>WEKX01028167.1:30317-44762 GCA_013390025.1 Pitta sordida
TTCTGGAACCGAGTCCCCACAATATGTGAGGGATTACTGTATTGTTGTACTTCAGAAGTCATATCTCGTGCTCATGAATTTCCTACTGAGCTGCTGTTTGTCTTTTGTCCCTTTACAGAGAATAGCCAACCTGCTGCCTGCTTGGTATTATAATTTCCGGGTCACCATGGTGACTTGGGGGGACCCAGAGCTGAGCTGCTGTGACAGTTCCACCATCAGCTTCATAACAGGTAAGCAGCCAGCTGAAAAAACTGTGGGAATGCTCCTGAAAGCAGAAGCACCAAGAAGGTCTGACTTGGGTGTGGGGTTTAACCTACAGATAGTTGCAAGTTAGGATATTTATCAGCTAAGCATTTTTTTGGTTTGGTTGTATTGGTTGTATTTGGGGGCTTTTTTTGTTTCATTATTTTATTCCTAAGGAAGGCTCTGAGAACTGCTTTAAACGAATATATATGAAATTTTCCTATGCCAAGCACGGTACTTGATTTCTCTGCTCTAGTCCTCCAGTTAGCTGAACGCGTGGCTCCAGTGGTTCTCCTCAACTTTTAGCACAGCATATGTTTGACACGTGGAGAACATAATGTGAATTCTTAGGTTTCCTAGTACAGTGAACCCTTGAATTTCGTGGGGACTCAGGTCTTCTGTAAAGATAAGCAGCTCATGAATATGCAAATAAGACCCACTCCCCTCAGCCCTGGAGTGCTGCACCGCATTCCCGGGACTGCCCCATGTGCTGCGATGGTACAGGGGAGCAATGGGAATCTCTTCTGACCCCTCGCCCACCTGGAGAGTTGCTGGGGAATCCCTGTGGTTCCCTGGTGCCCTGTCATGGGCTCACAGTGTCCCCCGCATCACCTCCAGGGCTTGAGGCGCCACCTCCCACCCCTGCTACTGCTCATGGGGCTGGGCTAGGGCTAGAGTTAGGGTTACGTAGCCCTTATCCAAACCCCTAACCCTAGCTTGGCCCCATGAGCAGCAGGGGGGTTGGAATGTTAGGTCAAAGTCGAAGTTCCATATTGAATCATTCCCCTTCTCTGTGCCACTCTCTAGTTCACCTTGCAGAAGTACAGGTGATTGAAAGCAGTAAATAATTCAGATGCACTACGAGAGGAAACGAAGTATGACTCACTGAATATGAGTGAGTGACTGAAAATGAGTGAATGACTGAAAATCCTAAGAATTTCAACCTGTAGAAATCAAATTATCAGGCTATGATGTACCGGTCATTCCAAAGCAGATACTAGCCTAGTCTCAGATATTCTGTTTGATGACAGAAAAAAAAAAGTACCTAAGGAAATAACTGAATAGGACCCATTTGCAAAGATACAGCGTCTGTACCTGACAGAACAACAGAAAAGTTATCAGCGGGTTAAGTCATAGCTCCACTGAAGTCAACAGAACCCCTTCCATGATGAGATATCTGATCCTAAGCTACACTGCACACACTTTTTGACACTTTTCCAGTATATCAGAAACTCATAACACCCACCATAGCCTCATAAATGGTCTCCAGGGATATTCATTGTCCTTTGGCATCAATCAACTTTTCTATAGCACTGTAAGGAAGCAATTTTCCAGCTGGTTGGTTGCTGTATGAGGGAAGAAATGCCTTTTCCAACTGATTTGGGTATTAGGCTCATCATTTTGAAGTGGAAATATTCCAGTAGGACACTTACTTCAATATTGTATCTCTGGAAACCTGCAGCAGAAATGAGGGTTCTTCTAAAATATGAATTGTCATCAGGATTGGTCTGGATCTCTGAATGATGACAGTAAAGACTGTTACTGCTGTTAAATGAAAAATAGATCAAATAGCAGATGCAGACAAATTAGAAATGGATGCATCTCTTAATATCATCCATTTTTGATTGACAAAACTGCTCTTACAAAGGTCACCTGGTCTTTTGTTGAAATATCTAACTGGAAAGTTATATCAATAGTTAATTCTTCTTACTATCAAACGTTTACACCCTGTGTTTCTGATCTGAATTTTTCTAGTTTTAATATCCAGTCCAAAATTCTTGTTGCCCTTGTATCTTATTGATTGATGAGACATAAAGCTTTTTTGTTCCTCCTCTCAATGCAGAATTTAGTTTTACTTTTTTCTGTTAATAAATTGCTTCCATTGAACTTTTCAGGTGCTCTTGCTGTGTTTTCTCATACTACTATTTTTCCCCAATCTGCATTTCTAATTTTTATGATCTTCACTAAAATACATAAAAACTGGAAGTGTAATACCAGCCTGCTGAATACTCCCCTAGAGGCAAAATCAGCTCCCTTTTCAAAGGTCTCCTGTTTGTCCATCTAGATGATTACATTTGCACACTGGAGGTCTGTGTTGATGTACTTCTACTCTATGACTTATTAAAAAAGTTATCATTTTGAGGGTGTTGTTTACATGCCATTTTAAAAGAAAATCGACTTTGCACCTGGCACTTCGGCATGCGTTGTGTCTAAGTAGGCCCAGCATAGGGGGCAATAATTTAAAGCACAGGCCTCTCCAAATCCTCCACTCTTCTGCCAGTTGGAAAGTTACCTGCATGGTTCATCAACACTGTTTTTTCAGAGTATTGATGAAAACGTTGAATAGCAATGAGCTAATAAAATCACACTGTGATTTGAAGTGAGAAGCCCTAACAAGGAAAGCAGATTTGGTTACACTGCAAGCATTTATCAGTAGATGGTCATCACTGAATGTGAGCATTAAATACACTCCTATCCCCTGACTGCCTTATTACTTGCAATCTCTTCAACTTTGCCTCAGGACTACTGTTGGGCTAACTTGTGAGAAGCTGGCATGCCAATTTATCGTACCTGCAGGTTTGAAATGCTTGTCCTCTGATTAAAAAGGTACTGCTTTTTTAATCTTTTGCGTTACCAAGGGACTGTGGAGTTCTTTATCACCCTGAGCCTCCTTCTTTACAGAGGGGGAACAGAAGGTTTTATGAAGCACTTGGTCTCTTTCAGCATCATTACGAACAATGCTACCTCCCCTGCAAAGGTTGCCAGGAATTAAAACAATAGCAGACCACGCCAAAAAGCCCCAAATTTTAAAATACTGATGTGGGCATTTCACAGCCTTGAAAGCACACCATCTGTCAGTTCTTCTGTGTATGACTGGGGAGAACTAACCTCTGCACCTGGAACATAACCTTGAGTTTTAAAAGCAAAGCAGGAGGATCATCTAGGAGTTTGAGAATGCACCTTGCAGAAAGCTCAGGGCAGATAAATCATTTCTCTAAAGCAGGATCCCACTTCTTATGTGCCCTGTAGGAAGGCCAAGGCTTTACTGAATTTCAGTACTTGGAATGAAAAGGGTTTTACAGGACACCAGATGATATATAGCTGTTTCCCACAACAACTGGTCAGATGTCCCCAGGAGCACTGGGAGGTTTTGGGGGATCCAAGAGACTTACCAGAGGCAGCATTTATTCTCTCATGCTCCTGCAGCAGCAGTTGAACTCAGTTGTTTTAACTCAGGGCTGCCAGTGTTGCTGTGGTGACTAATGAGCTTAATGTCACCTGCTGTAAACATCTCAATTTAAAGCAGTCATAAGCAAGACCTCTTTAGACCACCAACATTTTCTTTTTACAATGAGAATGCTTTTATCTTTGGAGAAGGAAAAGGACTGAGAAAGATAGAGTCTTGGTGACTACCACCACATCTGCTGCCTGTTGTTTCCATGGATGCTTTCAGCTGTCACTTTGGACCAGGACAGCAGTGAGATGTTATTTCCTACAGTTTCCCTGTGTCACTCAGCTCCCAATGGAACATGGTGCTAGAGGAGTGGGTCACACGCATCCTGACCCTTGGTCTCATTTGAAATGTGCTGGAAATTCATTGTAAGACACTTAAAGTAAACATTTGTGTGAACATTAAGTGGGAAAGAATATCATCCATAATAAGGTACAGGAGGAAATTACTATTACTGTATAATATGCATGGCAGTTGTAACCTTAAATTGTAAGGAATACACAACCCATGTGCAGGGATGGTCTGGGAATTCTAGAAATTGAGAAGCATTGCTTTAAATAAATCAGACTATTTCCTCTGAGCAGCATAAAAGGACATCTTCAAGATGTATTGGGGAGAATAGTCTTACTAAACGTTTCTAAATGGGTCTAAATTGTCCGTGCATTTTATTTGCTGCCTTGCTCAGCGATTACTTCAGTAAATCTGTTCTCTTATGAGTATCTTAATGCCAAAGTCATAGGAGCCTTCGTGAAAGCAGCAGTGACATCTTGTGGACCCTTCAAACAAACTCGAGCTCCGAGGCTGTCCTGTCCTGCTGGCCCCCGCAGCTGTGCTGGCATTCAGGATGATGCTGGTGGGGAAGATCCTCTCGCCAGGCAGCTGCATCTAACCTGCCTTTGCACAAACACACTGTGAACTCACTGGGGCTTGCGCAGAGGAAGACCAGTCAGCTTATACCTACGTTTATTTCTCCTATGTTGCTCCCTAAGAATCTGCCAAATGCAGGGATTCATGTTTCCCTGATTTATCCAGGTTATCCCACTGCTCTCACCTTGAGAGGAAGTTGGTATCTTTACCCATCACTGACTTTCACTTTTGAGTTTCCACTGAGTATTAACTCATCACTGGGGCCCTGCGCCCTCAAATTAGGCAATCAAGGTGAGCTCTACAGCTGTGCTCCCTCTGGAGTTAAATGAAACACAAATTCAGGAGGTAATTCTCACCTTAAATACTTATTTCAGAGGAGATGTGTTATTCTGGAGCTTGCAGTCTTTCTTCTGCCATCCCACATGTGGGTAGCACCGGTGACCAGGTATGCCACAAATGGGGCAGGCAAACATGACATGGCACTGCAGCTGGCGTGGCAGGTTGTGCAGAAAGGTGTGCAGGAAGGGTGCTGAAGCTCTGCCAACTCAACCAGGGAGCAATGGTGTCCCTCTGCCAGAAAGCCGCAGCCTCTCTAAGTCTGCACCCACCACAGGTGATGCAGCTGCCCAGCCACTTTCAGTGGGAACACACTACCACCAAGGTGCCAGCTGCAGAGAGTGCCCTGCTTTTAACCTGAAGTCAGTATCTCAATGGGAGAAGTGATTAAGCCCATGGTTACTGCTTAATGACAGAACTCCACGAGAAGGATTCTATAAGCAGCTGGGAGAAGTCTCTCAGTTGCCAGCCTGTGTTCTTATGGGGGACTTACCTGATGTCTGCTGGAAATACAGCAAAGCAAAGAAGTATGCGGAGTGTATGGAAGATAGATTCCTGACACAGGTGGTGAGAGACACAACTAGGGAAGGTGGTCGAGTCACAATCCATGGAGTGGTGCTGAACATGATTTAGTGATAGACATAACAGTGCTGGGCTCAACCTTAAAGATCTTTTTCAGGCTAAATGATTCTATTGTTCTTGGGCTGCGTAGGGAGCCAAGGACTTTTGGCAGCTCCAGCACGACACAAGCTGTCAAACAGCCTGTGGTGGGTCAATCTCAGCTGTGCAGTACAGAGGACAGTATTGGACAGGAGCTGGGTGTGTGGAGGAAGACGATGGACAAGGGCTGTTTACCTCCGACCTAATAATGTAGCTGCCACATGCCTGTAGGTTGGACACTTAGTGCTTAGCGGTGGCTGCCTCCTGTGATGGACTTTCATTCTGGGAAAGAAGGTGATCGATAACTTTTCATTCAAAAAGTTGCTCTTTGGAAAACTGCAGGTTTTGGACTTTTCCTACTAGAAAAGCTCAGTGAAAAGATGGGATTTTTTCCTATGAAAAAGCGATCACAATTATTCAGTGTAATAATTCATTCTTTTCCATGCAATAACACAGAGAAGCAATATGTGAGGATTTTAACTTGATTTTGATTTCCATTTATAAATCTTGGCTCAAAAGATGGCTTGTATCATCCTGTGTCCTTTTTTTTAGACTGAAAGGTTGCAAAAAAAGTGTATTTTTGTTCTGATTATCTCCCATATTAAATTACAATGTTCATATCTTTCAGCTAGGGCTCAGATGCAGTAGCTTTTCCTAATACCTTTCTGCTAACTTTGTGATATTCTTTTCACAACAGTATCATCTGAAGAAGGATCCAAAAGTTCATTACTAGGTTTGGTAATGAACTGTGTTATACCCTGTCTGTAACATCCTTGCCTTCTTCCTTCAGCACCAGTGGCACCTGAGATTACCTCCACCGAATATTACAACCACCTTTTGTACGTCACTTGGACCTATGGAGAAGATGGCGCAGACCTTTCTCATTCTAGGATGCTGCATTGGATGGTCATTGCAGAAGGAAAGAAAAAAATCAAGAAGAGTGTAAGTATGAGTTGGGAAGGTGTTGCTCATTTCTCTGGGCCTTTTTTGTTTGTTTGCTCGTTTTTGTTTGGAATGGGGTTTTGTTTGGTTGGTTTGATTTGGCTTGGTTTCCTGAGTTAATAACTTTATATTACAAAGTTCAGAAAGTATCAAGTTTCACAGTATTGTACAATGCACTTCCAAAGACTGAAGATCTCAAAATAGCCAGTGCACAAAATATTTCTGTGGTGATCCAGTGCAAGTGTTGGTAATTTTTGTAATTTTAAAATAGCTTATAAACTTCTGAATTGCAGACAGTAAAATGGCATTTTTTTTAGTGAAGAGGTACAGTCTTTTCAATTTTTATTTATTAATAACTAGAATACATGACTGGCCATCCAAGCCAGGTACTATCACTTCCTGTTTACTGACTTTAGTAAAAAACTATCCTTGTAAATTATGTGGTTTTTATTTTATGTCTGAATACAAGTTTCAATAACTGATGGGATGAAGATTTCACCCAGAATATGTGCACTTCTTTGACAACTTACTAGATTTTAAGATGTGTCCTTGGTGCATTCTCTTGAACATTTTGAAACATCAATTAGAAAAATAAAATTGAGGGTTCCAGTTACAGATTAAAGACATGGTGCTTCAGGGTACTGAGAGGCAGGTTTAAGCTAAAGTAACAGAGCAGGCCCTGGACATACAGTGAGAAGTGTTTGAAATAGTGGTAGAGCACTCCAGAGCAGGAATGTGTGTGGCCTGCAGTGAAGCTTCATACAGCCTGTGACCTGTGGCTGTCTTCTACACCATTAGTGGCAGGAGGAAAGTGTTTGATCTTCTTCAAGGGAAAGGTGTCTGCTCTTTTCCAAGGTGAAGTTTTCCCTTCTACTGAAGACTTAGCAGATGCTGAATTGAAACTGTACTTTTAGAAGTGCAAATTCATCAGCAATATTTGTCTGGATTTGTAAGGAGTAACCTAGCTTTCACTGGATTCCTTACGACTGAAAGAGTGCATCCATCTGGAGCTCATTCCAGCATGAATCTAATTACGTAATTAGTAGAACTGACGATGTTTCTGAGCAGCAGGAAACTTCACTAGTCACATCTTTGCCTCAAACAAGGAAGAAAACTCTGTATTTTATTTTTTCCCTACAAATAAAATATTCTAACCATTGAATTCTAAAAAAATTTTATAATGAAATCCCTCTCTAATCGTCTTCTGAAAGTCATGATCTCTGTAAGGTTATAATTCTTCCAGTAAAGATCTGTTCTGAGTTCTGTGTACCTCTTCATGACCCTGGAGAGATAAAGAACCTATCCTTAAAATAGCAGGAAAGAAGTTATTCACAATCTTTTGAAGCTCACCTCAGTTTTGGATCATATCTGATTTCAAATTTGCAGATGAAGGAAGTCAGTCCCTGAGATCTATTGTCAGGTCAACAGGTCTCCAGGCAGGTGTTGGACTTGCCCAGGTGGATTTAATTTTCGAGTTTGTAGGATATACATATAAAGGCTTTGCCTAGATGTCACTTCTATGCTCTTCTTAGAGGCATCTGGCCTGTTTTAAACTTCTCTAAAATAGAAAGGGACTTAAGTCCATAGCTTGTTAAGCATTTTGCACAACTTGAAAAATATAGATGCAATAGTACTCTCTGTGGTGTGAGGGAGATTTTCTTTCTTCCTTCAATTTTCATATAGAAAATGCAGCCTAAGGTTGTCTTCTTTATCTGTTGTGCTATTTTGACAAGCATTTAATGCTTTCCCAGTCAGTGCCAGTGGTAACTGGTTCATGTAGCGGGTCTAGAGTATGCAGAAGACATCTGCTGTGATTTAAAGAACTTTCTTTGTAGTATGCTAAGTGACCAGATTCATTTTACGAGGAAGGTGTATTGGTTTGCATCATATTTAAGTTGGTATGTCTAACTGTTTAGGTAACACGCAATGTGATGACAGCAGTGTTGAGCTTGCCTCCGGGGGACATTTACAACCTTTCAGTGATTGCTTGTACTGAAAGAGGCAGCAATACTTCTCTGCCCCAGCTTGTGAAATTGGGTAAGAAATGCTTATTTGTAAATCATAAACTTACTCCTCTTGTTTGACTGTGATGTAACTGTCAGCAGATACAGCATCTTCCTTATTTCAGAGTTAAGGACCTGTGACCCCATTTCTTTAGCAAAGCTACAATTTTTACCTCACTTTGTTGTGAATATTGTCTCATTCCTGTATGTGAAGCTGCTCTCCTAAATGAATTTTGCATAAGAAGAGAAAAAGTGGAAGTAGGAGAGTAGAAAACACTTAGTCCCACTCTGAGAGAGCAACTCATCTTCATAGTTCCTGCACAGATTAATTTTTCAATTAAAAGCAGAACCTGCCTGGTTTCTGAGAAGCATGTTTCTGGGCCTGCACTTTGCCACCTGGTCTGCTTTCATGTCTCCCCTCCTCTCTCTCTGGAACTCTGCATAGTCTTCCAATGCCAAAATGTGCCCTTAAATACAAATGAATGACAGCACTCTTGATAAAAACAGTCAGACTTGTGGTTGTGGAACCCAGCTTCATTCTAAAAGAAATGTATGTAATGCGCTAAAAGAAACATAAGAAAACTTGAGATCCTTAAAGTAAGACATCAAAATACAATGTCTTGCTTTATCTGGGAGGAAGACTGGACACTGCAAAATTCTGCCTTAAGAAATTTTACTTCTCCTTTGAATGTATGTGGAATTGTTGAGCCATAGGTACTTAAAATTGTGAAATTTCCAAGTCTGACAAACTGCTTTGACAGGTGTTAACTCCACTGTGAAGGTGGGTAAAGAAGAGTTTGTAATTTCAAACTGGATTATCTTCTTCTCATGAATCATAAATCTTTTGTAAGTCACAGTGAAAGAAGTGAATTTAAAGGACTCCATTACTAATTGGATTAGTGGTCTTGGAACAACAATTGTCCATTTAAATGTCTCAAAACTTAGTCAAATCTCTTAAACAGTGCTAGCTTTGTAGTACAGATACAACAATCTGAAGTTCTTCCAGATCTTTTTACCAAAGGCAATATTTGAAAGATGTAGAAAAATTCCATGAACTTTCTCTTCCCTATGCAAGTCCTGTCCACTCTTTTTCCCTGTGCCTCATTTCTGTGTGCAGTTACGTATGTAGGTGTGTTTGTTCCTATGACTGGTGGGTGGATGTGTGAATGTGCTACCTCTTGCTACCATTCTAGATATATATCTAGAATGTACTAGGAGAGATTTCAGAATACCAGCATACAAGCACTCTTATTGAACTGGGATGGGTATTTTGCCTTTCATTGACAAGAAAGAGAAGGTGGAATGAATTCTGTTTCAGTAAATCCCTTCTAGACAACTGAGTGTGGGTTTTCTGTTGGGTTGAGTTTTGGTTTTTTTTACTTTGTAATGTTTGAGCTTTGAATAGACAATGGTAAGGGTATTTTACCAGAGGTTTTCCTTCCCTCTGTTTCTGAGGGGAGCAATGGGAATTGTAATTAGCAGTAGTGGAAACTGACTCTAAGTGATAGACAACTCGGCACTTGGCAGTCACTGAAGTGTTCCTGCCAAATATTCTTCCCTCCATGATGTTTGCTTCATCCTGGCAACTTTCCACTTGCAGAAAAATTAAGCCATTTGCTGGAGGCAAAAGGAGGATTTGCTTGGGATGATGCCCAAATTCAACACTCATATTTTAATTGAGGCCATTTTTTTTACCTAGAGTGAGGGATGGAATGTGTTTCTGAATCCAAGGGCAGATATATGGGTGTAATTATGGGAGATGTATGCTTTCCTATGTAGTGCTGGGATAAGATGTACACTGCAATACCCGTGACACACGTGAATGTGCCTCAGTCCCTGCCCAACTCTCTCTATAACGGCAGTATAATTTTGGCAGCCTCTAGTACAGATTGACTCTTTCAGGATCAGATATACATCTCTACAAAATGTCTATAACTGCTTGAACAAGTCCTTTGTGCCTTTGTGCATGGTGGATCTTTCTCTTCACATCCAGGTTCCTGTGATAACATCTTGCAGAATGAGAATAGCGGGTTATTTGTGAAGGGAAAAAATAAAACAAAAATGTTCTTGTGCATTGCCCATTGTATGCAGTGTGTCAGAATCCTGGAATCAATTCATTATTGAGAATGACAGCTTTAATTAAACATTCATAGATTAGGAAATCTGAAAACTGTGAAGAACAGCTCATAAATGTACAACTCTACCTTTGCAGTCTCTGAAGGTAAACCAGAAGAGCCCAGGATGCCTGAGTCCATTAAATGTTAGCCTGGGGACACAGGGGCGGGGGGGGGAAAGGACTACAGTTGGTTGGGGTTTTTTAAACTGGTAATTGACTCACTATTTCCTCTGCAATAATAAAATGAACCTAGACAGTGTTTGCTTGTGGGAAGCTGCTTCTTTATCATCTCCTGGGGCAGGTCTTGAGAAGAAAAGCTTTATCAGGCCAAGCATGTTGCTAACAGCTGGACAGTCATCCTCTCTGAAAGAGTTTCTGCTAAGGTTGTTCTGTTACTAGAATCTACTGATCATCCTCAAACAAGGGCTCTGCTGAAAAGGGAAGTGAAATATTTATCCATCTGTCCAAATAGAGAACAGTTTAAACAGAGAAAAAACCCAACACGTTTCTTGATCTTCCCATTTTACAGCAGTAGTTTGTCATCATGAGAGGTTTTACACTGACAGAGTTTATCTGAAGGAAATGAAAGGTAGAAGGACATCAGACATTGTTTTCATTTTCTTCATTTTTCTCAGTTGTCTGGAAAGTGATAAGCTTAATGAAAGGAGATTTTTTTTTTTTCTCTTTTAATCAGAACCGGCACCTCCAAAATCATTATTTGCTGTCAACAAGACTCAGACCTCCGTGACGCTGCTGTGGGTGGAAGAAGGAGTGGCTGATTTCTTTGAAGTCTACTGCCAGCAGGCTGGATCTGGTCAGGAAACAAAAGTCCAGGTATGTAACAGTCTCTTCTTTGGTTTCTGCTCTTCATCTGCGAAGCTGAGACTGGGCCTTGCATCTTCCTGCTTTGGCTTCTGCTGGTTGGAATGTGTGGGTAAAGCCCAATGACATTTTATACCGAATGTGATAAAGTGGTTCAGAATTGAAGGTTTAAAAGCTGAACTGCTGAAGTATTTCAAATACTAAAATATTTTGTTATTTTCAATATTAAGATTGGCTTCTATTTATTGCTGAGATTATAACTAGTTGGACAGAAGCATCCAACAATGTCTGTCTTTGACTACTCTAGAAAATGATTCTAAAATACCATGCAAAACCTAAAGTGCCGCAAAACCAGGGAAATGTCAATTTGCAGGAAGGCAAAAATGGTCAGGGACCTTTCTAAGGAATGGGAAAAACAGACATACTTAGATGCCATGAGATCTTTTATGCAGCATCTATTTATTTCTGGCATACTTTATTCCTGGTTTTGAGATCTGTTAAGAAGTAGTCCAGGTTAAGTTCAGTAGTAGATTCATTGTCATTCAAGGAGTACTTTTACACTGCACATGTGGTTCCTTCTCATGCATTTTGTCTCCTGGGGGATTTTCTTCAAGATTCACCTTCTCAGCCTCAGAAATGAACCTCCTTTACTCTCTGTCCTGTTAGGTACTCACACTCAGAGGACACTTGAATATAAGAGTTTTAAATTGATAATGCTGCTCAGTGAAAAACAGAGAGAAGTAGCTGTTTTAATTCCTTGATGTTCAATTCTGTGTAACATTGGTTTACTTTGTGTACATGGTTTACTTTGTGGTTCAGCTGATGGTAGTGTGAATCACTGTGATTTCATGCTATGAAACATCTTTTTCTCATGTGGATTGTCATATATAACGGCAAATCATTCCGAAAAAAAATGAAAAACAACCTACTTTAACCACTGATTATGTATTACCAAAGAGACATGCACATTTTTCAATCCTGTAGATTTTTTTAAATAGAAAATAGACACTGATTAAAGGGAAGGAATGTTGAAATGGACTTTAATTTTCTGAATAGTTTGGATTCCATGTCTACATTTCTGCTTTTTCACGCTAAAGATGATGAAGTCATTATCATTTATCACTTAGGAAAGATTCGAGAGAGCAATGTGATCAGGCAAGAAACGCACCACAGGATTTGCAACTTTAGTGCAGGGCAGATCTGGTTTAAGAAAATCAGGAAAAGACTGCTCCATTTGGCAGATGCTTCAGTGGCTGTCACATTTGTTAACATGAACATCTGGGACTGGGTAATGCACAAAGATTTTCAGCTCACTTCTCATTAGATTCATCACTCTCTTTACTGTCTCTGTGAGGAAAAGGGGAAGGGCTTCTTTTTGAGCTGTAAAAAGGGATGCTTTCCAATAAGACTGGTGAAAATTCTTCATGATTTTTCATGATAAATTCACGGACACTTTTGTCCATTTCCTTCATCTTTGGGTCAGCAAAATAAAAAGTAACAGCTTTCTGGGTTTGAAGATCTCGGATCTTGGTGGACTAATTTAAATTTCCTAGAGGGCCTGTTATCCACCCAAGTCCAAATGCCAAAGTGTGGCCCTTCCTGCTCAGACAATGAGTTATACTCGGGTAAAGTCATGGAACAGATAGTCCTGTGTGCTTTTACACAGCACCTGCAAAATAACCATGACATTAGATCTAGTCAGCACTGATTTAGGAGAGGTAGGTCCTGCCTGACCAATCTGATCTCCTTTTATGAGCTGGTGACTCACCTGGTTGACGATAGAAAGGCTGTGGATGTTGTGTACTTGGATCTTAGCAAAGCCTTTGACACAGTTTCCCATGGTAAGCTTCAGAAGAAACTTTCAGAGCATGGACTGGATAGGAGAATTCTGTGTTGAGTTAGGAATTGGTTGGATGGACAAGCTCAGAGACTGTTGGTAAACAGTGCCACATCCAACTGGCAGCTGGTCACTAGTGGAATCCCGTAGGGATCAGTGCTTAGCCCGGCACTATTTAATACAGTGATCCTCCGCAAATTCGCAATCTGTAATTTCCTGGATCCGAATAGTTGTGGGTGATTTTTCAGCGGGTTGTGTGACCTTAGCGCATGCGCAGAACGTACCGCAAATCCATCAGCTGCTGCCACCATGCACCAGACTTGCCATACATGCTTCATTTCCCACTTTAGGAGAACGGGGAGTTTAGGAGAAAGGGGAGCCAGTCCCATCTCTGTAAAGCTGAGACTGCTGCCGTGTGACCGGCGGAACACAAGCAGCAAAGCCCGATGTGTCCCGATGCCAGCGGCGCGGAATCCTGATGTCAGAGTGCTGGAATTCCCCTCACTGCCGAAAATAAAAAGTTCCCTTGTAGGATGTGTGAGGCAGAGGAGGAGCAGAGGGAGGGTAGGAGAGGGAAGGGGACGGCTGTGAGCTGGGAAGCAGGTGCAGGGACAAGCGGGGCTGCGAGGGCTCCTGGCATGGGATGCATCTGTCTTCTGGTGCTACGCCAGCTCCCGTCCATCCCTGCCCTGCACATCTCAGGAGCCGCTGCAAGAGCATATCACAGAGCCACCAGGTCTTTTGCCCGGCACAGCCGCTGCTGGCCCGTGCTCCTGCAGACAGCCCTAGTGGGACGTGGATCCTGGCTGCCACCTGCCCCATCCTGGGGTGGCCGGATCAGCACTGCCTAATCACACCTAATCACTCTTGCCAGAAAAGCTTTGCTCGGGGCTGTTACATTCCCGGAAAAATAAACCCCAAACAAAGCAGCCCCTTTGAACAGCAAGGACTGTCCCAGCCTGTTCAGCTGTTGCTCCCATTGCACAGTGCCATGGTACCCACGGCGCTGCCCCAGCCAGCGCCAAACTCATTCCTACCCCAGAGTCCTGCTCTGGAGAGGTGTGCCACCTCTGCTGTGTTTGAACACAAGAGACACACATCAGCAACCAGAAACCCTGATAAAAACCCCAGTAAAAAACCTGGCAGGGAACAGACAGTGGCAGAAGGCTAGGCTCCCACTCGGATCTGGGGCGGGGGGGCGGAGAGGCAGTGCCAGTTTCCCAGCTACCACCTGTGCTGCTTTCTGTACTCAGAAAAGCTCCCTTCCTGAAGCTGGGAGGTGGCAAAAAGCATTTCCTCCACTTTAATGAGGCATTACAGAGGGAGCTATGCTCTCAGGACCGTCCTCCAGAAATTATTAGGGGAGGGGGCATGGCTACAGGCGTGG
>WEKX01028167.1:44834-60303 GCA_013390025.1 Pitta sordida
GCTGTTTGCAACTACCTGAAAGGCATTTGCAGTTGGGTGGGTGTGAATCTCTTCTCTCAGGCTGCCAGCACCAGAACAAGAGGACATGGCCTTAGACTACGCCAGGGGAGGTTTAGACTGGATGTTAGGAAGAGTTTTTTCACAGAGTGATCCCTCAGTGGAATGGTCTGCCCAGGGAGGTGGTGGAGTCTCCATCCCTGGAGATGTTTAAGAAAAGACTGGATGAGGAACTCAGTGACATGGTCTAGATGATGGGAGGCTTGGATGAATGGAGCGGATGAAAGAAGCCCGTGGTTCCATGGTTGCGGGTCTGATCCCTGGGAGGGCATTTGCTTGGGAGTTGGACTTGATGATCCATGGGGTCCCTTCCAACTCAGAATACCCTGTGAACCTGTGAACATGTAATTTCATCTGCATAATGTATCTCAGAATTGTATTACAAGAGGAGCCCTTGCAACCCTAGAATTAGACCAAACTGACAACAGGATATTGCAAATATCCAGTATTTGGAAGTTGTTTACAGCATCCTCCACTCCTCATCTGGAGTGACTTCAGTCATAAAACTTCTCCTTCCTTTCTAAACCACAGGTTCAATGCCCCTGTTTTTGAAAATGCAATCCATTCTTGGTTTTGCTGGACAGTACAGAAAATTGAGGAGCTTTAGGTCAATCATATGTTTGTGTTTTCTCTTATTGCGTCAGCATTTAAAACCACAAAAGTGTTTACCAGGTTCATAGTAATTAAAACATTTTATAAGTACATTATGTAAAGAGTTTCTACTAGCTTCGAAAAGTGAGGTGTAGGATGTCTGATAATGGTTATTACAAAAAGGTTTTGCTGTAGCTTTGTTTTTCACCTTGGCCATTCAAAGGGCTCACAGGTCTTCCCATCCAGAGGAACTATCTCGGAGGTAGAGGTGACATGGATTCCTGTGAGGGTTCAGAGGTTGTGACTGTCTTGGCTGTGCTTTGAATAAAAGTAGCTTTGTTTTCCTCCTACCTGTATGGCTTAATGACCAGAGTTCATGAGCTATGCCAACCTCTGGGGGTGTCCTGGAGATTGCAGAGCTTTCCCCTACCAGGCATGTGCCTGAAAAACTTACTGTGAGGCACTGGTGTTCTCTTCTCCAAAAGGCTCTGGCATCTGTGGAGCACTCTGGGCTGTTCTTGCTGCTATTTGCACCCTATTCTTTTCCCCTTTTCTGCCAGACTACCTGCCTGTTTTCAAGGGCAGGTCCTGATTACCTTCCCTGTGTTTCAAGGTTCTGATTTCTTTCGCCACATCTGACTTTACCAGATCAAATATGTGCAGAACTAGTTTGTGCCCTTGCATAGGGGAGAGACAAACTTCTGTGTGTTTTTCCCCATGTCTGCAGGAACCTGTCACTGTTTCTTCACATGTCGTGACCATTTCCAGCCTAACTCCTGCCACTTCCTACAACTGCAGCGTGACCACCTTCAGCCACAATAGCCCCAGCATCCCTACTTTCATTGTGGTTTCCACTATGGGTAAGCAGCACTTCCCTGGTTTCTTCTTCCTCGTTCAGCTACATCTACTTTTCTAAAGCTGCACTTCGTAATGTTGGTCCCATGGGTTGTTTGTATCATGGAAAGGCTGCCAGATGTGGATGGTACGGGGAAGCAGCTTTAAAAAGTCCTTAGGAAAGGCCACACTGGGGATTTGACTCTGAAAAATATAAACTAGAGGATCAATACTGTACTGGATTTTAGAAATCAGGGACCTGGTTTGTGGGTTCAATACTGAACATCAGCGTAATGCTTGATGACATTTATGGAGAAAAATGTTTTCTCAGCCAAGCCCAAACAGGAGGAAAATCGCATTCATAAGCTGTTAAAGGTTTTCTATATTCAGCAAAGCAGTGAGAGCTTGAGCAATCACAGCTAGAAGTCTCCTAATGGAGGATCCCTGGGCATGTCATGAAGATTGGCTCTATACTGGCTCTGAAATAAAAAAAAATCATGCTCAACTGTTCAAAGTACTGGACTTCCAAAATCTGCCCTTCACAATGATCAGTGTCATCTCTGCTTAGTTAGGGAGTTGCATAGCTTTAGTCAATTGTCCTGTACATCATAGACCATTCCATGCTGCAGTTCAGTGCCTGATACACAGCTTAAAAATCTTCATGATTTTTTAATTTCAAAAATGCTGCTCTAGAAACTGAGAATGTAAAGTTATTCTGAGCTAAGTAGAGAAGTCTAAAATATAATGAGCAGAACAGGGTACCTGGTCTCCTACTAGTACAGTTGATAACCATGTAATATGGAACAAAAATAAATCAAGGTTTTGTTCTTGAGAGTTGGTTTCAGTTCTTATTTAAAACATAATATTTTGTTTAAATTTATTTTCCAGAGTAATTAATCAATTTCAACCCACTATATTGCAGAGCCTCAGCCTATTATTTTGTTTCTGGGTCAGAAGAAGTATTGGTTATTGTTGAAAAACAACTTCTGAGTAGGATTGTGCTTTGGAGACATAGATGATGATGGCTATCTATTTTATATTACATCATCATTTTCTCTTGTGTTTAAAAAAAAGTCAGATCAGAACAGGCCAAAGTTTACTAAAATGACAGAGTGAAGTAATTTCCCCAAAGAAATTTTCTAAGAGCAACAGCAAGTCAAAACCTCCCTTTATCTTTTGTGATAGATTTTTTTTCTCTGCAACACTCCAGGCTGAGTGAGATCAGTTAAGAAAATAGCACTATCAAAATTCAAACAAAAGCAAAAAAAACATATCAGTGCTTCTGAATTGTATAACCGAGAGTCATTTTTTTAATGTACAGTCACTGAGATGAATCCCAATGTAGTGGTAATCTCCGTGTTAGCCATCCTAAGTATCCTTCTGATTGGACTGCTGCTGGTGACTCTTGTTGTACTCAGAAGAAAACATCTACAAATGGCCAGGTAAGTCCAGATTTATGCTAATTACAAAAAAAAAAAAAAATCCGGCAACAACAAACACATTGTGACAATAGTTACAATTAACTGGTTAGACCTCACCTTGAATACTGNGCAATTAAGAATGTGCTACTCAAGATGCTTGTGAACCTTCAAAGATACCTTCAAAATAGTTGTTTTGCTGCTGTTTAGGAGTAGCATGTTCTCCCTCTATCTAATTTTGCTCTTGACCTGAGTTACAAGCCTCAAGCTTTGTCTTATTTTGAGCTTTGCAAGATTGAGTATATAAGAAGTCCAACCACTTATTACAAAAGGGTTGTGTCAGGAACGTAAATGGCAATTAGAATCTGAGACAACCAGAAATAAGCAGGTTATCAGGACGCTTCGCAAGTCTTTCATATGCTTGGAACAGGAGATTTTCCATGTTAGTAGATAACAATGTTTATTCATCAGGCCCAGGATGCTGCATTTCAGAGACCATGTGAGGCCTGAGCCCTGAGGGCCCAACCTCTGGGATGAGGAAGGATGTGCCCAGGGTCCTGAGGGTCTCTGTCTCTTGTGTTTGCTGATCTGTCCCCAAATGGGAACTGGAGCATAGAAAGGCCACGTGAGCTCACTTATATTTTGTGTTTCTATGCAGTCAGGATACAGCCAACTATACACTGAGACTTTCAAATCCAGGAGGATCTCATATTGTCCTGTTTATCTATGTCATTAATGGTCCCATTTTGTTCTGTCACAGATGAAGGGAAAAATTATCTTGTAAAAATGACCCTTTCTTGACAGAACCTTTAACTATCTGCACCAGTCACTTGTACCTGAATATTGAAATCCAATTTCCTTTTTTAGGTGGTCTTACCTGTAACAGTTCACTTTAGCACAGGTTAAGCCTGTGTGAACTGTGGAAGTGTCTCCAAACCTTAGATGTGTTTTACCTCCTGGTTTGGGAAGTGTCATGCTGCATTTTATGTGTCATGTCATGTCTGTGTATTCCACTCAACAGATTACCACGACACATACTTTGCAGGTTATCTCTTTCAGAAAGCATTATGTAGTTTGTCCCTCTTCCGTGTAACTAGCTCTGTGAAAATCCCAGCTAAAATAATTTTCTTTCCTAATTAATTGACTGTGCAGGCAGCCCAAAGCTTTTTCTTTTTCTCTTCATCACTGCTTATGGCCACAGAAGATAATCAACCCAGAAGGAAATTTAAAAAATAAATCCAGTAAGAAGCTACAAGCAATTATTTTCTTAAATCAAGGAATAAAAAATAGTCAAGCCAGTTTATAATTCATAGCCAAAAAGAATGCAATGTTATTCAGGGGGGTTTTTTTCTTCCCTGCCTCTCCCCCCGCTCCTCCCCACCCTTATTTTCTGAACTCAAAATTACCATGGTCCTGTAAAAAGGACACAATTAAGCATCTCCATAGAGTGAGGACAGTGAACACTTAATATAGAAAGGTAAATGTTTAGCATGTGTACTGAGGACAGATACTATTGTGAAAAGCACAAATCCGGACAGAAGATGAGGTGTATTTGGCAAATTTATTAACAGCTACTCCCTTATTTCACTTTCACTCTTTGTAACCATTTTTTGGTAATTTGATCTCAGATCATGCTGAATATTTATTGGTTTTGGACAACTATGTTACAAGATTTCAGTTCTGTTTATTACAGATTATCTCAGACCTAGTCACAGATGTGAGTGTTCAGCACATTTCTGCAACTCCAAGAGCTCTCTGTTAAACCAACCTTGTTGCAAGTGTTGTGAATCTAAAAATGATAACTTTTTACCTAATAATATTCCTGAAACAGGGAGTGTGGGGCTGGAACCTTTGTGAATTTTGCATCTTTAGAGAGAGATGGAAAGCTTCCCTATAACTGGTGAGTATTTAAAGTAAAACTTATGGTTTTCCTCATCTCTGTTTTTGGCAAATGATACCTATAAATTCCTTATTTTTCATGTCATTGTCCCTCTTTAGGCTAAAAGTACTAAACCTCCTAATTTAGTACTTTATTCCTCGAATATGTTTTATTTCTTGAATGAGGACTGAAGACATGCACTCTGTCACCTGCTATTTTTAGTAGGGAATGATTTATATATATGTCAGCCAAGTTGCATAGGTGTGGTTTAGGAGGGTATTTTGTCCCTTTCTCTTACAAGCATATTTCCTAAAGTAACACCACTGTACAGACTTGATATATAAATCCATTAGCACTTTGATATATTTACATCCAGCAGTAAGCTTGCCTGTAGATGACTAATTAGCAACTGTCTTCATTAATTAGTATCTCTTCACATGGCAAGACAAGGACAAGCCAACTCAAATATATACCGTAACTTAATGTCCTGTGCTGTTGAAAAAAAATTAAAAATCCTAATTCTTGCTAGTCTAGAAAACTGCCTACTAGGGTTGCAGGCACTGACTATGGACTCGAAACCATCACTTACACCGTCAGCTGGAGAGAAGTATTTGAACAAAAAGTCTGTAGGATTAGCTTTTCTAGAAGTAAAAGATTTGGAGAGCTACTTGACTGGCACGAGTGTGGTAATTTCCATTCCTATTTTGATAATCGAGTGAATGGGAATGATGGACCCAAGGTTTACTCTTTTGTTACTAGCAATCTCTGCAAAAGCCTCTTCTCTTTCAAGGCAAGTCCAAACACAGATATTTAAAAGCATAACGTCAGCCCCGTTCCAGTATTTACGAAGAAGAAAATATGTGCCTTGATTTTACAGCCATGGCCAGCTAAGAAGTTGGAAAGAAGAGTTGGTGTTCAGGGACCTGCTTCCATGATCTCATAGAGCACAGCCTGCCAGCAAGGACAGGATTAAATGGATTGACACTGCACTACAACAAGCCTTTTGCTAATAAGCATTCAAATTGAAGTAACAAGCCCAGCAAATCTTGTCAATACCTCACTGTGCTGGTAATTAACTGGATATTAAACAAGCTTCACTTGCTTGGTTTAGCTTTAATAGCAGCCACCTATATGCATACAAATGAAGCCATCTTTCAGCCTCTCTTTCTTGGACTATACTAATGGCAAAGAAGGCAGAAGATCAAAAACTCATGTTGATTAAATAGCCAAGCTTGAATAAAATTATTAAACTGGCAATAGGTGTTATTAAAACCATTAAAGGCTTTTTTTTTTATTGGAAGAGGAATTAATTAATAGATTTGGATGTGAAAATGGAGGTTCTTGTTGCTTGATTTGGTGCATGTGCATGTATGTGTGTGTGTTTATATGTATGTGTATATATATGCATATATGTGCACACACATAAATTATGTTATAAAAATACAAACTGGGCAAAATATTCCTTCTCAATACCTCCATGATGTTAACTGAAGGCAGTGTGCTCTAATCTTACTGTC
Source organism: Pitta sordida (assembly GCA_013390025.1). Lineage (NCBI taxonomy): Eukaryota > Metazoa > Chordata > Aves > Passeriformes > Pittidae > Pitta > Pitta sordida. The sequence goes on from WEKX01028167.1 coordinate 51,131, forward strand.
CTTATTTCTCTGAGAGTTGTTTTGTGTGCCTCTACTGTCTAATGTCAAGACCAGATTCACCATCCATCTAGGCAGCCAAAGGGAAAGTACGGCACTGAAGACAGGTAGAAGAATTAAGAAAACCCATTTTGCTTGAGGTCATTTCAGGGAATCTAGTAAGACCTACGGGCATATCCAGTGATACCTAAGGGAAGCTCAGCTCAGCAGAGTTTTCAGGATATAAGCAATCTCTGCATTTTTCTTTTAATTAAGCGAAGTTTTTCAGTACACCTGAGCAATGTGTGAAAGACTACATAGTTGCATGAGAACAGCATTGTATTTATTGGGCACTTACATATTTTTCACGTGTTGAAGAAAATCAATTGGTTTAGATATCAGAACTCCTAATGTGTGAACAATATAAATAGTTTTGCCTGTGAATTGATAAAGTGTGGAAAATTCCCGTGGTGATTTGATGATGAAAGAAACCCAGGACTAAATAATTCCTTTTGCCTTTGTAGGCAAGAGGAAGTAAAGACCTCATTTGGAGTTTCCTAAAGCAAAGAGCAGTATTCCAGAAAAATCTTTAGCTCTTTCTTCTGAGCCTAATGGAAACCTCACTGTGGAACTAGAGATTTGTTTATGGAAAACCAAATTTCATCCTCAGTCCAGTCCTAGTAACTCAAACAACTGATGAGCCCTAAGGCTGCAGTTGCTATGGTATATGATTAACTAGAAAGGGCTCTTCTGAGTGACTCACGCAATTCCTGCCAATGCCTGGGGAAGGTGCCCTGCAGAAACTGTGCTGTCCCTTTTTTTTTTTTACAGCAGCAAAACCCATTAAAGCGTAACTGAGAGTTTTCACTGTGTGGGCAGAAGTTTCCTCCAATGGTTGGAATATTAAGATTAGAGATGATTACATTTGACATGACTTGTTTGTCCAGGAAGAAACAGTTATCTATTGACTGTGTAAGAGCCAAGGGTACTGTGAACAAGGAAATTTGACTTTGTGGTTCCTCTTTAGAACAGCTGCAGAAGGATCATACTGCATTTTAAGACAGCAGATTTTCTGAAGGGGAAAAAACACACGGAGGGTGTATATGGCAAAACAAACAAACAAAAAATCCTTCCGCTGCAGCAATGTGTGGTTAGTGGATTAAGGCATTGTGGAATCTGGTAAACAGTTTGCAAATACAAAATTATTTTGTTTAGAATTATTTTGTACTCAGATTTCCTTTAGTCACAATGAAACCTGATATGAATAATTATTCATAGAAATGACAGAAGGACTGTGCAATGTTTAGCTGAAAACCTAAGAGAGAATTTAAAGCCCTCTGCAAAATGTTACATGGCTGCTTTCAGAAATCTGACTCAATAGAGGGTATTAAGGGATACTGGAAGCATCGGCATTTATCTCTGGTAAATGGATCTTCTGATATCACAGGATCACTTGCAGGAGCTAACACAGGAGATTATCACAGCTGTATGTGGTAAAAAAAAAATTTGTGTCAGTCCTGAAGTATCTCAAAACACCATGAAGTAGACCAGTACCACATATGTTATAGGTAGCTATAAACCTTTTGATGATATTTTTATACAGACTTTACTCTCTGATTCAGGCCTGTTATTCCAAATATTCATTACTATAAAACACATTTATTTTGATCATATAGAATTTTATGTTGCATAGCTGAAAATCCTTCAGAGGGTGTCAGGTTGAGAGTAAAAATACTAGGGATGCTAATAATATCCTTTTGAAGTGAGTAAGAAGAAGGATTTATGGGACTAGCTGCTTTTTAAAATAGAATTTGCTGACCTCCTGATTTCTGTTTGTCTTACTAACTCTCCTCACTTTTTCATCTTTATGTATGTTATTTATTAATGCTCACAGGCGTAGAAGTGTATTTGCTTTCCTAACTCTGCTACCCTCATGCCTTTGGACTGATTATCTTTTGGCATTTTATATTAATCCTTGGTAAGTGATTTACTTGTTTTTCCATATGCAATGCATAAACAATGTTAATTTCTATTACATGAAAAATGTGGGATATGTTTTTTTCAAACTGGTCAAAGCTTTTGGAGATATAATTTTTTGTACTAGAACATGGATTGAAGAGGATGTGGGTATCAAAGTATTTGCTACCCTGCTTTGTCTGGTTTGTCTGTTTATGCTCCAATCCATTTTGGTATTAAAAAGCTAATCTTATGATGGTCATCATATTCATCTCATTGCTGTCTCTGCAATTTTTGCCACTTCATTATAAGTACTGGCTTCTTCTGTCCCAGTTGCTCACCTGTTCATTGCCTGGCACTGACTTCTGCTGCTGCTGTTCTATTACTAAAATTGTTTGATCGTGCCCCACCTGTTTGGTGTGTGATGTTTTTTAAAGTTGTGATCATATTCTCCTGACATAGTGGAAGTTTTGCTTTTGAAAGAAAACAGTTCACTGAGAACTGATACTGCTAGAAGTCCTAGTGAAAAAAATTGGGTCACTGTGTGCACGTCTCATTGTGTATGTGTGCATATTTAATACTTTAATCTGTAAATAATTTATAAATTATCTGTAAACTACTGATTTTTTGAAAATACCGAACAAAGCCGTGGGTCTACTTAGAAACAGAACTGTTTTACAAACCATTTAACAATTATAATTGACTACGATCCAAAAACTTTTAATTTATATAAAATAACTTGAGTTCTTGGTGGGTTTGAGTCAAAGCTATAGGGATTTACAAAAAAACGTAGTACTGAAGATTTTTTTTTTTTTCCAATATTTTCCCTGGTCTTGCCATATGGCACCAAAGAACTGGCAGGCAGACATCAACATGTTCAGTATAGGGGTTTCTGAGACTGAGTTCATGGGTTCAGAAATAAGAGCATTTATGTAATTAAAGAAAAGTCCATTTCTTCTCTCATGAAAATAAAAGCACCTTGTCCACACACACATACACGCTAAAGAGCAGATGGAAGTCGTCCACACCTCTCCAAGGTTAATATTATATTGCCTTGTAACTTGTCTGATGTAAACACAGCTCACTCTCAAGCTACACAATGGTGGAGCTGCTGTATCTTCTTTTTCCCCTTTGCCTTTTTTTTGTTTTAATATGCATTAACTCATCTTTCCAGATGTGCATCTTACTTCAGAAATTTCCTCTTCAATCAATTGATCTAGTTTAGTCTAGATGAATAAATTCACAGGAACTGAAGTTAAATGAGATGAGATTAATCCCTCTCTTTGTATTTTAATCTGTAGAATAAATGGGATAAGAGATGAAACACCAGCTAGTGTTTCAAATGTCTGTTTTGCACACAAGTTGGCTTAAAATATTTATGAACACTCAGAAAACAGTTGCAGTGCTAAGAAAGAAGGACCTCTTGAGACTATCAAAGCACATGACATTCTTGCTGAGAAATGTATGTGAATCATTTGTTTTATTGCCTCTTGAAGTGTTCCTTGGAGAAGTATTCTTAGAAGCATTCCCATCATAAAGAGCATTAATTAATTAATTCCAGTGTGCCCAACATTAAAAAGCTTACCATAGTTACAGGGGATAGAGATGTGTTGAATAATGATTGAAATTAATTTTAAGATTTCATTGGAAAAATTCTTTGGGGGATAAATACTGCTAGTTTGTGTACAGTACACAAGTACATACCTATACAGATACTGTATAGGTAACACGTATCTACCAGAAAACATGATAGTCTTAGATGTTTATAGTATTTGCAAAGAAAACCTCCACATTAATGTAAAGCTGGTATTGCTGCAGCTCTTGTTAGTTCTGCAGGTAGAGCTTTTCTTCTAAATGGAAATGTAAAAAAACCCAAACCAACCACTACTAAAATTCCTTCTGAGTAAGCAAGAATCTATTTCTGCTCTGTGGCTGATTTAACAAAGGGGATCAGTGTTTTCAGGTTTCTAGCCAAATTATTCGGGGGTACTCACTTTGTGTATTTTATCTGATTGATTGCATAAGCAAAACTTTGTGGCAACAACAAAATGAACACAAGCTCTCCTCCAAAAAACCACATGGTGGCAGTTGGTGTAGTGCAGTTCTTAAGTCCAGTGCTTTGGGTTGTACCGCTTAATAGATTCAAAAACTTGGTCATAACTGTTGCTAGTGAATTATATCACTTCTGCATCATGTGAAAACTGTATTACATGACTGGCATAATTATCCTAAAAGTCAGTTAAAATTATCTCAGTTTTAAGCTTGAGTCCCGATGAGTTCAGTAGGATATTTGCCGTTATCTTCATTGATCATCATAAGCAGAGACCTTTCCTTTTTCCTTCACCCTTTCTTGCGTTTGCAAGTGGTGGTCCTTCTCCCTTTACCCTTTAATTCTCGTTCCTGGTTGCTCTCTAGTGTTGACATCCAGTTTCTTAGCCCCCTAGTGATTGAGCAGAGCAGCCCCAGGGACACTGTGGTGCCGTGTTCTCTGCAGCAGCACAGCCCCCTGCCAAGCGTGACCCTCCTCAAGCTCCAGGGACTCATACCCAGCCTACCTAAAGTCAGCAACACTGTTGAGTCAGGATTTATAGAGGACCCATTGCTTGCAGTGAACACAGATTTTCCTTTTCACATTCTCAGAGCAACAGAGTAGAAAAAGCATGCCATTGGAGTCAAAAGAAATTTCGCTATCAGCTTGATTTTGTCCAGGTTATCACCAATCTCCTCCTGAGTATGATGGTGGCCAGAATTTTATGTTCTTAAATGAGTATTATCTTTGAACAAAGACAATAGTTTAACGAATGAAAAACACTTCTGGGTTTTTGTTTGTTTGTTTTACAGGAGTAAAAATGGATTAAAGAAGAGAAAGCTGACCAAGTATGTAACTTCTTTGATATTTAAAGGAATAAAATTTAGACTAAATGTGCATTATGGAGTACATGGCATAGTGGCATTGCAGTTACAGATATAGAAAACTTCTTGATAAACATACCCTGAGGGAGGGATCTGAAGGCAGAAAACAAACAATATTTGGACTAAAGCAATTCTTCTCAATAGATTGTAGTAAGACAGCTCATTACTGATAGAAAATTAGTCATTGGGGAAAAGATCAATTATCCAACTTAGTGATTTCAACACAGCTTATCCTTAGTTAAAAATGACGAAGGGTGGAAAACTGGGATGCATTTCTTTCTACTGATATTTCCCTCTTGACATGAGGCTCTCATTACAGTTGTTGCTAGAAGATTAGATCATTAATGCTAACGGGTAAACAGGAGTAATTAAGTGGTGATAAGACAGGTTCCTTTGGGCATACTGCCTCAAAGTAAATGAGAAGATTACTGTGTACATGCTTCAGTAGCTTGTAAATTAGAGAATGATAATCAGGTGAGGGAAACTGTTTACCTGTGTTTCGTTATTCAGTGTGTCAGCCTAATTATTTCTATGTTATGTTCAGAGGCTGTGGCTGTACTAACAGATAGATCCTCACCTGGTGAAAAAGTGTGCAGGATGATGGGCATCACTAAATCAAGACTAATTCATACCTTCTGAGGGTCTCCATGGTTTTGTATAGTTATATCCCACTTTTTCAACCACTGTCTCTCTAGGAGAAGAAATTGACCTGTAATGACAATTACGTAGTTCTCAGCAGAGAAAACAGCTAGAGCAGTGGCATCCAAAATGCTGGTTTAGGGGAATTTTTTGGTGGATCTTCTAAAAAATCAAAGCCTCAATATGAAATCCATTTTTCTGCATGAGCAAAGCTTAGATGAGTTTTAAAAGTGACTCTTCCAGAAGTGAAATTATCTGCGAGGAACGTTTCTCATAGCACAAGAGGCAACTTAAATGAAACAGCAGCTGCCCTGGTTCACATTAGTGGGATGGTACTGAGAGTGGCTTTGTGAGGGAGTACTGGATCACCACTTCTCACCTGTGCTGTGGGGATACTCCCACCTGCAGTGGGAGGGGCCGGTGATTAATCATGGGCATGGTCCATTCAGACCAGTGGTTTCCTGCAGCTAGAACAAGTCACAGAATCACAGAATATTCTGAGTTGGAAGGGACACACAAGGATCATCAAGTCCAACTCTTAACACTGTCTCCCTGGCGGGAATCGAATCCAGGTCTCCCACACGCCAGGTGGGGACACTTACCACTGTACTAAAGTGGATTTACAAGTCCAACCCCCCAAACCAGTGTACTTACTATCGTGAGCACTGGCAGCTACCCACAAGGATACACCCAGAGGAATCAGTATCCCTCTCAGCCTCTTTTCTGGTGCTGTTGCGGTATGACGCAGGTAATGAGCAATACACCCACCATTTGGTGGCTCTGAACCAGAAGGTTCCTCTTTATGGTTGCTTTCTAGCATTAACAGTTGCCAATATATATTTATGACTTGATAGTCACAGAATACGCTGAGTTGGAAGGGACCCACAAGGATCATTGAGTCGAGCTCTTAACCCTGCACAGGACCCTCCCAAAGAGTCAAACTATTCCAGGGGAAACAGAAATTAAAGATCCTACAACAGTTGGATTTTTTTTTACTTATTTTTGATGTATTTTTCCTTTAAAGCCCTGTCCAGCTGGATGATTTTGATGGATATATCAAGGATATGGCTAAAGATTCAGATTACAAATTCTCTCTGCAATTTGAGGTAAATATCTGAGGATTCTGCCCTCTCCTACTTGCCATGCCCAGATGAGCTTTTCAAGATGTTAAGTTTGTGTGGTGTGTTCCTGTGCTCTGAGTCTAAAACTGTGAGCTCTTGCTGTGTGAGTCAGCTTTACTTCGACTTCTGCAGAATTTAAAAGTGGACCTCGGTGTTGCTAAAGCCTGCATCTAGTAAACTGATTTGAGTGATCATCACAATTGATTTAAGATAATTGTCAGAACAACGCACTTGGTTTGAGTTTAGGACATGCTGGCAGCCTGAATAGAATTTGGGATTTTAATGTCTTTGTATCTTAAGTGCTCTTAATTTGAGATGAACCATTGGAAGGAGAAAGTAGCATCAAAAATGTAAGAACAAGGAGATCTCTCTAAAACAAGTTCAGGTGCATTGTCTTAATTACCCATGATTTAAAGTCTATTTAGTAGTATAAAACTAAAAAACCCCTATCCTTAGGTTATCTCCCAAGGATTTAAATGTGGAAATGGAGTGGGGAAGACTCTCAGGGTGTTACCAGCATGATGGATGGCTGGCATGATCTTTTCCTGGCAGTGAGAATTCCTATGATGCATCATGCATTAGATGTACCTACTGAAAGTAATGACTAGAAAGATCTTCCAAGCATTCTGCCAGGATTAAAAGCCTGAGAACTTGAAGAAACCCCTTTAAGTGGGGCAGATGACCACCTCAGAAATAACTTAGCAACCCCCTGGTTTAAGACTATTTTGGCTAATTAGGTGTGAATCGAGAGGAACAATCTACAGTCATAGCCTGGATGGCAACAGTGTGTTGACAGCTTTCAGCAGGACAGACCTCAGCATTCCTATCCAGCCACTTGGAGCCTGATTTAAAGACATCAGATAAGGAAAGTCAGTATAGTTCTGCTGTCAGCTTATAAAGTAATTTATGAACATTTTCTCTCTGGTATGTTCCATGAGTAATTGCTTCACAAAGAACTGTTTTTTGAGTGTTTGGGAGTTTGACCTTGGTGGTTTTCTTTCTGTTACCCCAGGAGTTAAAACTGATTGGGCTTGACATACCCCACTTTGCTGCTGATCTTCCCATGAATCGCTGTAAAAATCGCTACACAAATATCCTGCCATGTAAGTACAATGCATACTAAATGCTGCTGAAGTCCTTAGAGAGGGGAAGAATAGTTTTAATAAAAATATTGGAAAATCAGGACAGATTTTCTGACTGATAAAAGCCTGCTCTAAAAATCTGCTCTTAGAGAGAACCAGGCAAGGTTTTGTTAGCTTTGAATAGTCATAGCTTCATGGGGATGTTTATCATGAGTTTGAAGGTGAGAGACACAAGGCCGTTTCTGCTACTGAGTAGTGCTACTGTATTTCTCGTACTATTTTAATGAAACCTAAGGGACCCCAAAGGTGTGGCACTTGGAAGGTGTGTTTTGCAGTACAGTAATAATGGCGTGTCCATGTAGTGTTTGCTGAATCAAACATTGCTATCTTGGTAATCTATTTTTTAATAGATTTTTTTTTTGCAGTTTCTGTAGGGCTGATTTTAATTTTGGTCAGCTGGAGATGAGTGCCATGTTTGAGACTATTTAATCTTCTTAAACTTTTACAGATGATTTTAGTCGTGTCCGGTTAGTCTCAATGAATGAAGAAGAGGGAACTGATTACATTAATGCCAACTACATTCCTGTGAGTACAAAGATGTGGTCAGTGTAAAGTGTCCTGCCCAGCAGTTAGAGTGTGTCTCCTGCAAATAGCACAATATCTCCTGAAAACTCAGTCATGTTCTCAGCATCTCCTTCAACCCCAAATATTTTGCCTACAGGGAAGTGTGTTTTACACCAGCCACCAGTTAAATTAAAAATAAAAGCTGGCAGAGGGAAAGACTTTTGGCAAAGTTTGCCACAGAGCACGGGGTGAGCTGTGAATCCTTGTGAAATCCAGATTAGATTGGTAGGGAAATGGGGATGAAATGTTAAGTGAGACAGTGGCCTTTTAAGACAGTTAGGAAAAACATACGCTGTTAAATGAGAAGTTTTTCTGGGTTTCTACAGCCTGTGGAAAAAGGGTTAAGCCAAACACTCCGCAACTGACAAAATGCAGAGCCCAGATGGTGTGTGGAGAGAATTTCTGCTTTCTGCCTCTTCTCTGCTGTTCCCATTGGGCCTCCCTCCACCTGGCAGTGAACAGCCACTTACCAGGGAGTAGTACCCACAGTTTAAGGATAACTAAAGTATACACAGAGCTGTAGCCAAACATTTTGGCAACTGGGGGTTGGCTGAAACCTCACCAGGTTTTTCCACTCTCACCTGTGCAATTACTTAGGCTTATCCCTACCGCTGCCCCAAAGGTTTGCCCCTCTCTTATCCTCGTGTCCTGTGACTCAGTGTAAGCTGGAGAGCAGTATCCACTGGATTTCTCTGCATGGAGAGGAGGTAGGGGACTTCAGCACCTATTTAGAAAAAAGGTCTTTTACTCGGTGACACAGACAGATCACAGAATCACAGAAAATTATGAGTTGGAAGGGACCCACAAGGATCATCTAGTCCAACTCACCATCTAATACCCGTACAGCGACCGAGAGCACATC
>WEKX01028167.1:60345-103351 GCA_013390025.1 Pitta sordida
GCACACTGCTGGCTCATATTGAGTTTCCTATCGATCAGTACACCTAAGTCTCTCTCCACTTCACTAGTCTCGAGCCACTCCTCCCCCAGCCGATAGCGGGGCATGGGGTTGTTATGGCCGAAGTGAAGAACCCGGCACTTAGTAGATGAGTGTTTCTGCACTCTTGCCATGAGCAGAAGAGAGAGATGGCCCTGCAGAGATGTGAATCAGCACTATGGAAAAGGGAGGAGCCTGTAGATGAGTCATTGAAGCCACTTCTCTGTCACTGTGACATTGTGCATGTGTGTAATGTTGAGCAAATTGCCTGTACTTGGTTTCTACGTGTCTTGAGCACCCAGCCTGCAAGTATCTGAGCTTGCAGAAAATAAAGAAAGAAAAATGTTCCAGCATTCAAAAGCATCGTGAACAACTCAGGAAACTTCTATGACATGGGAATATGGATAACAGGATTTTAAGTAGCGGTCCCTTTTTGATGTTCAGTTCTGCTTGACATCTCTTTAGTACTACTTATAGCACAAGGCTGACTACAGAAACTGGGACAAACGTTATCTTAATGTTTGGCTTTTCCTGAGGATCCCTTCTCCACTGAATCCCTGCCTCTGAAAACAGAAACTAGGAGGGATCTATGTCCCTGTGCTAACAGAGGTTTGACACACAGGTCAGACATAGTCCATGCAAACAAACAGCAGATTCTGTGTTGTGCAAAAACTCAGACTGACCTGACTTGTAGAGGTGTCTGGAGAAACCCGTTTGTGAAAAGTGCTTCCAAATTCCAAGTAATTTTACTGTCCTCATACTGTGGTGGCACAGAAATTGCCCAATTTGCATTGGATCGTACTGTGTGTTGTCTGTATTTTTTGCCCTTACTAGAAATATAAAATAACTTTCCAAATGCAGTTTTCATAATAAAATCTCAGCAAAAATGTTTATAACAGATGCCAAAATGGTCATTCTGTGGATCTTTTGTAGTCTCAGTAACAGTTTTCTATAGTCTCAATAACAGTCTTTTTGTTTTGGAATAGGGAAGGAGTGCCCAACTAAAGGCATGTTGGTAGGGATAGGAAAAGCAATACATGGATATAAAGCATCTGAGTATCTGTTAAGAGCATTGACCCAGCATTTTATCTATTATTTTAAGCAGAATGCTAATTAATATTTTACTAATTCGAGCCCTTATGACATTAACACGTGCATATAATCCTACCTTCTGCTTACACCAGGGGCTGAAAATCACCACAAGCACTGCTTGAAATGAGCAGACTGAGCATCTATAAATGGTTTTATGCCTGTAACGAAACAAACCCTAAAATTACATAATCTGGAAGAATGTGGAACTTAGTTTTAGGGTTCTTATTACTTGCTTTTTGAATGTTGCCTTTTCTGCTCTCTGGGCAAATGATTTGTATAGTAACCATTTCATCATTTGTCCTTTTCTCTAGATTGCTCACACTTCAGGAGCATCTAAATCTCGCAAAAGTTGTCACCATAAAATAAACACAAAGAATTATAAAATAGTTTCTTTATATTAGAAAACACTTGGAGAAGTTCAAATTGAACTTGAGCAAGCTAAAAATATGAATGCCAGAGAAAAATACATGTTCTGAAGCTGTAATCGTGTTACCTCTCTCCTTGTTTCCTAGGGTTATAATTCACCCCAGGAATACATCGCAACCCAAGGGCCACTGCCAGAAACCAGGAATGATTTCTGGAAGATGGTTCTCCAGCAAAAATCTCAAATCATTGTTATGCTCACTCAGTGCAATGAAAAAAGACGGGTATGTAACAAAATTTTATACACAATGTAAAAGAATGAAAACATCCTTATTTTCTGGTGAGTGAATGTGTTTGCATTGTTTTCTGATCATGAAGCAGCATCACAACCTGACCTGGAGAGGCACTTCTGTTATGGCAGGCTTTCCAGGACCTTCTGTGACCTTCCCTGACCTTCCTTGACTATTCTGACCTTCTTCAACTCTCACTGACTTCCCAACCTTTTTGGACCTTCCCTGACCTTTGACCTTCTACCTTGTTTGACCCTCTTTGACCTTCCCTGACCTTCTTTGACCTTCTTCAATCTTCTTTCAGCTCTTCTGACCTTCTTTTACCTTCTTTGAACTGCCCTACCTTGCTCTTCCCTGACCCTTCTGATCTCCTTTGATGTTCTTTGACTGCCTTTCTTTACCTTCCTTGACCTTATCTGTGTTTCTTATGACTTCCCCTGACCTTCCTATGAAGCCTGTCCTCTTACATGAGGAGAGGCTGAGAGAGCTGTGACTCTTCATCCCAGAAAAGAGAAGGTTCAGGGGATCATTGTGTATTAAAGGGAATGGGGACAAGGTGCCCAGTGACAGGTCAAGAGGTGATGTGTACAAGTTAAAAATGAACACATGAAATTCCATCTCAAGTCAGGAAACACTTTTTTACTGTGAGATTGACTGTTCAGTTGACTGGCACAGGTTGCCCAGAGCATGTGGAGGCCCCGTCCTTGTAGATATTCCAAATCCATCTGGACATGGGCTTGCACAGCTGACTCCAGGTGACCCTGCTTGAACAGGGGACGGGTTAGACAAGATGACCTCCAGAGGTCCTTTCTAACCTCAAGCATTCTGTGATTCTGCTCTTTTAAGTTTAAGTCATTATTACAAAATACAAGTATGATGCTTTGAATTTTTCCTTGATGTTACAATAGAAATATTTGGAATGTGTAATTGGGGGGGGGGAATTATATGTACACTTTCATTCCCCATGTTTTGTTCCATCCAGACCTATTATATGTATTAGGAAAAGTAATAATTTACAAAGACACTGTTTTTTCTTTCTTCACTGTACTGATGCTACCCTTTGGAAAAACCACTGTAAAGGTGATGTCCAGCTATACAAATAGGACTGGTCAGACTGAAAGCAATAAATTATCTCTTATTGCAGCATCAAGTGCTGTAGGCATTTCTAAACCTGAGCTTTTGTGCAATTTTGACTGTGCTTCTTTATATACCTGTGTAGTTATATAAATACAGATATGTATGGATTTACGCCCATTTCAGGTGAAATGTGATCACTACTGGCCTTTTACGGAAGATCCTGTTGCATATGGGGACATCACAGTGGAGATGCTGAGTGAGGAGGAGCACACAGACTGGGTTTATAGGAGTTTCCGAATTAGCTACGTAAGTGAAACTTTGCATGGCCCTGCTAAAGGAGTGGGAGTAATTTCAGTCCAGCCTTTTCCTTCACTTTTTTCCATTTCTGGCATTCAGTGGGAAATACCTAAGAGATTGATGTCCTTATTCACTCCACACAGGCAAATGACCAAATCAGAAAACTTTCACCTAAAATTGTCATCTCTAGGAATTTCTGACTAAAGTGTAAAATGGGAACAAAAGTAATACCAGAGCTCTGGACACTTCTGTGGTGCCAATAATTAGTGACAATAAATACGTGAATTTCTTCTTTTCTGTATCTCAGGCAGACCTTCTTGCTATAAATTATTCAAAACTTTAAAACACCAATGTAGCAATTGAAAATATTTTTTAAGAGAGCAATTCTGCAATAATCATGTGTTCCTATGATGTATTGAAACACATGTGAAAGCATGCAATTTCCGAATTAAAACTCTCCAGGTTTCCAAACATTTCTTACCACCCTTTTTTTGTCTATCAGCTCATTGCCAGCACCAGTTCAAGAAGGAAAGGTTAGGTATATGGAGGAGACGTGGGAAAAGCTGTGCTCAGGCAATTGCACATTGGCCCAGGACTTTAGTCCTGCCCAGCCTTGCACAGAGTGCAAATTCATAAATCGCAAAGTGTTGGGCTGTTGGCGTTGATTAACAAGACAACAGTTTGCACTTCAGTTCTTTACCAAACCCAGGGCATCTCCTGATCTCATTTTTTTGTATTTTTCACCTAAGGATCAGACTGGAAAGAGGTTAGGGAATAGGGAGGTTTAGCCTGACCCAGAATGGAAGAACAAAAGGTATTCCTTGCTATGAGTTTTGCTGAGAACAGCCCTCCATCCCTCACCTTGTTTTCATTTCCTTAAAGACCAAATGTATGGTGTTGAATATCTTAGTTCATTTAAACCCACTTTGAATTTTCAGCATTATAAAATTTAGTATTTTCCTAAATGTTTCCTTTCTCCATGTAATGATTTTCTCTTCCCTTTTTCCTTTAAAACTTGAAAATAAAAAACTCCAGAGAGTCCAGTTTTGATTGCCAGCAGTGTTGTTCTTTATCTCTGGCAAAATGAGAAAAGAAGAGGGAATACAATAAGAAGAGAAAGAAAGCCCAAACTTGAAAAATGCAACACTTACTGATTTAAAAGCAAAGTAAAAGGGATAAAAGCAAAAACCAAATCCCAAACCCAGAAACAAGAAGTTCATACCCCTTTGATTATAATGACCTAATATCCTCTCCCCTTTTAATCAGATAACATGTACACATTCTTTGACCTTTTTTGGCTGACTTCACTGTCTTAGGCTGTATTTGGGGGAAAAATACTACCACAAAATGGCAAAAAACTCTGTGTGACTGAGCGTGATTGCACTCTTAAAACTCCTGTGAACATGCTGCTGTTCTGCTTCTCCCGTCAGGCTGATGAGGTGCAAGACGTGATGCATTTTAACTACACTGCCTGGCCAGATCATGGTGTCCCCACGACCAATGCTGCTGAAAGCATCCTCCAGTTTGTACAGATGGTCAGGCAGAAATCAGCAAAGACTAAAGGCCCCATGATCATACACTGCAGGTAAGTGCTTCAAGGAGATCGAGAGCTACAAGGTGGGACATTAAATAGGTTGTGAACTGGTTAGAAGGAGAGGTTTATGTGTTCAGCTCACCTGCTACCTGAAGATGGTTCTCTCTGGTGTTATGTGTATGGAATTGGCTAGGTTTGGCTAGGTTAGGTAATAGGTGATAGGTTGGACTCGATGATCTCTAAGGTCTTTTCCAACCTTACTGATTCTGTGATTCTGTGAATTGGTCCCCTGCTTTGATTGCAGAAGAGCTGGAGCTTCAGCCTGCAGCCATAGCCTTTCTTTCTAAGGACAGTCATCTCTTTGGGTGTTATCCATGAATGGCTTCAGGAGGCCCAGCAGGCAGTCATAGTTTATACCAGCTCAGAGCCTTCCCCTGCTCTCTCATTTCCATCTCTTGGTGATATGGACAGTGCAGTACAACCAGCAGCTGCTGCAGCATGCTTCTCCCCTCCAGATAAGTGTCTGTGCAGATTCTCCTTCTCTGGTCATTTGGCTTTTGGAACATTCAGTTTGCCAGCAGCAATACCAGTAGAACATACTAACAGTTATCTAGGGGTTTTTTGGATGTTTTTGGAGGAAAGTTATTTTATGTACTCTCAGATTTCTCTCTTGCATGTCATTTTATTAAGATGCACTTATTTGTCCTCTCTGGGGGCAGTTGCCATGTTACTGGTGATGATACCAGACTGGTTCCTGATGCAAATTTCCCAATTGTCTTCAAACCTCCTTACAGCTTCTTGTGTGACAGCTACTCACAACAAGTTTCTTATAAATACATAAATAAATGTTTGCAGTGGATGAATATGTGTACATTATGGTTACATACTCTTAATGGATGTCCAGGCTTGCATCATCTGCCCCAGAGATGAGTTATGTTTGCTGCACAATGAGTCAGCACCTTCCAGCACAGTCTGTCCTGGTGGTGATGTGATGATCACCACTGACCTTCTGTTCCCAGCACTTTGCACACTTTCCTTCTCAGAAAACAGTCTTGTATAACAGTATCGTGTCGTTTCCAGATATGGCAATTAATGTTTACTGGAATGCAAAACAACTACAGCATTTGTAAGTGCAGAAAATAATGCAGCTCTCCCCTGTAACTTCATGAAGAAATTCAAGGGGGGATATTGTTCTGGGAATCTTAATATCAAGAAAGATGCCTGTAAGCCAGGGGAGAGCCAAAGGAGATACAAGGGAGATGTACTTACATATGTTACAAAATCAAACTCTGTTTATGTTACTTAGTTGTTTTGAGAAGGAAGAGAAGCAAGTATCAGAGCTGAGTAACAACTGTAGCATTTTCTTTTTCTTTTATTAGGAGGCTTATAGCAGCAAAGAGAGACATTTTCAGGTAGAATTTTTAGGCTATACTTTACATCATACCATATAGATTAAAAGTAGTGATGCTATGAAATTAGTGGAGCGGAGAGAAAAAGAATGTACTGATCAACTCCTGCAGCAATTGTTCTAAAATGCTAAAGAAGGCACAGAATTAATTTATCAGTTAATGAATCTGTCAAATGAACACATCAAAGTTCCATTCTATTCATCTTATTCAAGAAATGAACACAACACAACCCAAAAACCCCCGGTTTTGTGACAGTGTGTTGAACTTTGTTGAGGTGAACTGCTAAATACTATTGCAAACACTTTCAAGGCTTTTCAGAAAAAGTATGACAAGACAGAAGAAAGAACTTTTGCTAAGAAACACACTCCTACCCTTAGTAGTAGATATGGTGTTGGGATGCGGTGTGAAACTCTGTAAAACCTCTGAAGTCATATTCAGTCATATCAGATTTAAACATTACATGTGAAATCACAATGCAAAGAATCATACACACTTAAGAATCTCTAAATGAAAGCAGTGTGTCTTTCTTTCTAGTCACTAAACGCCCCTTTGAAGGAATGAAGATTTTCAGCCAAGTCCTATTTCTGTCTCGTGATCTTAAGTCAGAATCCTGGAGTATGGACTCTTCTGGATAGTTTGCCCTGCTGTCTTTGTGCAGCAATCGCTGCCAAGCAGGTCTCTGCAGCTATGGTACAGCCTCTGGAGTGAGAGGGGGTCTCATGAAATTGGTGGAAGCAGGAAGAGCACACAGCTAAGGGTGGATGAGCAGATGTGTGCACATTCTGCATCTAAATGCATGAGGAGGACTATAAAAAGGTGAAATATTTGTGGAGCCACTCGCTCCATGCACTCTGCTGAATCAACAGGTGATGGGCTGTGTGGAATTAAATCCAACATTAACCAGCCTGCCTGGCCTCTGGTTATCGCAGCTGCAGGGCTCCTGCTTCCTGTGTCTCCTTCAGAAAAGCCTGAAATGAGATGCATGTCTGTGTGTGTTGCAGTGCTGGAGTGGGACGAACGGGAACCTTCATAGCCCTGGATCGGCTCTTGCAGCACATCCGTGACCACGAGTTTGTCGATATATTGGGCCTGGTGTCTGACATGCGGTCCTACAGAATGTCCATGGTGCAAACAGAGGTAAGATCAGTTCACTTCAACATTGTGAAAGTATTGTCTTGCCCATTTCATACCCCTCTTAGCATGTTCATGTCCAGTGACACTTGTTCCCCCTGAGCACTTGACAAAATGGCTGTGAATAGATATAATTAATTTTTCATCTTTGTTGTAATATTCTCCTGTTATTAATGTGCTGCGTAGGTGGGTCTGATAATATATCTGCAATCTCACTCATGTCTTTGTGGGGATGAGTTATTCTCATCTTCTGTGAAATTAATATGCAAACAGTGCATTAGAAGAGATCAACATACAAAATTTTCCAACTACATTGTGAGGAATTGGGCTTGCTGATGGGATTAATAGCTCATGAAATGATATCAGTATTGGGATACCTTGTTAAGTATCATGTTGGTATCACCTTGCCAAGCATAGGAATTCAATTACACAATGGAAATACAGATAACAAGCAAAACCGACAAAAGGATTGTGAGTCTGCCAGACACTCTCCTTGCCTTTCTCCCTACCCAAACATCTACTGGGTAGTTCTTTTTGTTTTTAAGACAAATGTTCGGAGAATATGTACTGTGAAAAACAATCACAAACTGTTATTTTCAAAGAAGAAGCTTTTATACATCTGAAAGCTTCCCAGTTCCCCTAGTAATGAAATAAAGATTTCGTGCCTGTTGCACTCTTCTCCGGTGTAACAGTATAACCTGGCAACCTCCATACAGTTGGAAATGCCACTATCACTGTTTTCATGCTAGGTCTGGCAGACAGTTTGTTGCCAAAGACTGTTGAATCCAGAGCAGAGTAAAACAATCTTAGCAGGGAGAGGAGTGGAGGAAGAAAACCTGTAGTGACAACAGCTAGCATCTGGACATGAATGAAGTTCATTATTCTCAGACCAGCCTGGATCATTCCTATCAAACTGCCACTTTTCATCACAATTTACTGTGTTATACCAGAGGCAGATCCTTATGTAAAAAAGAGGAAAAAATCCTGATGTTGATGTGTTACCAACTGTGTTACCACTCTAGAAATGATGTGGTTTTTAAAATATTTTCTTTTTCTCATGTACAACCTCATTGCCTGCCTGGGGTTAATGTCAAGGGCAGTTGCTGAGGTCCTGCTGCTCCAGGCAGGAGCCTGGCCTCAGGCAAAGAGGCCACTCAAGTCTCTCCTTAGAAAATCTGAAACCCCAGACAGCTCAGCTGAGTTCATGTTGCCAGGTATCTGGAAATTTGGCAGCGTCTCAATGAGCAGTTTAAAAAAACCAACACAACCCAAAAAAGAGGGTGACAATGGAGAATGCCCTGAATTGAAACCAGACACTCCAAATTGGTGTGGGGCAATCCTGACATTTCTGTGGTCTGAAACATGCTTCAAACTCATCCTTTCACATCTACATACAGTAGAGACCTCCTGGCATCAACAGGCCACTGGGGACAGAGGCTGAAATCCAGACTTGAGGTTTGGGACAGTTGTTTTTGCTTGAGATCCACTTGCTCCCTGTGCCTCAGGCGCATAAAGGTTAGTGTAAGGATTCATCAGAATTTGCCTTCTCTCTCTTTGAAATAAAAAAACCCATCAACTACGGTTGTTCTAATAATGTTAAGAAAAGTCAGTCCATAACCAAACCCAGGGATAACCATGGTCTTTTTGAACAAACCCCTTTCCACAGCAGCACATGTGACTGACCCAACTTACAGTGTCACTTACATAGAGTTTGGTAACTCCTCAAATAATTAACTGCTCTATCAAGAAAATCAGGTTTTATCTTTTTGTTGGTGAAGAAGTCAAACAATAAGGAACATGAACCTCATTAAAATATTTTAGATGCATATGTGGCATAGATGCAATTTGCTGCACATAAAACATTGAGATATTCTTGACATTTACTCATTTTTAGGCAATATAAAGTAGACTCACTTTAGCTCAGATTCAACTCTTCTGCCATCATTCAGGTTATTATTAAGTGGTTATGGTGCCAGGTTGATTTGATGCTACCTGTAACACTTGTAGGCTATTATTTTGGGACCTGGTAACTCACTGTACATTTTGAGAAGTTGAGATTGGAGAGATGGAGCTGTACAGGCTGTTACTGTGAACTATCAAACTGTGTTACTGTTTGTTTTTTTGCCATGCTTTCTGGGCAAAAGTGCTTCCTCATTTGATCTTTTCTTCCAGGAACAGTACATTTTTATTCACCAGTGTGTGCAACTGATGTGGCAAAAGAAGAAGCAGCAGTTCTGCATCAGTGATGTTATATATGAGAACGTCAGCAAGTCCTAGTTCAGAGTCACAGGTGGTAAGTCAGGCAAGCCTGGCCCTTTGCCACGCTCACTGCCTCACATTCCAGCTGCTCAGAAGCAGCCGTGTTTGTTCCTGGAGCTTTCAGAGTCTTACTCCCCTCTGATGTTCACATGCAGAATGCAAGGAAAATTCAGGTAGGCTGTTGCAGTAAATAATCCCCTGTATTTTCCATGACACTGGAAGAATATATGGGCTCACTCGTTATTCCAAAAAAAAGAGAATCTGGAGCTCCTGAGTGAGCCATCTAACTATTCCCTGCCGCTTCTCCTAACACTACTTACAAAGCTTAAAGGAGAGGAGAACTTTTAATATCTTCAGTTATTCTGAAGTCACATAACTATCAGGTTACCGTGGCCAGCAGTTCTGGGGATGCTTTACTGGACGGTGAGAAAGTAACTAGAAAGCTCTGACATGAAATGCTGGGGAGATATTTTTCCTAAATCTAGACCCAGAGGGCCAGCAGGGTCTCAAACTGGTACCACCAGTACTGTAGGCAAAGCAACTGTCTTGCTTTTCCACTGAGCCCCCATGCCTGACCTGCTGTGAGCAAATGGACCAGACAGTCCCCAGCTGCACAGGAAAACCTGCAGCTGTGACCTACTGAGAGGTTTGCTGTTGTAGGGACAAGCTGTGAGGATGTACGTCACTGCTCTTTAAGCTACTGAGCTTTGATTCATTGGGTCGCAGCCGTAATCCAGCCATTACTGTTATACTCCCTTTTGGGTGGAGAAGCTGCTGAATTTCAACACAAACTGCTTCCTCAAATGGTGGAGAGCTGGGCTGTGGACACCACCACCAGCTGTATTGCACATGTGCTGTTACTAATCTCTGAGAACATGATTCTCCTGCCTGTAAATTCACCACACTTTCTCTAATGTTTTCATAGTTAACTGTCTAATCCAAGTTGCAGAACCCAGCTGCCTGTACTGGGTGGCCTGCAATCCCAGCCCGTGTGGAGGGTCAGTAAAAACAAATGCCAAGAAGTGTCTTTGTATTTCCTTTTCTTACTTCTAGAGCATTTTGTTTCTTCAGTTCCAGGTGAGACCATGAAGCACATGCATCTTCCCTTGCTTCTGATTTTTTTTCTTTTGATGGTTTGAATGGCCAAGAGCTGTGCCACAAGAGACCGCTGCTTTGCAGTACATGGACAATGAAAGAAACTTTTACCTTTCTGAAGCACTGGGGAGACAAAGCCTTAACAAGCCTGCGGTGTCTTTTGAACTGTTTAATTTCTGGACATTTTTTTAAATACTGGACCAAATTCAACTAAACAACATGAAGGAAAAGACACTATCTATGTGCATAAAATAGATTGCTCCAGAGCATTGGGGTATTGTTTGGTACTTTTGGTTAATTTCTTTGATAATTTCTGTTTGGTTTTGGTTTTTGCTGTGCAGGTTGGGCTTAAGGTTAAAGTAAGTGCAATATTTTTTTAATGGTGGACTGAAGACCTTTCTTTGTGTGTCACTGGTCAGTGCTAACATCCCTAGGAAAGCAGGCATTGTTAGTATCTAATAATACCTCATTAGTGAATAGCGAGGCATGAATATACATGAAGAAATCTGGAGATTGCGAAAAGGGGGTGGGAGGGAGGGAGGGGAGGGGTGTTGCTGGGTACGTGGATTTGACTATTTCCTTACAGCACTAATGTACATGGGGCCTGGGGCGAGCACAAGACCCAAGGAATGGACTGACGAACAGAAATCCAAACCATGAAGCCTGAAGCTGAAGCAGAGAGCCGACGCTGAGAGACAGGGTGGCTTCAGTTCCTAACTGTGCTACTACTAATTAAGCAGAGGGATTGCTTTTTTTTGCCAACCTTTTCAGTAACACCACTGATCAGGCTCTTGGTTTAGATCACTTTCATCACAGGGCAACTGAGTTTCAAGATGGGATATCTTAGCATATATACTATAGCATTTAACTGTTGGAGCAGCCTATGGTGCCTATTCCCCTCATTTGTTTATTATTTTCAATAATTATTAACTCTGTGTAAAAACATGAAGGCTGTTCAGGTTGGAGGGGTGGAAAAGAAAGAGGGGGAGAAAAAGTGCTTTAATGGACGTAACTATTTCTCTGAACTGGGAATTTACAATGTTACGAAAACAAGGTTTGGGCACCTGAAGGGCTGGTTATGGCTTAATTGCTAACAAGGCTGCCAAGGCATCAGTATGGATTCCTGCAGGGGCTTTGGGGTCAGGGTGGGGGGCTCTTTTCTTTTTTGCTATCAGTTCCCGTTCTAGTCAGAATAATTAGCTATACATTTTTTATTTATTTTTTTGGTCTTTGTATAATTCCGGTACATCGTTGTGTATTGTGACATGGATGCTGTCAGAATGGATGTTGATGGCATTTTTGTAACCTGTTGCTTTGTGTCACCTCATTGGAAGTCAGCAGCAATGGTACTTAGTGTAAACAAAACAAACTTGAACTGAAAGTAAACACACTGGATTGCTTACCTGTGAAGAAATCACTGTCAGCAAAACAGCAAAGACACCTGCATATGCTTTTTATTTCATTCACTCTGGGGTCTGGGTACCTGGCAGGGTACCAGGGTGTAGGTACCTGCTACTTCCAGGAGCCTAATCTCCTCCAGCTGATACTCTTCTTTTTTTAAACCTCCCAAATTTATTCCACTAGCAGGTACATACTCCTTTACTATCTACACCACCATTGTATTGGTTACAAAGGAAAACGTCTTTCAAATTATCCCCTCTGTATTGCGCAAAACTGCAAAGATTTCACCTAACCCTCCAAATAAAACAGGTCCTTCTGAGGAGTACTACAGAACCAGGACTTCTGATTACTAAATGAGTCTGATGTGCCTTCCCCCCCACCTTCTGTTTCCATGCATCTAATGCTATTTCCCTGTTGCCACTAAGCCCAGTGCTAAAGCAGAAATACTGTTTTTCCAAGTCTGATGCATAGAGATGGATGCAAAAGGGCAGAGTGCCCTGGCTTCAGAGAGTAGGTTGCTAATAAGAGAGGCTTCAGTGGTACACTCTCATTTCACTGGTGCACCCAAGCTGGAAGGCCTGCCATTCCAGCAGACACAGCAAAGATTTGCCTGTCTTAATATGAACAGAAGAGAGAATTATAAATGAGCACTTGACCATTTAGTCCTACCCTCCGTGCTTTTTTTTTAAAAAATTCATTTTAGAATCTCATTATGTGTTTAGACAGAAAATACATTCCCATCACTCTAGGGAATGGTCAAGGGGGAAAAAACTCCAAGCACCCACAAACTTTCTTTCTCATTTTACAAGCCTCCTCACTCCTGCCGGCCATTGCCCATTGAGGCTACATTTATTCTGTATCACAGATCAGAGTAAGCAGGTTACATCATTCATTTGCCCACAAAATACCACAGTGGGAGCTGGCTGTAACAGAAGTTTGGCTAAACAGGACAGGGCACAGCATTGCTACAAAGGTGCCAAAATCGAATTGCTGCAAATGGCACTGCCTGAATAGCCTGAATTTACTAGACAGTTTTTGAATGCATGTCAAAAATTATTCCATTTGCACAGTGGCAGGCGTGTATTTTGCTTTTAGAGGCTACTTAATCACAAAATCAATTACAATGCAAACTGCTTCAGAAAAATACCTTTTCTTACCCCACACAGTACGCAAAACTGCTAAGTGGGCATGTTGGGATGACAGTGGAAACCACCTCTCTCAGTGTTGAACACAAAAATAAAGCAACAAACAAGTCTGAAAGACACTGCTCTTCAGAAGAGTCATGCAGGCTCTTTTAGCCTGAACTATGTAATACTTTTGATTTTACCTTGTTAAATGCGGTACAAAAGAAGAATGTTTTGGACTCATGCTGCATGTTACTGTTGTTTCCAGCATCTGTCAAAACTCTCAGGTCATCACAGCTGTCTGAAAGCTGTCTGCAGCTTCAGATTTGGTAATAGGATTTTTGAATTATGGGTTTCATGTCCATAGCTCTGCTGACACTATCTGCTCTGTACTGATCTGCTGCTCTTACAGTACCCAGTGACCCAGATGTCTATAAAAGCAGCTCTGCACAATGAGTGACCATCAATTGACACCACAGCAGACTTTCTCCTTGTTGCCTCATGCTGTGTGTGCTACCTTGAAAGGAGCAAACCTAAGAACATGATTTACAAGTGCTAAGAAGTTTTTACAGCCATTTGTGGAAGCATTGCTTCTCTTAGCACATCCTGTGCAGTGAGCCCTGACATCCTTGGGTCTTCAGAACTGTTTCCTTCAAACCCTCACACAAGGATTAAGAAGAGGTTGGGAAGCCTTTACACTTCATTTTACTGTTTTTTCCTACACATAAAAATAAGACAAATTTTCCCTATCAAATAATCAAGATCATGAACTTATTCAGTAAAATGGCCCTTCCCTTCCTCTGTTCATTAACCACAGTGTCACACCACCTCCCGGATACATCTAACTTTTTAAAGGGCTTGTGTGAAAACTGCAGTTTCATTGAGGCAGCAAAAGATGTTGCTTTCAGCCTCTTCTTGTGAGAGGGTAATGTTATTAGTGCTCTTGACATTGATAGGATCGGGGTGGGTTGAGCTTTTCTGCTGTGGTGGCTAGGAAACACCTAGGAAGGTTCTCTGTTTTCTTTCATCTCCTCTTTTAAACTACAAAAATTAGCAAGGAGGACAAGTACAGACTAATATCTTGATACTCACTTTGACTTGGCATTCAGACCAAAGTTGTAACCTAACTCAGAGAAACTGAAAGTATACAGGCGAGCCCAAGAAAGTTAAATAGGCCCTTACTAGGAAAAAAATTAACATAGCTGCAGTAGAAATTCAACATGTATGTGAAATATTTAAACACAGCACCCAATACAGATTTCCTTGCGTTTGCAAAGGTGAGAGGCTGAGCACAAAAGTATTCCCTCAAATACTCTTGATACATGTATCAGACTCAATCCATATGTAGGGCTTTTCTAGATACTACACAGACACACAGTTGAGGGAAGATAAAGCCCCCCAAAATCGGGGCTCTTATACAACAGTAGCTTGGCCAGAAACATGGATTCCATTCATAATCATGGTTCCCTTATGCATGAGATCCAGCCCATGAAGAGTGTCAAGATACCTGCTTCGACAAGGGTCTGGTATTCAAGCTGTAACTTGCTTCTGTATATGACCAAAAAAGCTGAAAACTCACACCTTCACTTCCCACAGTAGAAACAAAAAAAAAATCGTGACTTATGGGTTTCCCAATTAGAAAGACTTAATTCACGTCTTACTGTTATTTTTGTTTGTTCTCTTCAATCTAGGTTGATATTACGCTCTAGGATGTGCTCTTGGTCGCTGTACGGGTATTAGATGGTGAGTTGGACTAGATGATCCTTGTGGGTCCCTTCCAACTCATAATTTTCTGTGATTCTGTGTGATTATCAAAATACTGATGTTAGTGCCCAACAAAGCACATCAAGAGATGTTTTAAGAGTTTCACAAACACTGATGAATATACTCAGAGTCACTGGGAGCTCTGTACATTTCAGAATGTCATACCATTCTGGTTATATACTGCCTCATAAACCATTGATTTCTGCACACATCAGCCATGAAAGGCTGCACTTATATCCCAGCCCCCTCCAAACTCACCAACATTTATACAGCACAATGCTTTGGCGCAACACAAATATGTCTAAAATCTCAGTTATGGATCACAATTTCTCTGAATAAAGAACTGTTTAACATTTGAATTGCTAGATGGTAAACTGCTCCATCCATCAATTGGTTAGAAGTGTTCTTTCTGAATTAAATGTGAGGTTGCACAGTGGTTTGCTCTTCCTGCGGTGTTCAAAGGGAACAAAAAGCCTAAAGGAGTGGGAACTGCCTTGCTGATGCTAAAAGGCTTGTGCTCTGCAAGCGCAGAACTGCTGAGTGAACATACACTGCTAAAACTCTCCCTCCACCCAGTTAAAAAGGCAGATTGTTGGTAGCAAAATAGTAACATAGACCCTATGTTATCAAACATCAAATAAGGCACTTTTTGTTTCCTTCTCAGACATTTTTCACGTCCTTCTAAAATACTAGTATTAAAAAATAAGCCTCACTGTTCAAATCCTAAAGAAAATGTTTTGAATGTAACACTGCATTTTACCACTGTTTTAATTTAAGACCACGGAATATTCTGAAGGAAACATTTTCATTTGAGGAAGCCCAAATGAGAACTCTTTTTGATTTCTTGTAACTGCCAACAAACTGAAAATTCAAAAACTGTGCAGCATAGGGGTGAAGCTCCCTTCAGAGCTTTAAACCACCAGGGAAATTCCAGCAAAAAGGGAAATATCTGCCTCAGGCCCAGATTTCACAGACTGCAACACAGAAATCCTTAAAGGTTAATTCATCAAAATTGAAGGGTAAAATACAACTCGAGTTGTACTGGGTCGTAAGGCATTAGTAGCTAATTAGGAAACTATGAAAAAAGGCAGAAACAAACCTACCAACCAACCAAACGTCAGACCCCAGATTATCCTGTGTATCTCTTAAGCGTATGAAAGGGGGTTGCTTTTCCCCCCACCAGGTATCTCCAAAGAAGCCTCTGACAACATTCAGACTTGTCTGGCTCTTTCTATACAACTTAAGAGCCACACAGAAATCCAGATGCAAAAAAACCCGATTGTGAAGCCACCCCTTTTCTGTGAGAGATGAAACATGGGTCCCCCTGAGACCACACCATGCCAAACTCCATAAAGTCAGAAGTCTGAGAGCTGATGCTTCTTTCCCGGCAAAAGCAAATCATATGCTGAATGTCAGAATAAGCTTGAAGAGAAGATGAATATTTGCTGTCTATTCTGGTAATTAACAGGGGAATAGAGGTGCAGGTTACCACCACAATGCTTTTAATGGAATCGGACATCATTTCCATGAGAAAAGACACTGACTAATATTTAGGAATAGGAATTTCCAAGACCTCTTAAAAAGTTTCCTATTCCTGTACTTACAGTGAGAGCAGCTTCAGTTCTCCACTCTTCAGGGTAGGCAGGATGCTGACTAGAGAGGGTGGGAAAGAGGGAATGTTAAGTGTGAGTCAGAGAATATATCAAGGAGATCTGGACTTGGTATTTAAGGTCAAGCAATGAGACAAACAATTTTCCCGCCAGAGCTCTCTATATAGGTTGAATGGATGCAGTTGTGGTGGAGGTGTGCTGGTTCAAGTGTTTCCCAGACAGAGAAAGCAATCAGGAATCAATGTTTCTTTCACTGGATGAAACAAGAATCCATTTTTTAGCGATTGCTATGGCAGTTGGAGTCTTCAGTTTAGGATTTATCATTTCTTGACCATTTCAGACAGGCATGGAGAGTATATATTAATCCTAGAAACACACATAGACAGATAACCAACACAGAGAAGTAGTATTTGTACAGGCATTTACAATAAAGGGCACTAAACGCCTTTATTAAGATTTTCATTTTTCCTTTGTCAAAAATGAATGGGATTCTTTTTTACCCTTGTGTGCTGAGGAAAAGCAAACTAATGGCAAAAATCAAGATAACGTTCTTATTTCAATACTGTCTTTGTTGCCACAAAGATACAACGATTTAACAGACGAGAAATACAGTTTATTGCAGACTTTAAGTTGATCCATGTGAAAAAGGCACTATGAAACTTAATCTTACTAGATGATTAATTTTTTCTAAATTAAGTGATATTATATATTATATATAATACATATATTATATATAAAATCACATGACCATGTAAAATAACAGAACGTTTTGTGACAAAAATCACTGCATCCTCAAAAATAACATTTTCTGGAAGGAATGTTTCCTTCCCCCCCCACCCTTTTTGCCTCCAGGAATCCACTTTCTCAAAAGATTACATTTATAAAGGAACAATAGCTTTTTACATAAGGAAAAAATGATATCTGGGATCAACACACAGAGAAGTCTAGATTATACACTGTTCTTTTGATGGGTTAAGTTACAGGCAAAAAACCACCAGTATATTAAAAAAAAAAGTACTGTGAGTTGTTGCATGGCCAGCTACAGCAGCAGATCTCATCACCTCTTTGAGCTGTGTTACTATTTTCTACTTATTCCTTCTTGTGCAATATTATAGTTCATCAGTATATGATGGACTATATATAGGGTGAAGTATTGATAAAATCATTGTACAGAGTATTATTTTCTATGAACAGCATCATCAATAATAAAACTTCTTGAGAGTGATGCAGGAAGGATTCACTCTATGCTGGGCTGTGTTCATTCTCTAAACATTTCCTCTCCAATTACTGACATCAACTGAAATAAACATCCTGCAGCTGAATGCATGACCAGAAAGAGTGAGCCAAAAAGGCATAATTGCACACAACAGCAAGAGATGGGACTCCGAAACTTTTTATTACTGAAGGGTTCAAATGCTTTTTTATTGCTGGCTCAGCTTCCCTCAGATGAATCACCAAGATGTGCTCCAATTTATCTGGCATGTTAATTCCATAAATCCAAGACTCATCTTTATGTGTAAATGAATCATGTACCAATATTTTCACCTGTCAGGAAGCTCCAATGAATTTCTCATCTGTTCATTTTTCATGATGAGAAGGTAGCAGCAGGTACTTCTGTGGAGACTACTCTAAGATTTCTTTATGTTGACTAGTCAAGTTTACAATATAGTGAGACATTCCCCTTCACTGCTTCCTAAAGCAAAGCTGGATAGTATAATGATATGGACAGTTGAATTAACGAAAAGAGGAAACACATTTAGTGGCTGCTTCCTTCATCAAAGGACTCCACACCTGAATCTGTGGCAGCTGCACTGATTTTTTCTTGCCGTCTTCTCATAATTTCTTGAAGTTCTGAACTACCACTGTTTGCCTATAAATAAAAAAAGAAAGAAAATGGCTTTGTGGATTTGACATGTGATGACATTTCTCTGACAGCATTTTATTAGGACAAGCATCTGAACAAATTAAACTCACCTTGCAGTTCCAATAGGAAAGTATTTATACTACACCTAAATACAGATCAGAAGAAAACCTGCAGAGCTCTCCTCTCAGCACTGCTGAGCATCGTTAATTCTCACACAAGGTCCTGGAACTGTTGGATAGTTATGGGGTGAAATACTGCTTCAGCAAAAGCAGGGTTAAAGATCAGCTATTTTGTTAGGATTCCACTTTTGAGTACTTAATAATCAGGGCCATAATATTTAGAAATTTAAAAATTGAAAATAAATCCTTTATGGTTTTAGATTTATGTAGACACAAAGCTCATGCACACACATGGGATGGCATAGCCCAGGCCTAAGTCACTCGCAGTACACAATACATCATCAGGCATTTGCTGCTCAGACACATTTCAAACTCAGAACACATTACTAGGAATTGAACAATATTACAATATTAGCAACAGTGAAGTATTGTAAGGATAAGGCTTTATTTCATCTTTTAAGAGTGAAAAACAGCTCTGCTGAGCCAACTACAGATTGCTTTCATAACATAAATGAAGCTATTAGCAGAGCCAGGACACATGTCCACTAGACTAGAAATTCCCAAAGTGTTCATGACTCCGAATAAAACCAGGGGATTATAAAGCTAGAGCCAAATCTGCTTCTGCATTATTTGGCCATCACATGACCTCCAGAACTTCAAAGCTTTCAAAATAGTCTACAAATAAGGCAGAGTCATCTTCCCTGGGCCATCCCAGAGTTTCCCCACTCCACACACCCACAGCGCCCAGCCACTCGGGAAGATGAAGCTGGAAAGTTGCGTTCCAGGCACAGCCTTCCCACTGGATTTGTGACTGGGAACAACTCACATAAACTTGCACCACGCTGATTGTAAACAGGCATTGTGCAGATTTTTTTTTCTTTTTTTAAGGTTTTTCAGCTGGCAAACCTGGCTCCCACTTCCAGGCCAGCTTCAGACACCAGGGACGAGGCAGTGCTGCCAGTGCCAGGAGGTCCCCATGGTCTCAGCCCCCCGGGGTGGTGTGGAGTGAGTGCAGGCAGTGCCCCGCGGGTGCAGGAGGCGGGAACCGTGGGGCTGCCCTTCCCTTTGCCACCCCGGGAGCAAAGGATGCGGCGGGAGGATCTGGGGGGACCACAGGGATGGGGGGAAGGTGCCTTCTGCTCCCACTCTCACACACAGACACACGCAATGGTGGTGCACTCCTGCAGCTGAGCGGAGAACAATGCCAGTTGCGCAAATACACATGTTTATATTAAATGCATCCTGGACAGGACCGGGACATATTCATGAGCTCATTTACATATTCATGACTGCCTTCGGTCTGATTTCTGTGGATACACACACCCCCTCTTTTCACTGGAAATGAACAGTGAAGTATTGAACCCACAGAGCTGCACCACAGCTAAGTGGCGGTCTTCCCTATAACATACTAAATTCTTCTGCCTGAGGTAGAACCACAGAATCACAGAATATTCTGAGTTGAAAGGGACCCACAAGGATCATCAAGTCCAACTCTTAAACGGCACCACTGCCTCACAGGTGGGAATCGAACCCCGGTGTCCTGCATGCCAGGCAGGGACAATCACCACCATACTAAAACAACACTAGAAACAAACTGTGAACATCTGGTTGTTTTTAATTTGGAATGCAGCCCCAAATCTGAGTTAGGCCTTTCCCTGGGTTACAGAAATGGTTTTAATCCAGAAATACTTGTGGAAGATCCCAAGTAGAAATTACAAGGAAAGAAAAGGCATGGAGTTCTGTAGTGCCAGAGTGTGTGGGTTTGCTCTGGCTCTTCCTGCTATTTGTATTTAATACCCAAGGTGCTTTCTGCAATATCATACCACAAGTGCTACACAAAGGATTCCAGAGAACTTCTTGAAAATTTGACACTTACTAATCATGTAGGACAATTACAGTGGGCAAACCCATAACCTGGTAACTGCTCATGAAAAGCATTCAATTGTAGAATGGGCCTGACACTGGTACAAGTGTGTGTGTGTGTTTAAATGCTTCTGTTATTAGAAGTGTTTCCACTTTGAGCAGTAAGAGCATAGCCCTGTTTGAAACACGCAAACTCATGTAGACACTTTGGCTATGATACATATTCCTAGCCTCTCTTAAATAAGAACAATCTTCTTAAACTGTGTGATTTGAAATATTACAGGGAGAGAAAGGAAGATGCAAGACAGAATTCAACAAAGAACGGGGAAAAGCCATCAGGAGTTGCATAAATTCTGAAATTCATTGGTTAAATGTCAAATACCATGGCAGAAATAAATATTTCAATTACCTTTTCAATAACAAAATGGCATGACTTTGTTAAACCATGAGTTTCTGTTTATTAACACTTGTTAATAAACAGATTAGGACATCTATTAGGAAAATTTACAGTTTCCTACAGAGTTAGACCTGAGACAAGCAAAATAAAAGCATGGAGGAAAAAAAAGGACAGACCAGTCCAGTGCATCTCTGCTTTTCAAATCAACTTCTATCACAAAGGCACTTATATATCAGTATATAGCAGCCTTATAAAACTGATATAAGATTGTTGACATTCAAAAAAGTTGAAAAATATGAATGTATTTTCACTACAAAATGATGGACTGCTCTGGGCTGCAGTAACTTATATTCCTAAGAATAAAGATAAAATATTTCTCCCTTCTTCTCACAGGAAAATAGACCTTGAAGAAAGGAATTTTAACTGTAAGAAAGTGGTGCTCTCTGATCCACACTGATTAGGTAAATGATAAAATATGCATCCTCCTAAACCTATTTTTAAAAATGTGCCTGGCAGTTAATGGTTAAAATCATTTAAGCAAGACAGTCTCAGTTTCATGAGAGGATAGAAGAAGATTTGAAACGTCTTAAAGATTGTCTTTTAAACAGGATGTGGAGAATATAGCTTCTCATTTGGGTTCATCTCACCTCTAGACATTAGCAAGTCCATTCCTCTGCTTGTCACGGCAAGTTTTAAACAAAGAAGTAGGTGCATTTCTAATTCTAGTGGTTTAAAAGTGACAGCACAGCTCTCTATGCAAGCTTTTAAGGGGTTTAAGAAACAATACTACTGTAATTAAGGCAAACTCCTGCAGAGTCATAAATATAGAGATACAATTCTTAATCCTTTTCTCAGTAACACTGCTGGCACATTGTCCAAAGTGTTTGCCCCACTTAGAAACCCTCTAATGCAGGCGCCCCAGTGTTTGACCTGAAAGGCTTTGAGATTCCAAAGTGTGCTGATTCTACCACTTTCTCATGCCTCCTAGTCAAATCAAAGAAAATCCAAAACTAACATATCACCACCAAAAGTACAGAAGTACCTGTTTGTCCAAGTACCAGGCAAAGCAAGAAGCAAAAATGGGGTATTTTACTCTCTAGTGTTTCTCCCAAAGCTCTTTTTGTCCTATTTTGTCTTCCTGCAGTCTGGTTATAGCACAAAATGTCTTAAACTTGAGTACTATTTATAATACTTTTTGGACCCCTGTTTCAATTAATTAATACTAAATAACTCAGATATAAATAATGCTTATCAACGTGATGGAAACTGAGGAAAACCCATCTGCTTCGTAGAAAGAGTTATTTACTTCTACGAATTCAAAACTGGCAACCCAGGTTCAGTCATTAAGAAGGGTTATTCATACCTCCAAGGCAGACTTCTGTACCGTAATTTGGCTGTAGACTCTCGACCCTTCTGGGCAAACAGTCCTCAGTTCCTCTTTATTGAGGGAGAAAAGCTGAGCACCCGTCAGCACGCCAAGGCTGTTGACAGTCCTAGGGTCACACCAAGGGAACACACCAGAAATCAGCAAAAATATACCAGCCAAAGGAGACAAGTAGGTTGTCTTCAACCCTTGGTAGGGCTATTAAGTTAGGAAAAACATTTATGCAACAGCACTCTTGAAGTCATTTGAGTATCTGTATATACTGTAAAGTATACATACACACACACACACATATATATATATATATAGGTATAAGCCAAAACAAAGTATTTTTTCCAAGATGATGCAGCTGATGTTTCTTGACTTTCAGAAGGCTGCTCGATTTTAAAACACAGTCAGACCACACCCCACTTACTGACAGGAAAATAATTTAAACAAGTTTTCTTACATTTGCCCTCAAACTTACACAGGGTTGAATCCTTTAGACTGCAACCATGCTTTCACATCCTCAGGTGAAGAGTCGTAAGTGATGTTAACTACTGGGATGTTGGGTCGTGGCACGTGGAACTTCCTCTGGGCGGCGCTCCGGCCAATGGTGAGCCGGTGAACAAGTTCATCCTGCACCTCCTCCATCTGTGATTTCCTGCCTAAAGAGAGAGGTCCCACAGGAGTTATTCTCAAGGTTGCTTTATCAAAGCCAAGTTGTTTCTTTTACTCCACTTAAAATCTTAAACTTTTTTTTTCCTTTAAAGATTCATTCACTAGATCTGATTGAATTATTGTTCTCCTTTCCCGCACCAGAATATTCAATATCCTCAATCCTCTCTTTTCAAAACCAAATAAAGGCAAAAAATAAAAACCCAAACAGAATTGGTCTGATACCATAGAAAGGAGAAATGAGCTGGATTTCACAGAGGTTTAGAGCTATAGATCAGTCTGACAAGCTGCAGAAGAAAGTGGGCATGGAGGGGACAATTATTCAATTGTCATAGTTTACCTTCCTTCAACTACAATTGTGATGTTTTAAAAATGAAAACACAAAAAAACGATGAGGAAGGTTGTAAGATTGCTTACACTGTGGAAAGGTAGTGCTTTCCATTTTTTTAAATTAAAAATTCAAGTTTTTAATGCAAAATATTTTACAGCTGACGACATGTATACAAGCTTCTTACGTCTAACAAGCTATTACAGCATTCACAGTTTGAAGGGATTTTAAGAAATTTGAATTCACTCCATGCCTCGAGTGACTGCTTAGCTGAAACTCTGTCATATTTTGCATTAAGGGGAAATAAAAATTGCTCTCATGGGCAAGAATTTTTTTATTTACTTGCTTTGTACAAAACTTTACAAATTTGCTATCCCCCAGAACCCATTTGTCTGAAGCATTTAGTTCAGTTGCTGATCATTAGCAGGCAACAAACTGAGACAATTTTCAGCCATTTCAACAAAATCCATTATAATGACAGTGCAAATTGTTTAAAATGCATATTGAAATCTCTGTGGATAACTTTGCTAAAGTAGGTAGAATCCAAAAGGGTGTAAATAGTTTTCTGAGCTCACAGAACATACTGATTGAGCACCGTTAAACTCTCTGTGCCAAAGCTCTGGAGCAACTATAAAAATCCTTTGACAAGCAACTCAAATGATCTCAAAAATTATCAGTATTTCCTTGCCAAGATATTTTTATTCAGCCTTCTCACTTTGATACACAAACAGTAACTGTAGTACCTTCTCTGATGCACTTACACGGCAAAAGCTATTCCTGTTCTCCCATTACACTAATAGGAAAATAAGAAAACAATACAACTTCAACATGAAAAAACGTAAGATAGCCAAAATACATCCTTCTCTACTTTCCTTTTATATTCTCTCAAAATGTCTCCAGGGATCAACATCTCTAGGCAGTTGCACAAATAAAAACAAGTTTTACATAGGCCTCTAGGATGATTTTTTTTCTTAATCACCACAGCAAAACAAAAAAGAAAAAGGCTTTTGTTTAGCCACTTTCGTTCTTCTTTTACCAAATAGCCCCAGGCTGAAAGCGGACAAAGTATCTCTAGTGTAATATTTGAGGCATTGTGTAGGGTTTCCTCCCCTGGAGTTTGAATCAGTAGCCCAAGTGACATGTGAAAATCTGAAATGGGTTATATGAGTAAAGCCTTTAGGCAATGTTACCAAAGCGTGCACCCGTTATTTTCCCAAGCAGGAGGAGAGAGAGAACATTGCTATCTTCCTTCTATTTGCACAGCTTTTGAAAGATCCAGCCTTAATCTAGACCACGACTGTATCAAAAGACAAATATTTAGCTGTTAGATAACAGATTCTTACTGTTGCTAGATGTGCTATCAGAAATAAAAAAGATGCCCTGGGTGTGGACCTGTTCTGCAGTGTTCTCTGCATTTTGGGGGTGGGTACTTGGGCAGCAGGTGCACAGACAGGGTTTGCCCATCACCTTTGGAGAGGCACATACTCCATGAGGACTTTGAGGTACCTGAAGTCCATTAACTGGGCTTGACTGACAGCTCTGGGAGGGTACAGGAGGTCGTTTGTGTAGCCCTCTCTTACAGGGCCTCAGTGAGGCTGAGAGGGCGAGACATGTCTTGTAAACACCTAGTTTACAGCAAGTCTTCCCACCTCACACCCAGCACCTGAAGCCACGATGGTCTTCTCATTTTCCATAGATGGACAGAGAAGGCCATCATGGACTCAAGACCATGGGTATGCTATGGCCTGCAAACTCCTTACGTGACAATGTGTTACCATTTTAGTGCCATGTGCGTGCGTGTGTGAAACTCGCTCTCACTTTCCACATCTTTTGTACCTGCATGGGTTTCTGATTTTGTTTAAGTAACAAATTGTCCAAATTAGGACTAAGGAAGACACTAGCCCTACTTTCTTCTTCCCTTTCTTTGGGAAAAAGAAGTGAAACCTGTTCCTCCTGCCAAGCTGTTCTCCATTTCCAGCCAGACTGTCCTTTAGGTGAACATATTAAAAAGGTCTCTGAGTCTTCCTGAGTTCAGAGCTTAGGCAAGAGCTTCTCCTCCAACAGGCTCCACCAGCTGACTGTGATTATTGACACATTCCCATCTACTGGGGCTGGAGGAAAAAGAAGACCTTGCTCAGAAGGGATTATTCTTACTGCCACTTTCTAACCTTAGGTGGAAGCAGGATTTTCTGATGAGGCAAAGAGGCAGAGGATGGGAAAAGCTGTCAACTCTTGAACTACAAAAAGCTCATTATTTTAACAGCCATTACTTCAAAAGCTGTAACAAATGCTTGCCTACATGTTTCAGTTGTTTCTAAGCCAAACAATCACATTGCTTAAAGTGCATTTAGGACAGAAATTACTGACTAAATAAGTTCTAACCCCAACTGCTTTTCAGTCAATACAGCATAGGAGCCTCAGCATTGGCTGGGCTTTATATTTACAAGGTGGCCTTAATCATAACTTTTCTTGATGGCCACACACTGTTGGATGCACCTTACCAAGTTTTTCCAGCTAAAGAGCTATGTAGTATGTTCTGTCATCCTCCTAAGACAAGGACATGAAAGTCTGCTCCATGGCCTGCCAGTTGCTGCTGCTTTGACCAACCCAAGGGCACCTGATTATAAGATGAGTCTCCAACAACACTACTACAACATGGTTCCTATCTACCAACCAGACCTGTAAGTCTTCTTGCAAGCCTTGCATACATGTTTCAGAACAGTGCAAATGATCTTGAAGTATGGATGTTCATGAATTGAAGTATAAAAGCAGTGTAATTAATTTTAAAAGCAATTTAGTTTCTAATACAGCAGTGAGTTTAGATAGAAAATGTACATCAGCCAGAATATCGGCATGGGTATTTCCAGTGTTGAAAACCATGGAGAGATGCTTGACATTCATAAAAGGAGAGGATTTAAGACTGGGAGAAGTGTATAAGTGTTTTCATCCTGGCTACCAACATGAGGAGGGTCAGAACACACAAACACAGAAAATCTGTATTTTAAACACAGGGTTAAAACTAAATTGTTCATAAAAGTTTTATCTGAAACACAATATTAAGGCATTTTAGGATTAAACAGAACACACAGAAACGGGAGAAATACTTTCTGTCTCGTTCCTTAGAGAAACTTACGATCCACAGGAATTTGCTTCTGCCTCTGAGTGTCTCGTGCAACACTCCCACCGCTGTCACTCGAGGTGCTGCTTTGGCGGCTGACGGCTGCTGGTGCTTTGGGCACGGGAACTGGAATAGGTGCTGGTGCACTGGGAGGGAGGGGGACAGCCATGGGGACAGGTGCGGGTGTGGGAGGTGGTGAAGGAGTGGCAGGAACTGGATCAGGTTGCTTTGCTACATAGTCCGTCCTTTGTTTCTGAAAAGATGCAGAGAGACTCAGTTCAACAACAAAGTTTGGAAAAGACATCAGGCAAAATCAGGTTTCTACAGAAAACACTAGGATGCTTTGCACCAACTGATGGCATTTATTACACAAAGGCATCTTACTTGCCAGATATGGTTCCAAAATATAGCATCAATGTTTGTCATTAATTTNACATGGTTCCAAAGTTTGCCTAAACTTGATATAGCATCAATGTTTGTCATTAATTTCCTTTAATTTGGGACGCAAACCTCACAGCAATTAAATAATCTGAAAGCTATTTCCTTCTTTCATACAGATGAATTCAATAAATGAAATTGTTTTTAAATCCCAAACTTCTATTACCTGGCTATTTAAAAATAGCATTCAAAAGTTCTGAACTGTTGAATTTCATTAGTGTAAAAATGTATATTTTAGAGATTTTGCGTACAAAAACCAGTGAAAAATGAACATACCCAGCCACAATTAAGCCCACCCAAGCTTTTAACTTCCAAATGGGATTCTGGTTAGGATAACACATTGTTTCTTGAACTGCCAACAGCATTTAAGAGGCTCCTGCCCCTCCTATCCATTCAATCGTGCGACCTCATTGCAATGATCCAATTTAAAAAAAAAAAATTAAAATATGCCAAGTTCCACAATTCTCAGAACAGGGTTGTTGTTTCTTTCCCCCTGCCCACTTCATGCAAAGTTGTAATAACATGCAAGTTATCTTGTTGCTACTAACTCACTAGCAGGCCTCTCAAGAATAATTTTGGGAAGGAATTCTTTTCTTTGTCTTTAGAACGTTGTTCATCAAAGGAAGACTTGTTATTTTCCCAAAGCAATCCTAGTGATAGACAAGTCCATAAGTAGCCTAAGCTTCTCCGTTTAATAGTGTTCCCTCCCTGCAATTTTTGACTAACACAGCATGAAAGTTCAGTATTAAAGTTTGTTTTCCCAATAGAGATGCCTCATTTCTTAGTTATGAGAAGTCTCCTTACTTTGGTATCAAGATAGATGAGTACATTCCCCAGATTCCTTACTCTTTCCTGAAATACCTGTTCCTATTTCCTTGGAGGCAGAGGGTTTACAGCAGATCAAGTAGGGAAACATTTGTAGGAGCCATATGTGAGCAGCAGATCACTGACCTTACAACAGTCAAATGTTCACTAAATGTCAGCAACTGCACTTCTACAGGAATCCCCAACTCGGTAAATTCCAGCTGATTTTGCATTTTGCAGTGAATGTAAACCGGTACCATTGCAGCTAAATTGAGTTACACCACCAGAAATCTTATTGTATCAGCTGCTACAGCCAGTCAATTAAGCCTGAGAAATCAGTCTTTTATTTCCCTTAGATAATTTTTCACTTAAATTGTAATAATCAGTTACTGAAACAAACATTTTTTTCAGTTCTTTGTTTTTATCTTGGCATTTAGTTGTTCAAAGGCATTCATCCCTCAACTACTTTGTGTCTACCTTGTGCAGTGCATTGTGGGGAGCTAAATGGAAAGAATCACCATTGACTTTTCTGTATTCCACTATTTCAGTGTTAAGACAATAAATGCTTCTAAAATGTCAAATAACAAGAGAACTGAAATCCATAATAAAAAAGAGAACAAACAAAATAAATACATTTATTAAATTTGCCATTTGATGGAATGTGCCCTACTAGAAGTATAGCAAATATACCATAATTTATGATATGTAGATGTACTATGCTATATCTAAAATCTTGCCAATAATTTTAAAAATTTCACAGATATGTACTAAGCTCTTCTAATGATATTCACATTTTTAACGTTGTTCACAGATTGCAATTACTACCCTGTTATCCCCACAACGTACTTTCATGTGTGCTTGGACCATCTTAAAAAACATGCAGAGAAAAAGAAGGACTTTTTTGTGATAGAGAGGATTCATTATAAACCAAGGCATCAACTGCACATCACCACAATCATAATGCAGAAAATGTGATAGCTAAAAACTACATATACTTCTGAATGGATGCTACTGGAGTAGGTTCAAAATCACGTACTGCAGTCATAAGCATCATCCAAACAACTTGCTGGAGTGAAAACAAAAATTAATCTGGAAGCATCACTCAAATTCTAAATTTACACATGAAACCACATTGAAATACACTTCGCATTTTGTTGAACAGGGCCCAAAAGCCGATTATATATTTGAATCACATTTAACATGTCTTGTTTTAACACTCTTTTTTTAAGTCCAGGTCTTCTGAGGACATCCACACATTCATCCCATCAGTTCTATTCACTGCTACAAAAAGAACAAGGCATGCACTATGCAATTTGGTGACTACATAGTACAAAAGAGTAATTTTTGAGGTTCAATATCTGGAGAGTAATTCAGTTACCTCTGAAAGTTCTCCCAGTAATTGCTGTGAGAAAAATGGAGCAAATCACATCAAACAGTATTGTTAGAAAGGTTAAAAGTAACTCCTGAAATTTCACACATTAGCAATTTAAAACAAAGTAACACTACTGTTAATAATTACTCTTCTTACTCACTAAGGAACTCACATAGTGAGTTATTCTCATATTATTTTGAATAATGAACAGAGTGCTGCTACAAACACCTCTGTGACACAATACAAGCAATCAGTGCTTTTTAAAGCATCTACCCAGACAGAAACTTATAAAGAGTTTTAATAAATACAAAACCCAAAGAAAAAAATTACAACGGATTGAAGATCATCAGGTGAATGTAGAGAACACTTGCAACTGTAGGACACTAACAGTTAAGTTACAGCAGGTATTAAAGGTACATATTTCTTTTAGCTCTAGAAATGTTGGCTAGCTCAGAATACGTAGTAAATGTCGCTGCTGTTGTAATCACAGGATGGTTTGGGCTGAGAGAGACCTTGATGTTCCCATCCAGTTCCAACGCCCCTGCCATGGACAGGGACACCTCCCACGAGACCAGTTTGCTCAGAGCCACATCCAGCCTGGCCTTGAACACTTCCAGGGATGGGATAGACAGAGCTTTTGTGAGCAACCTGTGCCAGTGCCTCACTACCCTCACAGTAAAAACCTTCTTCCCAATATATAATCTAAACCTCTAAGATTAAAGCCATTATCCACTGTTCTATCACATGCCTTTCTAGAAGTCCTTCCCCAGTTCTCTTGTAGATTTTCTTTAGGTACTGACAGGTTGTTAGAAAATCTCCCCAGAGCCTTTTCTTCGCCAGGCCGAATAATCCCAATTCTCTCAGCCTTTCCTTATAGGAGAGGTGCTCCATCCCTCTGATTATCTTGGGGGCCTCCTCTGTACTCTCTCCAACAGGTCGTTCTGTGCTGGGGATCCCTGAGCTGGATGCAGCACTGCGGGTGGGGTCTGCAGCAGTCCAGAGGGCAGACTAGCACGACTCACTGGAGGAGACTGGAGTGGCACAATCGCTTCCCTAGACAATTTGTTGACTGGCTACTCCCTTATTTCCTCACAGCCTAAGAACAGGGAACAGTTCTGGGGTTTATTCTTCCTCATATTTTTGTTTCTTTTAACAATAAACTTGCAGTCTTCAACTCACATAAGTTGGAACAAATCCTTTCAATTACTTGGAACAGTGATGTTGCATGCACACAAAAATCTAGTGTTTACCTATCATATTGCTGGAACTAAATTTTGTTTTCTTATTTCTTGCCAGAAAACCTTTGTTTTTACATGAAAAAAATAAAATCCCAAAGCTGTTTTCAACACACTATAGGCTGCATCTTGTAAAGAAAAACAAGATTCAGTATGATTCAATCTCTTTAATGAAAGTAGAATAGTAAAGTTGAGTAAAAGTGCTAATGGCATCAACCCTAATTCTTAGTCAATGTAGAAGACTGGGGAAAACATTTTCAAATACATTTTGGCATTAAAAAAAGGAATAATACATTCTCAAAGTATGGCAGACTTAATATTAAAGAAAAATTGGAAACAACTAGTCTTAGTTCTGGGAAATATTCTCATTAAGTTAACAGAGACACACAGCTTCCCATTTACTCTCTTTCTGAACATTTTGGTGCCTCATTCATGTTTGCACAGTGACAGGAGTCCACCAAGAGGGCTGCAGAGCACCCAGCCTCAGTTTCGTCAACAGCATTGTGGTTTGGATGTTTTCCTGAGACTCATTTGAAGAAAAACAGAGAACCAACTACTTGTTTTCAGCCAAAATAGCCAATGAGGTACCCAAGACAGGAAGAGAAAAATTCAGATGATGTCTTTTGCCAGAGTTTACTTTGGTGGGCTCAGCTATTACACCAACAGCTGCCTACTAAAATCTCATTAAAATTCACCTGAATAGCTCTTTGCAGGGCATACCACATTTGTGGTTTTACAGAATTAACAGGAATTTTAGCAGAATTTACATATTCAATGTGTTATTAGCTAGGATTAGTTCCCACATCCAGAGGAAAAAAAAAGAAAAAAAAAAGCAATATGGACAAACTGGAGACTTTCATTTACTTGTCATTAATCAAATACTTTTTACAAGTACTCAGTATATTTCTGTGTAATAAGTGGCATCCCATAACTTGGGACTGCATCAATTTTGCACTGGACAGGAAACAAGTTGTGTTTTTTTTAAAGCCTTCAAAAATTCTTGGCCTGATGGCAGCTTTAAAAAGATTTGACATGAAATTATGTAAAAAATATACTGGCCCTTGGTTACTCCAAAATGAACACCTGGTATCTGCATCTCCTCACTAACAAAAACTTCATGATCTGCAGGAAGGATACCAGCTGGCAAAAGATGAATATGACACTATGACACTAACTGGGAGCACTAACACTGTGTCTGTGGGGAAATAACATCCCACAGAGGTATTTTCAGTGACCTGACGAACAGAGGGACTTGGAAGAAAGGTTTTTGATGGTAGATCACCTAGAAAGGCAAAGGACACTTGTCCCAAATGAGGCAGAGGCCTTTTTCTTGGTGTTTACCTATCATACACATGCTTCTTACCTACCCTGTCACTGTGGAGAGTCATGGTCTTTTAAAATAAGACTACGGGACTGAATTTGACTTATTATTTATTCTCTGTGCCTAAGGATTTCATACACATCACTGATAATATAACTGTCTCACCTCACAAAGGGTGTCAGAAGATTACCATTCCCACCAAGATAAACACCTCTATCCCAATATGTTACTCAAACTTTGTTTTCAAGAGCATTCAAAATGTTAGAAAAATGCACAGTAAATAGGAAATACTATGACGAATTATTTTATAGGTTCACCAGAAATACTTGCAGAAATTTAGAAATAAGACTGCTTGGGAAGCTCTTTATGTTCATATATAGTGGGATGGTGAACTGGTTAGTTCACAATAAAAAGACAGATTAAGTGACCAACACAACAGAAAATCTTTATAAACAACAATTAACATTAGAAGAAAATAGAAAAAATTCAGCTAAATGCTTTCCTACAAGTACAAAAGTACCAAACAAGCAAAAATACTGTTGCCTGGAACTCATTCAACTGACTAGAAGACAGACAATGTTTTAGCCACCAGCTCACTAGGATTATGAAATAGCTAGGATATTGCTGACAACATTCCTGCAAGTATCACCTCAGTGCTTTCAAATACCTATCTGGGACCTGGATCTTGAAAGGGACTGAGGGAAAAATTGGGGTCTAAACTACTATGTGAGCTCAGAGGTCACTAGGAAAGGGAACAGAGCAAGAGTACAATAAAATGCGCATCTCTGAGAATAATTGTGATTATGATGTAGCCTAATTTATATTATATAGGTTTTTAGCAACTTCGTACAAGTTTCATAGTTTTCTAAAATGCAGCTTTGCACCTTTGCTAAAAGTTTTCCATAGATAGGAATGTTAGCAAGATAAAGGATCTCAGCTATTTGTGAAGATTGGACTAAAAAGTAGACATAACAGCTACTAAGAGTAGTCAAAGCTGTTCCAAAGAGGCTTTGAAATTGTTCCAGAGGATGTGCTGCTGTGCCAAGAACCAAAGGTCAGCAAGGAAGAAGAAGATAGGATGAAGATAGGGGACATTTCTGAAATTCCTGGCTCAAAACAGGAGGAGTGCCAGAAGCAGTACTCTGGGAGGGACAGCTGGGGAAGAGGGGTGTAAGAGGGATGTAATGACTAGACAGTCGAATTAGATAATTGCATAAAACTGTATAACCTATGTAATTCGGTGTGCCATTTTGGAAAATATTTCCTGGGCACCCAGTACTATAATAAAGAGTACTTCTTACCACTCAAAACTAAAAAGTAGTTTGGCAACTTCCTCATTCAGGCATCAATAAGGTATCCATCTCTCAGAGAAAGGGTGTTTATAGTGTAATCAAATGAAAAAATTCTCTCTTTCAATGGAATCCTTAGCCCTTCCTAGTACTTTGGAAACGTCCTTTGCTAGCAGTGCATTGAAGGCCATTAGTCTGCAAAGGGAGGCACACGAACCTTGCACACAACACTTCTCTGCTCTCCACAGCAGAGACGCTAACTTCTTCCATAGCCTTTTGAAAACAAAAGGCAACTTAGGAGAACAGCAAAAGCTGCACATCACTAGGCGCTGAGCTGGCTTGTGTTCAGGGTCTGGCAAAGGCAGTGATAGGAATCGCTGCAATTTCCTGCTCCACCCCACAGGTTCTCCTGTCTGACCTTGAGCAAGGCAGCCATCCCTTCACAACGCCTCATTTCTTTTTGAAATAGCAGCAATGCCTCATAGTGCTGTTAGGAAAATAGAGTTATGCAAACAGATCCCAAATGAACCATGTATCTATCACAGAAAAACAGACAAATGAGCACACTCAGAAGTGCTAAAATTAAAACAAACACCATGAAATTAAGAACAACATTGCTGACATGTCTTGGTAAAGACTCAATTTATCCTG
Source organism: Pitta sordida (assembly GCA_013390025.1). Taxonomy (NCBI): domain Eukaryota; kingdom Metazoa; phylum Chordata; class Aves; order Passeriformes; family Pittidae; genus Pitta; species Pitta sordida. The sequence goes on from WEKX01028167.1 coordinate 93,668, forward strand.
TGTAATTCATTATATTCTTAAATAACTTCACAGTATTTCAAGCTCACATTTGAATATGATCAAGCTGTAGGGAATAACCTGCCAGCAGGCAAAGAAACAAACTTATCTTAAATGTTATTTTCTGACCCCAATTTTCATAGGTCCATGGAGTATGCTTTGTGGAAATGATTACTTCATTATATGCCATGTCCTGTCATTATTTCAAACAGAAAACTGCAAACCTTACAGTGCATTACAAAGAAGAGTGTAAGAATGTCCACTCAAAACTCTACTCAGTCCGCTCAAGACTTGTTGGCAAATTCCAAACACAGAGTGACATGCACATGAAGAAAATAAACAAGTCAGATCTTTAAATCAGGATTAGAAAAGCACTCTAGATGCATGCTTCATTTTGCAGACAGGCAAAACCATAATCAATTCAGAATGAGCCAATATGTTACAGGCAAACAATTATGGATAGGAAAGCTCAGTAATGCTCTGAGTGAAGCCGATTAAGAACAAGACAGGTCTTGACAAGACAAGTACATTATGGTGCAAAACATTGTGGCATTTCTTGGTTTTCAGTCATTACACGATATTCTGAGCTGGGATGTGTAGGCCCAAGGAATGAATATTAAATTAAGCTAAACTTCAAGTTTCAACAGAAGTTTGGTTTCCATTTGGACTTAAAATGTCTGATTCAGAGGAAGGACTGGAATTTCCATTTAACCCAAACTTGTTTGCCTAAACTTTCAAGATCATTATAAATAAAAGGAAAGAAACAGGTCTTAGAAAATATAACCTCTAATTTTATCAGCATCTGACCTCTTTAAATTTTGTCTAAAAATACAAATTATCAATACAACTTTATCCTGTACATTCTTATTTGGATCAAAAATTGCATCAAGGAAAGATTTTTTTTAAATATTTTACCCTCTAATTCTGTTCTAGACATAAACAACAACAACAAAAACCTCAATTCCACACCAGTACATGAAAGAAAGAAAACCAGAATTAAGTCAGGAAAATAAGAGTGTATTGATGCATAGACGCAGTAATTGAAAAATACCTGCTTTGTGAATTCAAAAGCAAACACGGCTCTTTTTTATAATTCAAAAATTACAATAATTAAATAAATTCAGGACTGAGATAGAGACACATAAGGACAGAAAATAAAAATAAAAGCTAGAGTTCACTCTCCTAAGAGAAACAAAGATGACCCTACCTTAAATAATTCAAACTCCTTCTTTGGCATCAACAGCTATCAATCCACAAAGGATATTTGCAATTAAAATAAATACATACATATCCATTAGGATTCAAATTACCACGTCTAAACAAATAATCATGAAAAAATCCAAATTAAAATATTTTGCTGCATCTCTATCAACTTTATTCTCAAGTTAGTCTCTATGAAATACAGAAATCACCCTCAGCCTGCAAAAGAAATGTAAATTCTTTTTTGACATATCAGTGGACTATGCAGCTATTTTATCCTTGCTGTGAATGTCCTCCTCTTCCACATGCACACATTCACACTCTGAAGGAAAGTTTTGCTCCCAACAGGAGCAGTACCTGGATGGTGCGGGTATATGCAGGCTCCAGCCATCCTTGACCACCTTCTTGATTCCTCAGAGGGTCCAAAATATTGTTTGGCACAAAGCCTGTGCTGCCACTCTTGTTCTGAACCTTCCACCACTGCTTTCTGTCATCCAGAATCTGAAATAATTTTGTAAATTAATTATGTGTTTTGTTCTGACTCTACTCCTGCCAGTACTCAGGCCAATACTCTCAAAACAAATGGTTTCTGACTGCCACCAGATCTTACAGAGATATGTCCCTAAGAAACCCCCGTACCTTCCTTCGTTATCATCATCATCAATTCTACATGGTTGTACTGCATTTTTCAAAACAGGGCTCTCAAGAAAGGCTATGGAAGAGAAATATATAACGAAACTGTAAACTCTTATGTGCTAGATCAGACAGGAATGAAAATCAATTACTTGCACAGTGAGGCTGATATCGCTACAACCTATATGCTCTTGACAAAAGGAATAAATAATTACTAATAACCCAAATAAAAGGGCGTTGTTCTAGTAAAGCACAAATTTGGAGACACAGCTCTTCTGAGTAAACACGGAACTAGACCAGGATGGCCAGGAGGAGCCTGACTACCTGCCCTACAATTTCAAACACAACATTTTCTCTCTTTGTTGCTCCCATCCTTCCAAATTTATCTTGCTTTCAGGGTATCAACTCCTCCAGGAAAGGATAATCTGTTACTACACCTAGTGTGTACACAGATAGTGTTTGCTAGAGACAGTTATTAAAATACTACTAAAGGTTTAAAATCAACACCAGAGAAAATTGCAAAAAAAAAAACCCAAATAGATTTTGATCATGGTCCTCTACAGCACCCCTCTTAAGTCAGCAAAAAATGATGCAAAACAAATTAACTGAATTTTCCATATTGAGGGAGCTAAATCAAACACATTGAAGCAAACATTAAGGACAACCACACTGTCCACAGGAAAGGTACTCTCAGCTTTGAGTAGTACCAGAAATTTGTGTGTTATCTTTGCAAACAAAATTACCTCTACAATCTCTTCTTTCATGACAGAAAGCTCACTGTTGTTCCTCGCCATAAATTCGTACTTGCATTTGGCATATTTCTTGCTCTGTGCTTTATTGTGTGCTTCATAGTTTCTGCAAAGCAAAGATCAGTGAGTCATTCAAGACATTCAGTGAGACATTCAAGCGAATAAAAACACAATGTCCTCTTCCAATGACCTGCAAAACATCTCTTTAAAAACATACCTCTCAATGATACTGCTGTAGAACTATCTATTCATAACACACTGATTTAAGTGCCAAAACCCAAACAAAATATAAATAAAACAAAAGAAAGAGATAGTTGAACTACATGGGCCTCAAGAACCAGCAATCTTTATCAGCTCACTGCCTGCAAGATGTAAAATAACAACTCAGATTAGCAGGTGCCATTGTTTTAAAATAAACATGTACACAATATTTAGTTTGTTTTCTTACAGAAGGTTAAACAATCATGTGCCATAAAAACAAATGACTGTACTTAATATATGATTGATACCTTGTGCTATGTATGAAATTGTATTTCTAGTGTTTATCATCTTTTTTTTCAAATACGTACATAATAGATGAACAAATTTTTGCCATCAACACTAACGGAATTAAAACTCTGAAGAGTGCTCACCTGCTGTAGATCAGTTTTCTTAGCTGATCGTAAGATACCATCAACTCTAACAACCTCAAGTTACTTCATCAATTAAAAATGAGAAATAATTTCTTGGCAGCTACAAACAGGGTTCATGGCAGAACAAGGCATACCAAGAATCAGCTCTGTATCTTTCTGTTTCCATGAGGAAAAACCTGTTCAGAATGCCTTTGGTTAAGAAGGTACTCGTATTTCTGGCAAAGTACCTTTTTCAGTTGAGAAGCCCCAGCCCACTAAGAATAAGTCCAAAAAACCCACACAGTAACATTATTCACTTGTTGCAAATTACACCCGACAACATAAATCCATACCAGGCAAAAAAGCAAATAAATAAGTAAATAAATCCAAACAGTTAATGAAAACATGAGGCAATCGATGGCTTGAAGGGCTGCGTACATCCCCACACAGGGATACAAGTGCAGATGGTTGCCGATGCTGGTGCTGTGTAACTGTGGCTCCCAGGTGTGACTGAGCAATCCAGCAGTTACCTGGCTATTGCATTGCTGTGGAGAACTGTCTCACTTGATTTGAAAAGCAGAACAAAGGAAGAGTCACATTTAGACTGAAAGATGATTTTGAAAGAAAGATAAAATACTGAAAGTATTTAAGGAAGGAGTGAAGTGCAGTGAATAAACCCCAGCCTTCAGAAGAGCTGTTAGGAGGCTGAGCAAGGTGTGAGTAATCCCCATTTTTTCTGTCATTGACTTAAAATTCATGTAATTTTGAAGTCCTTTCTTACTATCTCAGCTCTGATAGTGTTTTTACTTTTAGGCTGCCTTTCCAAAATCATTCCAGTACCTGAAAGGAACTTACAGGAAAGGATGGGGCAAAACTATTTACAAGGGCTTGTAGAGATACGACAAGGGGGAATGGGTTTAAATTAGAAGAGGACAGGCTTTGATTATATATTAGGAAAAAATTCTTTACTGTGAGGGTGGTGAGACACTGGAACAGGTTGCCCAGGGAAGCTGTGGCTGCCCCCATCCCTGGACGTGTTCAAGACCAGGTGGGGTGAGGCTCTGAGCAACCTGGGATAGTGGAAGATGCTACTGTCCATGGCATGGGGGTTGGAACTAGATGATCTTCAAGGTCCCATTCCCAACCAAACCTCCAGCATTCTGTGATTTCAATAACTGTATCTTCCTACCTTGTCCTCACCTTACTATCCTGATTCCTTCAAAACATGTAACTCAGGAAGAATTTTTAAAAATGCCTACATTTTAGTTTTACTCCACCCAACAGCAACATGCCCAGGCAATGGCTACGTGCTTCTGAAGAGACCCTAGTTCTCCAAGCCCAGCCTAATGAACTAGTTTACTCTGGGCACAAATATTCTGTACACTTCTCTCCATCTATCTGCTACTGTGATTCCTACTGCCTATCACATACACCATAATTTCAGTCCTCTGCTCCCCAGTGCACCCTCCTTGAGAGCCTAGAGGGTTGCATGGACTTTCAGAGAGCTTTCCTTCAAATTAAAGCACAAACTACACAGCATAATACTTTAAAATACCACACAACTTGCTGAAAATTATTTAGCACTCTTTTGACATCAGAGTTCCTGATATTCCTAATATCACACTGAAAGTTTCAGATTCTGCTACTTTATTTAACTCACCCAAGGAAAGTACTCCTTACTGGAGATCCTGGCAGGTTGGAGTAAGTCCTACTGAAGTTCCCTGCAATTAAAATTTCCATGGACAAGGCGTAACCTGCCTATCCCTCAACACGTGGCTTGGTCACTACCTTTGGACCATGCATTAGGAATGCCAGCTTTGAACAAGGACCAGCAAATGATGACTGAAAGGGTCAGCTGGAATTTCTCCCTCGCTCCCTCCAACTCATTCCTCCCTGTTACAAGATGCTTCAAAATGAACGTTAAATGAGCTCCTATCAACCACGTATTATATATCTCAAGAGCCAATTAGAAAATGAAGCTTTTATCAAGTCGAAAGGACTGAAAGATAGGGGCACATTGTGGATGTTTGCATCAGTACCAGCCATCTAGACTCCTTCCTACAATCAGTGGTGAGAAACAGGCAGCACTACAGCACGTTTCATTTCATAGCTTTCAAAAGGCTAATTTCACCTTTCAGGAACTGCTTCTTAGAAACACCCATTTCTCTTTACCCACCACAAAAGAGCTTGGATGACTCTTTCAGTTGCAGCCAGGTACTGCATTGAACTGTTGATGATATCAGTGTAAGATTCATTCTCTAAATCTGAAGTGGAGGCAACAACATTTACATAGAATATTCTTAGTCTGAAAGGACAAAACATGTCTTATGACATTATAGACAAGGGAAAGGAATCTTTAGTACAAATTATCTAGATTTCAAGATGACTGGTCCTGAGACAAGACAGACAACCAAGTTTGAGGAAACAATTAATAGATGACTATTCTGCTGTTGTTGTTATGTAGAATGAGTCCAAAGTTCAGGAAAAGAATTGAGTCTTCAACCTGCACACTGTATAGGAATTTGTTGTATGCTTAAGAACAGGATCTTTTAGCACACAGCTAAAAACTATGAATAAAACTACAAATTATGCAAGGGTTGTAAATAGTTGTATCAATGATGAGCAATTTGATCCCAAAAACTTAGCTTAAGCATCCTCCACCGTACATAAACCACAACAGTGTTCATAGGGTGTATATGGAATATTGTTTGGCATGGGGGAGCAATTACACCACTTCTTGACTGATCTAATGCCACAGCTTTTGCTGGAAAAAATTCCCCCCATAGATATGGCCAAGCATCACTGCATTTGATCTCATCAAGTTACTTGGGCTTAGACTAAAATGAGGGGGGTGAAAGAGGATATGCAAAAAGACACTGGTTGCTATGCAAACCTTTCAGGGCATTTTCTCTAACATTCAAAAAAGAATGGAAGAAACAAGGAGTCATTTCTGAAAATGGGTATTGATACACCAGCCCAGAAAACAGAAAAGCAGGAGACTACGGAGCAGTAAATGAGCAGCTAAGCAAATCATACAATCAATCAAAACAAGGACAGGTGAATCTCAGAGCTGACTTGTCATTCTTCATAGTTCTGAAAAGAGCAAAGAATGTATTTAAACACATGAAATCAATCAGAACTAAAATGTGAACCCTTGCAATTGGGTGGAATTCCAGTGTACCATTTTTGACAAAAGCACCAATTTAACATCACAGATAAACAGGGTAGTTTCATAGAAATTACATTAAAAGAATCTTAATGATGCACCTTAGAGAAGCAAAAGCAGAATCCTAACCAGAATCACTTTGTCAACAGAAATAACAAACTGCTCTAGACAGAACCAGAGGTAATTACGGACACCACCACCCCAACAGCAATAGGTCGGGACAGTTTTCCACAGCACCATGTAAGCCATAGATTCAGTGTTACCTATCTACATGTCGGCTAACAGTTTGCTTAAAGGCAGCAACAGCTGCCCCCTGGTCCAGCAGAGGCCCTCGTTTGTAAACTGTGTTACTGAATGCATACCCATCCGCAGGCGGGTAGTCAGGAACACCGGGAGGCTGGAAGACAAAAAAGAAACAGACACAAAGAGGATTAGTGTCATCAGCAGCACCGCCTCCTCACTTAATCCAGCACCCCTAGGGTCCCTGAAAGCACTCCCACAACCTCAGGTGCCCGTGGTTCTGCTATGAAAAGTTATTAACTTCTGCATTTCAAATACATAAACACAGAGATCAAAAGGATAAGAATAAAGGAATTTTTATCCTATGTCATTCCACTGCATTAATATTGCAGTGGATATTCTTTAGAAAAACAGTTCTCTGGGGCAATGTCCATGTCATCTCTCAGACATCACTACAGCAGCACAACTTACAAACAATGGCTGAATGGCTTTAAAATAAACTGCACCATGAAATTGCTCTGAGCGTTTGTTCTACGTGGACACTCGAAGCCAGAAACCTCTAGCTAGCCATCAATATGTCTGTGTAACAAAGCCGCACAAGTAAAATTATCAGTCTATTGCAGGATCATAGTATGAAGCAGCTCATTTCTGTCACCCTCTCACGGAACTCATTGACTATAGTCAATGAAAATGCAAAAAAGGAGAGTGAGAGTTTGCACGATTAAGGAATTTAGTTAAGGGAAATTATTACAATTTTTCACAAGGACATATACAGAAAGATTGAAAGCTTCAGGAAATTCATTTTAAAAGCCTCAAACCTTAAATCCAGCAATGGCACTCCATTTCTAAGTAAGAAATATTTTAACCACCCTTCTCCCAAACAAAAACAAGGTAAACAGTTCATTTTTGGATATTATGATATTGAAATGGCTCATTCTACATTTTTTCCTTATGCCACCATCCAGTTGCCCAAGTTAGAATGGCTCAGATTCATAAGCAATTGCCAAATCTCTAGGCCTGGTTTGTTGGGTTTTTTGTTTTCTTGCAAGTTATTTTTGGGGATTTGTTTATTTATGTCTGTCCATGTGGCTACAGAAAAACCTACCTGCAAGTATCTGACCTGGCACTCATAGACACTTGCTTAGGGGACTGAGAGTTTAGAAAAAGAAATTAAAACCACATAAAACTCCCTATATCATAGAATATTCTTTAAAACTGTATTATTAAGATCTCTTTGAAGAAAAATCCCAAGTCTCCGAGCTTATACATTTCATCAAACGACTCCCTGGAAGCAGGAATTCATTTTACTTCATGCACAAATTATCTGCACTGCCTTAGCCTCACTGGACGCTCTGGTGGTTGTCTCACCACCATTTGAAGCCCTTATTGCTGAACTGACTGCACCTTGAAACTCCTCTGGTGAAAGCTGCCTGTGTGGCTAGATCTTAAGATTCAGGAATGGAAAGAAAAAATTGGATTCTCATGAATGGGAACCTCCAGGTCACTTTTCCTGGTGCCAGCGCAGCACCTGCCCATCATGCACCCCTCTCCACCCCCAGCATGACACAGCTCTCCACAGGCAGCCATGGTCCTCAGGAGATCAATGCCACACCGAGACACGAGGCCAATTAGCGGCAAGAGACAAACACTGAAATCCTCATCTTATTTTTCCATCTCTCTTCCTTTAACAAGCTGTTATGGCAGACTCAAGAAAGAATAATTATTCTGGTATCACCCACTCTGGGGCGGTGTTTTTGCTACACACAAATAGCATTTTGCACTCACGCAGGTTTTTCCAGCTGATTACCTACAGCATTTCACAGCTATTAAACAGCTCAGTGCTCTTCTCCCTAGGGATGTGCTGAGGAGGCATGGGCACAAGTAGCCAAGGTACCAAGGTTAAATCACTTGCCCAAGTCCTTGAGAGAACTACTGACAGTCATGAAACTAAGGCCTGGCATCTCAGGAGCCAGGCACACAACCAGCTCCAATGAACTGTTATATATATAGTATATATAAATGTGTGTATATATATATCTGTATATGTTTTGTGTGCGTCTTCTGAAAGTTGAGACAAAGAAGCTAAGTTGGCATAAACAGCCACTAATGCAACCAACCTTACCACCATAAAAAAGAATGAAATCTACTCCCTGAAACTAGCAACCAAGAACCCTCAATATGTTCCCCCTTCTTCAAATTTGAGGTTATTCTATATATAAATTAGATTAATAGAATCACCAGAATTCTTTTTTCAGTAATATTGAAAAAGTTTTATTAATATTCGCATTATTAGTCGTACTATAATTTAAAAGGAACACAATGTAAAAAAAAATCCGCATGGAAATGCACAGCAGTGGGAAAAAATGAGACAATGTTTGATTAGACTTTTTGGGGAGATGACTAGAGAAGGGAGTGACAGCAATGGCAACAGCTACATTTCACATTATTGGACCCATTAACTTTAACAAATGCTTTTTTTAAATCTTATATCCTTTCCCCTCCAAAAAAACCCCTTCCAAGATGAAAACTTTCATATGTTTAAAAAGGCAATGGATTTTTTTTTGTTAATTAAAAAGCAAGAAAACCCACATATATTCTTATATTTTGCACAAAAATCAAAGTTAATTTTCTGAGCAACTCAACTGAAAAAGTAGGGATAGGATCCTGGTTGAGAAACAAAGGGACTGACTAAAAATTTGGTTAGTTAATGCTCTCTGGTTTCTCTGAAGGCCTCAGATGGTGGTTTCCATTCTCTAAATAGAATAGCCTAACTTTGGCTAANGTCATTGCTAAAACAAAACAAACTTCTGTCTTGTAGCAAAGAATGGGTAATAGAAGAATAAATCAAAACAAATCTAGGATTTGTTTTAATGGTGAGTCAGGGAAATATATTGCTATGCTGTACTTGTGTAAAAGCACCAGACTACAGACTTCAAAGAAATAGCCGGCTTTGTAAACTTTAGTGCAGTGGTAAGTGTCCCCACCTGGTGTGTGGAGACCTGGGTTCGATTCCCACCAGGGAGACACTGTTAAGAGTTGGACTCGATGATCCTTGTGGGTCCCTTCCAACTCAGAATATTCTGTGATT
>WEKX01028167.1:108431-133626 GCA_013390025.1 Pitta sordida
TGGTTTTAAAATTATAAACATTTTCATAACATTAAGGTACTTTTAAAGAAGACATTGTAAATATTTAACTTTTAATGATTATTGGAAATTGAAAATAGACATCTCTATCCCATCCTTTAATATTTTGTCACCTTTTTAATACAGCTTCTTCAAATTGATTTTTAATGAAGTCCAGATAGCTGGGTTGAAAAATAATAGCGAAAAACAACTGGAAACATGCAAAGGACAGTTCAGAAAAAAATTACTGCAAAACTTTATGTCAAGAGGTTCTGGATACCACAGACCAAAAAAAAAAAAAATTCTGTCTGCATTTTCTCTCTCCTTGAGATCCCAAACCCCAGTGAGGTTAGAGTTTCTTTCCAAAAACTTCAAGGAACAGTTCTGAAGATTCCAAAGCCTAGCAAAGTAATATTGAGTTTATTGGGGGCTGTTTAAGAGCATGTCAATAAACTTGATTTTAGAGATCTTCTCTACAATATGCAAAGACTTTTCCTTACCTGGCTTTGGTCCATGTGTCACCCAATGACATCCATAACTGCCCTTCATCACTGGTGACAGTATATCGCAGGAAGTCTATAGTATCTTTTGTTAGGAGTGGGCTGAGTACGGTACTGGCAAGCTCTGGACCCCCTGTTGTCTGTACCACCTAAATCCAAGGATTAAAATAACACAAACAACATACATACTATCAGAATGGAAGTCACTGGGAATATCTGGAACCTACAGTGCTGCCAATATGTCTTAATGTCCTACAGGTTAACCCAACTATTTATTGCTGGAGATCTCCTGTTCTGGTCACTACCCACTTTTTTATTTAGACCTACTTTTGGTAATGCTAATTTTGGTTTACTGATCAAAGCCACATATAATTCCATTAAATAGACATACGGCCATGCTTTCAACTCTTCTCATTCATTATGTAGAATATCTCCATTTTTAATTGTTAATTAAAAATTAAAATAACAATTAAAAATTAATTTTAATTGTTCATTAAAAATTATCATGGCAAAGCGTAACACAAAGATAAATATATTTAAATAAATATATTTAAGAGATGGACATATATGCAGAAAAGGATATAAATTATTTCCTAAAGAAAACCTCATACCAAGATATACAAATTTCTTCTTAGTTATTGTCTAGGGCCACAACATTTCAATCTTGTTATCCTTGAAAAGGTTATAAAGCATATAAATACAAGAATTCTGAAGGAAAACACTAAGAGTATAGTAAAAGCTTACCATATGTAATGGTGTGAAAAGAAAATGAACCAGATCAGCTGCACTAGGATTCTGGATATGAAATTTCAACTTGGCCTGAAGGAACGGAAAAATAATGCATTTTAAGAAACATTATGACAATAAACACTTTACATAAAAATGGCCATCCCTGGTCAGGTCACAGGTCCACCTAAGCCCAGTGTTTTGTCTGCAACATCCACTAAATAGAAGTGCTCATTTATCCAACTGTGTTTGGATCCATGTATATTGTAGCACCTGATGTTCAAAACAAAAAGTTCCACAACAGAATTTGTGAAGCAGCACCTCCTTTGGAAATTTGACACCTTTTACTTTCATTAGTATTCTATAAGTTCTTTTCTAAATATAAGAGTGAGCTCTCATTCTTCACTCACAGTTGGTTTTTTTAATTACATTCCCGATCAGTTTGGTCTTTTTCAAGGTAAATTACTTCCTCTGAGCATTCTTGTCCTCCCTCACCTTCTTCAGTTCCGACAGACTGGCAACAAACAAAGGCCAGGGAACATAACAGCATATTGATGCGCTTTATACATTAATTTTTTTCTGTCTTTTTACTTCCCTGACATTTTTTAATATTTGCTTGTTTGATTTCATTGAACATAGATGACATTTTCCCAGGAATCTCTATTACGTCAGCATTTTGTTCTGATTGTTTTATATATATGAGTCTTTCTCACCTGTCCATGACTATCGTTCAATACTGAATTTGATCGGCCCCTTTATCTGTTATCATGAGATATTTCTGAATTTGTAGACTTTGCTTCCCATTCCCAAAACACCTGTAAATATGAGGGACAGGCCTGGTGGGTCTTCACTGTTAATTTACTACACTTTGAGAACTGGCATTTTAGCCCTATAATTTGTTTTCTATTTCACTGACCAAGTATCTAAGAAGCTACAAGTATCTAAGAAGCTACATTCAACCTCACAGTTTCTTTAGAAACTGTGAAACCTTGCTGGATGTGTTTTGGAAAACCAAAGAAACAAGATGAGAGGTGGATCTGAAATAAAAGGTGGATCTGAAGACATTATTTTGTTTTGCAAGATACATGTTTACTCCTTCCCCAGGTTAATATAGCTGCCTACAAACTACAACCCATGTTTGCTTCCTCTTCAATTTCACACACATTCCTAGAAACTACACCCCTTGTGCAGGTACCTCAGGGATTTCTGGTTACCTCAGATACTTGGAATGACTTTAAAGATTATTAGCATTACCTTAACCACTTCTATTCCTCTGGGAAAAAAAGGCAGTTTGAAAGAGGTTACATACCATACTGTGTGGTTTGCTGACTTAGTTTTCAGAATAGATGGATGAATGGTGCCCATTCAAACAGGGTTTCGATCAATTTGCCTTGAATTTGCCATTTGGATTTGCTATTCTTTAAGCCATTAAAAGTTCTTCAATTTGAAACTGGTGCCCCACCAATGCCCCACTAATGAAACATTATTTTCAAAAACATCCTGCCCACTATCAGGCTTTTCTAAGTAAACATATAAAATAAAAAACCCCACAGCTATATGAAAAAATTTAAAAAACCTAAAATTCACTGAAATAGTTTCTTGGGATTTCTTTTATTTACTCATCACCCACTGGCCTTTCAGGCTCCAGAGATAAGAAGCATGCCTGAATGTCTTTAAAAAAGTTATAGTAGTTTTTATTGGATCTTGCCCTCTGCTCCTCAAACTGCTTTTACCTAGCCTTGTTTTGCTTTTACATCTAACCTTCCAGCATGTCCCTCCAAATGAAGGAAGGAGGAGAATGTGTTTTGACATCTAATAACTTCCTATGCATTGTTCTTCAGTCATAAGAACTTACTTCCATTCTATCTATAGTATTTTGACAGATAGTAGAACATTTCTAGAAGCTTCCAGCATGGGACTTTTAAACAGTTTCCATTCTACTGGCAAAAATTTTATTCTTTTAGCTACTCCTTTCATTCTAAAAAAATTCTCCATGTCTGTCAGGAAGTGTCAGGAAGTGAAACTCGAGGCTTTCATGGCTCCTGCAGTGATGCTGAAGTAAAGCACTGTTACAGCATAACTCTTCAAGAGCAACATTAGAAACCAAGTCCTAGATGCCACTGAGTACCAACGCAAGAAATTCTTTCTTCTCGCACAGAAGATAAAGATTCCAGGATCACAGACTCTTCTTGGGTGAAAAATTAATTTAAATAAAGAATGGAGAAAAATGAACTTCATGAATATCATGAGAAAGATAAACGTGTTCAAAGACATCCATCCCCCCTCTAAACAGTAACTCTAGGATCAGCATCATAGCGTTTGATACAGTTTTTTTTTTCAAAATAGATGTTCTTATAATTTCTAAATATCCCTTACAGCTCTGCAATCAGAATTCATTCCCCAAGAGGAAGAAAAAGGCTGGTTTGACTCAGTGAATACAAGAACAGCTTCCCCATTGGCATAGCTTCCCTAGCAATTGAAAGGGACAGTCAGTATGTGCCAGGAAATACTTTGAAGGTATCTCACTTGCTGCCTCCTTTGAATAGGAGATTCCCACTCGCAGAATAGGAAATGCCAGGGAAGGCTCTTGAATTAGCATCTCTGCTTACTGAGAACCTATGAAGTGACAGCAATTTCTCAGATGGAACATTCTGAGGCCAGAAGGTCCTATGGTAGTGATGGCAGCAAGCACAGAAAGTCTGATGGGCATAGCTGAATAAAACGAAATTAACGCCACAGCTGGTGATGCTGGCAAGCACACAACATAGCTGTGGTCCCAACTTTTATGATTCAAACTCAAATTTCCCAAGTAAAAGGCTTTAAAGAACCAGGGAAAGAAGAATCTCAACAATGCTGAAAAAGAAATATGCTCATCTAGTCACAGTGTAGATAACTTGAGCAGCAGCACCCCAAAGCTCAAAGGCCAACCCAGGTCAGAGGTGGCCAGCCCTGTCTTGCCTCAGGGCAACCCTGGAGGGAGAGGGAACAGGTGAAAGACCAAGACCAGTCAAGTATCAGCTCAGCTCTCTTCCTGTGTGTCAGCCAAGGACCGAACAAGATTGCATTTTCAGATACATCAGCATTCCTAAAGAGAAAACTTGTGGGATTGCTCCTTCTGAAAGAGCAGTGGAGACCAAGACAGTACAGACCCAGGTTCACAATTCCCTGAATGGCACGATCACCTCTGCACCTCCCTACATCTGGCAGCTGTAGGGCATTTAATGCCCCAGAAGGTCTCCCTACATAGTCAAGGAAACGAGAATGTTAGGTAGAAGGCAGAAAACTTTGTTAATGCACTTCCAAAGACAAGATAACCTTCTGCAGCCAAGAACCTCCAAACTTAAAAAAAAAAAAAAACCAACAAAGAAAATCCATCATGCTACTGATTCCTCTCATCATCTTTCGCCATAATTTTAGTTCTTGACTTCAAAGTAGTGGAACAAGCGAAAAGGAAACCAATGCAGCAAAACTAACACCCAAAATAATTTCTATTGGCAGGGAAAAACAGAGATCTAGTTACACTTAACATCAGCTATCCCAGGAAATCACTTATCACATGTTGCACACCACCATATCCACTAGCAGACACCTACCAGAAGATTGAAGCCATGCTTGAATTTTTGGAAGCAGTCAACAAACTCATCTGGAGGTGGTGGCTTTGCGCGGAGAGTAAGAACTCCCTCTGGTGAAAAAAACGAGACTTTTATATATCCATTTATATGTATATAACTTCTATCAATATTCCAGATACAGTAAACATATAAATATAGAATTAATTTACCAACTTAGAGAATTTTGTAAATATAAAACCAAGGGAGGGAGCATGTTCTGTGGTCACATCTTTATTTAGTCACTCCTCGCAGACATCAAGCAAATGATTTTTGTAGGTTTCCATCTAAGAATATACTCCACAGGAATTTATTTGCTCAAAGTGAAAAAAATTACACATTTGCTAGCTACTTCAATGATCCTTAGAGAAAGAGAATTGTCTGCAGTAAGAACTCCTACCTCCAGGTCCTTTCTTTTTACTTTTCTTAGTTTTCTTCCTCTTTGAAAGTTCAGCAAATGCTTCAGCAGCTTTTTGAAGTTTGGTAACAAAATACTCTATGTCATCCAAAATATGGTTCAGAATTTGCTATGGGAGAAAAGAAAAGCAACAATTTCTCTACAGAATATATAGCAAAAATAATCCAGAAATTGAATTGTCCAGACTCTTAGACACCAACAGCTTCCTCAGAACAAATTTCACAATGGAACATTCCATATTTAGATTCATTATGTTCTTAACTTCATGATCTCCTTCAGTACTAAGTATTAAGCTATTTGGTGAAGTTCTCCATAAGTTAAGCTATTTGTAGAGAAGTACTCTGAAGAACAGATTTCAAAGAGCAAGTGGAGGGGAAAGAATGAGCCTCCAGGGCAAACACAGACACCAATTCAGCAGGCCTCAACATGTTTTTCTCAAGACCCTCTGACATTGCTGAGGGCAACTGCAGAGTGGAAGAGGAGAAAGTTACAACTGACAAATGGGGCAATAGTTGATCTTTCACACACCATAGAACATGCCCAATGTTGTTGCTTATAGGCAAGAAAAGTTTAGGTTATA
This sequence comes from Pitta sordida, assembly GCA_013390025.1. Classification (NCBI taxonomy): domain Eukaryota; kingdom Metazoa; phylum Chordata; class Aves; order Passeriformes; family Pittidae; genus Pitta; species Pitta sordida. The sequence continues at coordinate 114,261 of WEKX01028167.1, forward strand.
AATAAACATGGCCCACCTGTCTTCAAAAATGATCATGTTTATCTTCCAGATATTACACATAATCAAGTCTCACTAAACTGATGCAATGTTTTACTCCTTATATAGTTTGCTGAAGTTGGTCTACTGCACAAAATTGCAATTTAGACTTTTAGCTCTTCAGAGCAGAAAACTTTACATCAATATTCAGTGTCCCTCCTTCCCCGTCACTCCATTCCTCTCTTTTTTTCTTTCTTTTTAAAGAACAAAATTAAGAAGAGGAACTACCACCTATTCATTTTTAGATCTACTACACAAGCAGAGGCTGCCTGGAAAGCTTTTCTCCAGAACTGAATTTCCCATGTGGAAAAAGTCTTCTCACAAAACACAGTAGCAAAATTTCACACACAACATCATTTGTAGTTTTTCACTTACAACATCTCTGTCAATCCTGGCTGCCATCATCTCTGCTGTTTCTTCATGCTCATGGTACTGTCTATGTTTTTCAACTTCAAAAAAGAAAGAAAGATAATAAGAGATCCATGTACGTGGAATTAGTATATTAGTACATAACACTGCCTATACCATTTATGCTTTAAGCCATACAACTTTTAGAAAAAATGGACAAAACTGTTTGTACCATTCACTTTCCAAGAACTCCACACAACCTGAAAATCCTGCACCCTAATGCCTCATCCTGCTAAGTCTCACAAAAAACCTAAGTCTGTGCTTTCAAACTGCATAAATGAACTTAACCACAGAAACTGAAAACTTAAAAAATTCAGCACAAAGTGGGAGATTATAATACAGCATAATTAGGAATCACCTATTTTGCAAAATATGCTAAAAGCATCTCCAGCAGACATAAGGAAGAAAGAGCGCAGCCATGACTTTGAAGACAAATTTGATACATTGACAAGCTATTAGCAAAAAGCAACGTCAATTCTGGCAACATAGAAATAAGAAGATAGAACCAGTGATAGAACCAGCACTTCCAAATAACAATGGACAGAGTTAGGGACTTCTGTTTGAAAACAAGGGTGGACCCTCTGAGAAATTACAGGGTTTGACTTTTTAAGTTAAACTAGTGTTTGTGAATAGGTGGGATTTGAGTAACTGCATTTTAGAAAAGATCTGCATGAGTGGAACAAAAGGAACTGCGGGAACTCAGATCCACAACTGATCTGGCAAGACAGCTTACAAACTAATGAAATTTTTATAAGGGAGAAGTGAAGCAGAAAAACAAGTTAGCCATTACTCAAGATAGATGTAGTACTGTAGATACATAGGTTAAATAATTATTAACATGGATATTTTCAGCTGTTTCCTTTGCATAATTTTTTACTTTGTTAAGTCACATCAGTATAATTTAGTAAACTAACAACAATAAAGACTCCCAGGTCTTCTAATCCAACAGTTCTAGAATTTATTATTGAAAGAACCCAAGCAAATAAACCAACTTCACCTGAACCTTACTAGTCTGTTTTATAGAAGAAGCTTTATTCTTTCTGAAGAACTTTTTATAAAAGAAATCTGATCAAAAAATGTTTCCTTTAAGGATGTAAAAAACCTACAAGCAACCACCAAACAAAAGAATCCAAACCCATTGGGAATGCAACAGAATTTCTTGTGTAAGGTTTTAATAAGTAACTAAAAAAAAAATTAAAAAAACCAGTTTAGCCATAGAGGCTATTACAATGATAAATCTACTATAAATAAATTATACTGATCTCGAGTCACCTTTTAATCCCTGATTATATTTTTTAATTGTCCCAAATATCTGGCCTATGCCCTCCCTACTACTGAAGAGAGCATCATTAGATGACTGGAGTTATGAAAACAGTGGTTTCTGTGAGTGTTCTCAAAAAAACCCCAGATTAAAGCCAGTAGCCCACACTCACCCCCAGCTAAGCACAAGTAAAAGCAGCTCTGAAATGAAATTGAGAAAATGGATAAATGCAAATACGTAAATGACAAGTCAGATTATGACAGCCAGATCTTATTCCCCAGATCAGGGGAAAGTGGCTTGGGGCATTACAAACTAGACTTAGAGAATCATCATATCTGCTCTCAGCGAGGGCAGAGGGCTGACCTTGTACAACCATTTCTGCATCCAGCTACTGTAATGAAAGTGGTTTTTCCAAATTATTTTTGTTGTTACCAAGCATCGCATAAATCTGCTGCCCAGAACAAGTGCTTGCCACCCCTCTGTGAGGCAGTGGGCACCTAGAAATACTCACAGTCCCCCTGCTCGGCAGCCCACGCAGACCACGCTGCCACACGGCTCCTCACGTCCACCTGGGTGATGGTCCCTGGTGGCACAGGGGCCGGTGCCCGTGGCGGCGGTGGGATGGCACTGTCAGCTTTGGATATCATTCTAGAGGAAGAGGAGAAAACCTGGAAGTGACACTTGAAGCAAAAATGTTCTATTCTCTAGTGTTTAAACAGAGAAGACAAGGAAGCTTCATGAGGACCTCTTCTCTGTAGACCACACTACAGACTTGCCAAGTAAGGAGCACACAAGCCCATGACGTGTAAATATGCTAAAAACAGCAGGGAACCAACTCCATGATGGGGTTAACAAATCTTCGTCACCGGGGAAATCCCCAAGCACTGCCAAAAAACATGATGAGACCTGCCAGTTTACACAGGTAAACTCAGAGGTTTGGGTTTTGTAGGTGGCATTTTTACCACCATATGCAGTTTTACTGTCTGGACTTGCCTTCTGTGTGAAAGAAAGTTAGAAGATTGGAAACTACTTTTCAGCCATGACAAGCACGTAGTCCCTAAATCTGACTAGTTGACAATCACCTTTTTCTTAAAACCTTACAAAGAAAAACAAGTTCACTTGCTGATTTTCCTTTTTATAACAGGTGCCTGTTCATCCTGCCTTGATAAAAATGTATCAATGTTCCCACCTCTTGATGTTTCCACTTTTCCAGTTCTTAGTGCTGTTTTAAATACCATAAGAGGCCTTTGAAGTCATTCTGTAGCTTCATACCAAGAGATAATAAAATCCCAACAGCTCCTGTCATACACACCCTCCATCCCTTCATCGTATCCCCATTTAAAAGCAAGATCTTCACCTTAAATTCATCTCTTTATATGTAATGCCATCTCACATTCATGGCATTCAACAAGACCACAAGATGTTAGGTTATTCAGCAGTGAATAACAACCAAAATAATATTTCCTTTGCCTTTACCTCCTCCAGTCCCCTTTTCCTTGTCAACAACCTTGCAGCAACTCAACAATGCAATGTCAGGCAGGAGGGTCTCTCTCTGTGACCCGATGCCAGGGGGCACATGACATGACAGAGAATAACCAGCACCAAGCTGCCATGCACATATGACCTCTCGGCCTCACAGCCCTCAGAGACTGATCTTTAGAACTCCTTGGAAAGAGCTTGAGTGATTGTCCCAACAGACCTACTGACCTACATTCTTTTCCCAATTAAATCTCATTAGTTTCCCAGCACATCCAACGTGTTTGAGTCCCTCTGGATTGCCCCTTTGTGCTTATACCTGTTTGCTACAGTCTCACAAATAGTAAAGTCTACTTGATTTTAAAACTGCAAAGAAATTTAGACACAGCTCAGTTTTTGCTTTGTTTTTATTAGAAGTGTCCTTTACTCCAGAAAAACTTCATAAATTGCACATTTGAATTTAACAGATGGCCAAAGTTGCTATAAACTCATTCTGATAATGGCGGCAATTTTATGTAACATTTTTTATCCAGCAGAGACTTCTCTATTTGAACACAAAACTGAGTGCGTAATGGAGATAGATACTATCAGGATGCAGCTACATACTAACTTTCCAACTACTATCCATCACCATTCCATACCTAATATATTTGTGCCTTTCATTTATGCCCCTGTTTGCTATCTCTCATTTCTGTATTAATCTTCACTGAACCCAACGGATTCTTTCCCTCACACTTTCCAACTGGCAAAGAAGCTTTTGCTACCAGGGAAACAAGAATTCTTCATCATCATTAAACAGGCAGGGAGGAAAATTATTCAATCTTCAACTGCTGTTTTATTTAACATTTGCAGATTCCAAAACGTTTTAGCATAATCTTATTTACTTGGAGTTGTGGGACATGGATGTTTTTAATTTAAATTCTGAACTACTTGACCTATATGCAGAACTGAGACATAAAATTACATTCTTTTGCAAGTGGTATTGATCTCAGCTGTTCCCAACACTAAGGTGGGAGAGGTAAGAGCAACACTGTGAATTGAGAGAACATGAGAAAATTATTTAAGCAAGACCTCTACATAGGACTTTGGAAGTGTATTATTAAGTAGTGAAAAACAAAACAAAAACCAAAATACAGGGGGTTTATATATAAAATATATAAAAATATTTATATAAAATAAAGCAGACTTGGAGAACTTAAGAACATTCTAAAGATTTGATGATCCTATACACCACCAAGAAGTTAGGTTTTTACCTCAGTGTTTCAAGCCTCTTCTTTTGTTTCCCACTTTTGCTGTCACTGATTGCACTTTCAATATCTTCATAAATAAAGCTAGCCTAAAAGAGACAAAAGTAGAAGCCATCAGGTTTCAGCTAGAGAAGGAAATAAATCTCTTGTCATGCACTTTCTGTAGAGCGCCTTTAGATTGGAGAATCCCTTATCAAATCACATTTATTTGAAAGTTCTGATACAAATTATTTTACACATAAACAAACAACGGAACAAATATTGGGAATTGGTATTTTTGTCACTACTCCAATCTCAAGCATTATCATCAGAGAAGTACAAAATCCAGATACCAAAATTGTCTGAACAGCTGCAATTATCTCAAGTCAATCATTATTGCATAAGCTACTTTTTGCCCTTCTACATGTATAATTTTCAGTTGGCTCAAATATTCTGTATATACTATAAAAACCTAAAATCAACTATATATAGAAGCAGCAAAACTAGCATAGATAGTAGCAGTATAATTAGAAGAGTAACTCATAATGATTCAATTTCCTTTCAGAAATAATGATAGCTTCCAATTTCTCTTTGATGTAACAGTAGATGAATTTTTCAGGACATTCCCTAATCTGCGGGTCCCTGCCACTCCATAACTGCAGGATGCCTCCACCAGTGGCCCACAACTGAAACGTTGATGTACGTCTAAAGCATTATTTTAATAGATACTGCATTAAATAGGTCATGGCTTCTCGTAGGATTTAGAATGCTCTGTTACACGCCTTCAGCTGACAAATTCATTTCCTACAAAGACTGTCAAAGCTCAAATCTGTCAGTGTCTGGTGCACTCTACAAGGACCATAATTTAGAAGTACATAACTTTTTGGAAGGAATATGCAACCTCTGCTATAACCAGAAGTGGTTGTTGAATTTAGGATTCAACAGGGGATTAAGGGGCTCTCAGGCTATAATGAATTACATTACAGAATATTTATGAGGGATACCTTAAGATTACAGAATTAATGGAAAAAACTTTAGGGGATCTGAGGAACTTAAATCCAGAAGAATTCAATTAATCCAATGCTCTTTATATTAATTATTTAAATTTTTTCTTGGTTAGAAAATACTAATGCTTCAAATAGTATTGATTTTAAGTAATTTTTATTGCAGCAGCTCCTGCAGTTCATGGTAACTTCTCACTGAAAGCAGGAAAAAACCAACAGAGAAAGACCTAAACTTTCAAAACCAGACAAGTTCCACGGGTAGGAAAAAACCCCTGCAAGTATGTTCACAGATTCAAACAATACCTCAGAAGAAAGGGGAGATTCTGGAATTCCAAGTCATGCTTATGTACTCAACATTTTTATTGGTACATAGTTTTGTGCACAGAAAAACAACTTCAAAAATGAAAGTTTGAAGAGACCTCCTCTAGACTTTGGGAAGATGGGTCCAAACAGACCTTAAAAGGAATCCCTGCATTATTTAGCATAAAGCCACCTGAACTTCTGACAGGATCCCATTTTCCATTGAAACAGTAAATTCTGTGCAACAAATCACACCATTAACCAATCATCGTAACACCACACCCATGATACCAACTTCAAAATGGTTGCACAGTGTGATTAGCAATCTGTCATTTCAAGACAATAAAAAAAAACTACTACAAAGGAATTTAAAAATCCTCATGAAATTATCAAACTGAACCTAAAGAAACGCAAATTACAGCGAGGAACTAACGGAAATTAAAATTTATAGTCCTGGAAATAAAGACATATAGCAGAATACATTAAAACGTAATTTACACTTGAAGCTAATATTTTAATCAGAGACAATTTCTTTCCTCTGGATATTGGAGCCTTACATGATCTCTCCAGTAGAGCAGAGCTGCAGAGAGGTGAGAATGTACAGAGCATTTAATTGTTCAGTGACAAAAAGAGCAGAAAAAGGGGAAAGACTAGGTAAGGCTCAGGGCTCAGATGAGCTCTTTGCAGATTATAAGATAAATTTGAGATAATAAACTAATTTACACCAACCACTCTTTTCAGAAGAATGAGTGGAAAATCACAGACATTTTTCAGGGCTTTAGACATTTGCAGACCTAAAGTAACAACTATGGAGCCCAAGAATCAATATTCACAGTAAGGAGATATTTGAACAGGCACTAAGGATTCAGCTTATATACTAGATTACTCTCTTGCAATACATACTACACTACATTTACTAACATACTGTAATCCGTACTGATATTATAAGTGCATTAAACTAATAGCATATTTATAAGAAGAATAATACTGAATTATTTTCTAATTCAATTCACAAGATCTCCTCTATTCAAAGAAGTTACAGCAGACCTCCATTACTGTCTTACCTTAATTTCATCACATTGGAAAAGATGCAAATCAGGCTTGTTTTGGGTTGGTTCTTTACATACTAATGCAAGAATTGAATTGTAATTGCATGCATTCATCACAGCTTGGCAATGCTGAATTGTGCTTAAAGGAAAATTCTCCAGTTCATTCTGCCGGAAGAGAAAAAGAAAAGCAAACTCAAAACACCACCTTACTATACTGTGTTCTGATCTGAGAAAAGCTGCATGAGTTAAAAAGGGAAAGTGATAATAAACTAATTAAAATCCTCAATCCCACATACATCATTTTTCTGCTGCTCCCTTTTTCTCTCTCTCTGAAAATGAGACTGTCACTCACAGATCTTACCTTTGATTCCAAGTCCACCAAACTGACAGCTTTGTCATCCACTTGAAGAATCATATCTTGAGTCCACACTTTGCCTTTAGCATCCAACAATTTCAGCTTCCTTATTCCATCATCTACTGTAATCATTGCCTCTTTTCGGTCCAGAACAAAGGTGGTCAAGTGCTAGTGAATGAAACACACATTTAAAAGAAATTATGATTGCAATTTTCTCTATTGTTCAGGAGAGACAGTATTCAAATTGCTAGGAAGTAGAAATAAAAATTACTCATGAATAAGAGTGCCTTTGTATATGACAGGTTCCACCTGTAAGACATAAGAAAGGTTGTGTAGTCCATAATGCCATTTTAAGTCAACTGATTTTTGTAGCTGTTTGTCATTCTCTGTCATTTCCTCACTGCTGTAAGCGGTTTGACATGAAGGCATATTCTGACATCTTTCAGGTATCAAGGCTAGAATTAAACCAGGAGTTTTAATTAGCTTTCTTGAGGAGTGACAATCTGTCTGTCTTGGCAAGCTGAATTCAGGAGGCTTCCCAGAAACACACTGCCAATGTTCCTCCATCGTCACTCGGACCTAAAGCCTCCTCATCTCTTCCGGGGCTGCCAGTTACCATGCTGATGGCAACCAGGATGGGCTTGCATCTAACTGGGGTACCTTATGGACAGTCACATTTATGTGGAACATAGTAGAAATGTAATATAGTAACTACTTTTGTTCACCATCAACTTGGAATATTATCCAGATTCAATTAATGGTCTAGAAACTAAATATTACTTCATAAACATCACCTCAACCAGCTTCCTTGTCATTATAGTTGTGGTAATTTCTCCTTCCACATGCCAACAAACCCCACAAAATTATGTCATTTTATACAGGCTCCACATTCTTATTCAATATCTGATAACACTCATTCATGCTGAATCAAGTTTAATATAGGCTTGCACACCTGTCTTCTAAGTAACTTTGAAAAATAAAAAGAAATAACTGCGCTATTACAGGATAATGGCACTTAATAGCAACAGAGAAGAAAGTAGGTGTATACTGCATATAATGATAGTATTTTTAAAAAGTCAAGTGAAACAAACTCTCTACTGGCTCCTTACACAGGAATGCTTAGACTCTAAATAAAAGTACTAATTGTTACGCAAGTACAGGACCAAAACTGCTGTGATGAAATCAAAGAAAAATAGACAGGTAATTAGAAGCAGCACATGTATTTGTTTGCAAGCTTATCATGGGATTGAAGCACTTGAAATTAAGACTCTTCTGCATATGATCTCACAATTGGCAGCTGATTTAAAACCCAGCAAAAGGAGCTGAGAATACATGGCGTTTGCAAGAATTGGCTTAAACATGACAGTGGTCTGAAAGCAGTAAGAGAAAGTTTGAGTCAAAGTAAGACCACAAAATGAGGCACTGCATTCAAAAGTGCTTAACAGGCTACATTACAGGCACTCAGGCTTACTTTACTGAATATTTTAAATATACCTGCTCCTAGATAAAATATGAGAGCAGCAGGCAGTAATTCTGCAAAGTAGCTTAAGACAGCAAGGCACATACTTTGCATTTCACACTGGGGAACAATCTGTGCAGGCAGAATTTTTAACTACTATATATTAGATAAAATGCGGGTTTTAGGGGTTAATGCTCAGTTCTTCATGAATATCCTAATACCTCTTGCGACTGTATCTGATCAAAGTATTAGTTTTAAATGTCATCCAGTGTGCCTTGCCAACAGCACAGCATTATTCAACTCTGTTTCATCCTTGTAGCAAGCCAGGTTCAGAGGTAAGGCAGCATAATATGTTGAATTGATCCCAATTGTCCTGTCCATTTGTCAAACCACACACAACTTTGCTTGAATTCTTCTATATCTAAATTTCAGCTTGTTATGGCAAAGCTATAGAATTTGAGGCATTTCAGGGTAATCTGTTCTGAAGTGACCCCAGGCTGGCAGGATATTTTGGAAGATGTATGTGCCTTCAAGCATATGTATCCTCAAAAATTATGTAGGCAAAAATAACTGCATGTAACTGAAAGTTGTAACTGGAATATCACTCCTTGTCTCACCTCTACGTGATATTGTGACGTTTCGGATATGCTGCTGGCACTGTCTCGTGCATAGTTCTTTCTTTGTTCTGGAGATGGGAGGAAAAGAAAGAATAATTATTCATTTAATTTTTTATCCTGATGTTTTGACTCTTTCTCAGAGATACTTTAAACAAGTTGTATATAACAGAACAGGAGATAAACCGTGCTTAATTTCTGTATTTCAAAAGAAAATACCTCTACCCACACACAGTCTAGCTCAAGGACCATTCTTACATCAACAATGTTAGCAGAGATCTGGTAAGTGTAAACAAAAGCCAGTTATCTCATCCCAGTGGGTCAGAACACTGAAGGGGAGCAGTGTTCTAACTGAAAACACTTTTTTTGGGAAACCTGATTATTAAAATCATTGCCTTGCTATTTTAGTAGCAGTATGATAACTAGCATCAGGTTTACTATACTTGTATGAATGCCCTTGAAAGCAAAAATATTTTCTGCTATATACATACACTTCTCATATTCAATCTGCAAAACAAAGCCACACACAAAACAGACCTGACTCACCTTTTATTTCTTCATAAAGTATTCAATTTGATGAATTACTAATGCAGAAATATGCATGGAAACATACATATCCACCCCAAAATATCTCCAAACAGAAATATTTTTCAGCAAGAAACAATGCTGCAAAAGCAGAAATATCATTTGCCTTTTACTGAGTAAAACTGGATATTGGAGAGAAGGGAAGGGAAAAAGAAAGATGAAGACACAACACACACCAATACCACAAAATAATGAATTTAGATGAATGGTGAACAAAACTTTTCAATGTAAGTGAAAAAGAAAAAAACATGAATGAAACATTTGGAAGGTTTGGGTTGGGTTTTTTGTCTGTCGTTTCACTACAACCACTTAAAGTGTTTGATTTGCAACACCAGGAGTATTGTTTTGGAAAAGTCAGTAGGTGACATGGCCAAGAGATGTATGGAAACTCTGCAAGTAAGCAATTTCTTTTTCTCTATTTCATTAAGGATCTTTGATTTCTGATTTTCAATTAAAATAGGCTCTGTGATTTTGTTCAGAAGCAAAGTACCTACCTATACAGAAAATATATTAACTTAATCATACCTGTAGTACTTGGAGGTAAAATAAATGTGTGTGATTTTGTTGATAGGAAGTTACTTTTTACAAAATTAAAAAAATGCTTAATACTACCAAGTGCATGATCTGTGACACACAGAGATCCGCAGTGAGGAAACCATAAAAGCCACACTGCAAAAGTCTCTTTTGTGACCAGGGATCCTTCATAAAGGAATTCCAGGTGCTGACAAAGATAGCAGTGCCCTCATTTTCAGATGTCACTAGTAGAAGCCTTTGTCACCTTTTATAAATATACCATTATCTTTCCCCTTCTTGGGGAAAGCTTCTAAGAAAAACAATACATTCTCTGAAATGCATCAGAGACTTGAAGCCCCTCTTCCATGGTGAAAAATGCTGCTCATGCAACAGAGCCATCCCGCTCCTGTACAGCCCCTACCCAGCTGCTTTTAGCAAGAGAAGTGTGCAGTGAGTGCAGACAAATTTAAGAACACAGAATTTTTAGCTAGGTATGTGGATATTTCAAAATAGATGTCTTGCTTTCGTTATCCATTATTTTGAAATCCCAGGGCAGAGGATCAGCATTGATTCCAACCATAGCTACTATTTCTGCTTCTGCAGCAAGTTACCAAAATTATTTTTTAAATTGATTGTCTTTTTAACCACAACAGACACACACACACACCAGTCAGTACAGCAGCACTGTCTGATTTGCTACCTTTCTTTTTTTGTTTGGATGATGATCTGAAGAAGTAAAGTCCATCTGTTCCTAACAAAACAAGGGGATTAAAAAGCAGTATCTAGTTTAATCCTATAGAATTATTTACATCTCTAAGGGGATCAGTTAACAGTCTTCTGCTATGAACTGTAAATGATAGTTAAATACTGTCCAGTAAGAAAGAATGTATGCTTTCTTTAAAACAAAACAAAAAACCCAGTCACTTGTTCCAATTAACAATGCATCAAATATTCAGTTCTGACTGTTACTATCTTCTTTCACGTGAACAGATTCTATTCTATTAAGCAAGGATAAGAAAGTTTACACACACTGCAAAATTTTAAAATGCTGCAAACAATAATAGAGTTGTTTAAAATAAAGAAAGAAAGGCTGGCATATGTAGAGGCTCCAAAGGAATTAAAAAGCAGAGAGTAAGTTTTGTAAGAGGTACCTTATTCTGCGTCCCATAAATTTTGTCCTGTGTTAAGACAGGAGTTCCCAAACTGATTAACACATTTTCCACAGAGCAGCACAACATTCACAATTACACATGATGGAAATATGTTCAACACTCTTTGTGTGAACAAGAGCGTTTAAAGAAGAGAGAGCTTTCTAAATGTTAATAAAATCTGTGGTTGCCCAAACTTGAGAGCCAAGGACAGGCCCCCAGCTTCTGCATTGTTAATTACAACATATGAGCAACAAGAACTTCAATACAATTTCCAAGTGAGAAAAGTCAATCAATGTTTGTGTTAAGAAACAAGAAGTATGGACACAACAACTGAGTCCATGCTGAGATCTATTGCAATTTACCAATTTATTTTCTTAGTGCAAGTATAAAGAGTATTACAAACTGCTGGAGTCCCAAATTATCACTTAGAGTAGAACATAGTATTTCAGTTGAATCATCTAGTCCAACTGCCTGACCACTTCAGGACCAAAAGTTAGAGCGTTTTATTAAGGGCACTGTCCAAATGCCTGTTAGACACTGACAGGCTGGGGCACGAACCACCATTTCCTGTTATCCTGTAGGTCCCTCTGCAAAAAAACCACAGTCAGGTTCCCCAAGGAAAGTCACAGCACCAAGCCTGACAGAGCTCAAGGAGCGTTTGGACAATACTCTCAGGCACGTTNGGCTGGTATATGTAGAGACTCCAAAGGAATTAAAAAGCAGAGAGTAAGTTTCGTAAGAGGTACCTTATTCTGCTTCCCATAAATTTTGTCCTGTGTTAAAACAGGAATTCCCAAACTGATTAACACATTTTCCACAGAGCAGCACAACATTCACAATTACACATGATGGAAAGATGTTCAACACATTGTCACAGTGTGAACAAGAGCGTTTAAAGAAGAGAGAGCTTTCTGAATGTTAATAAAATCTGTGGTTGCCCAAACTTGAGAGCCAAGGACAGGCCCTCAGCTTCTGCATTGTTAATTACAACATATGAGCAACTTCAATAAAATTTCCAACTGAGAAAAGTCAATCAATGCTTGTGTTAAGAAACAAGAAGTATGGACACAACAACTGAGTCCATGCTGAGATCTATTGCAATTTACCAATTTATTTTCTTAGTGCAAGTATAAAGAGTATTACAAACTGCTGGAGTCCCAAATTATCACTTAGAGTAGAACATAGTATTTCAGTTGAATCATCTAGTCCAACTGCCTGACCACTTCAGGACCAAAAGTTAGAGCGTTTTATTAAGGGCACTGTCCAAATGCCTGTTAGACACTGACAGGCTGGGGCACGAACCACCATTTCCTGTTATCCTGTAGGCCCCTCTGCAAAAAAACCACAGTCAGGTTCCCCAAGGAAAGTCACAGCACCAAGCCTGACAGAGCTCAAGGAGCGTTTGGACAATACTCTCAGGCACGTTATGTGATTATTATTATATTATTTTTTTATTATTGTTAGTATATGTGTAGGGCCAGGAGTTGGACTCGATCTTTGGTCCCTTCCAAACTCAGCATATTCTTTGACTCTTTGAACTTCTGTGTGGTTTTGGATGAGCTATATAGCAGCCCTGAAAGTTGCCAAACACCTCTATAGAGGATCTGGAGGTAGATACTATGGCTGCACCCTGAAATTACTCACCCTTCGAAATACATCTTTTAGTAAGTACCCTGGCACCAAGCAAAATTATTCTGTCATGGGAGGGTTTTTTCCTCAACCTTTGTTTTCCAATCCTTTTACAATTCAATAGTTAGTAACTGGGTCTCCTTTCCCATACAGGGTCAACCCAGATGCTTATCATCTGTGCTCTGAGACACGTTTTTCTTGGCTGCCTGGCATAAATTGCACTGAGGGAAGAACAACTAAAGTCTCTACATGGTAATGTGAACATAACACACAGAAAGGAATAAAAAACAAAACAGGAAAGAAAAAAACCTTAGCATCTAGTATGTGTCTCCTCTCCCATGGTTTTCATCGGCAGCACAAAGACCTGTGCTTTCCCCTAGTGCCTTGCTCCGGTCCCACATTCTACCTACAATCCTACACACCCTTTTGCCATTCAAAATGACGTAAACCCTTTTGCACCCCCTCCTGCTGATGTGCTTCACTGACCATAACTTCTAGGAAAATTGATATAAAGCTGTAAACCTGTTCTGTCCTCCTCTGTCTAGGTGACACAAGGGACTGGTGCTTCTTCCTACAACACTTCTGTGTTTCCATTTCCAAGTCAGTTATATCTGAGCACATGACTTTTAACAGTCTTCTTCACCCACATACAACTCCTTTTTCTTTTCCTACAGAGTCATCCATTGCCATTCTTCTGGAAACGTAGCTTCCATCATTCAACTCTTTCACATATCAAAGTGACTGGGTATTATCTATCAATATTAATCTGACTGTTTTCACAGAAACCCTAAAACACCTCCTGACTTATTACATTATCTGCAAATGCAACACATAGTCAAACATTGAAAATGAGCAACAGAATTTGCACATATACTGAATGTACTAGGTCATGCTCAGGTGGAGTTACTTTTGGATCTGTGACCAAAACAGTGTTGATAACATAGGGATGTTTCAGGTGTTGCTGAACAATTTCAAGGCCTTCTCCATTTCTCACTCTGTTGCCCCAGCAAGGTGGCTGGGGGTGCACAAGAGGGTGGGAGGGGACATAGGTGGGACAGCTGATCCCACCTGACCAAAGGGATGTTCCATACTGTATAATGTCATGCTCAGCATTAAAATAGGAAGGCAGTCTTTCCAAAGAGTTCGTGCCCAGACAGTCTGGGCACTGATCTGCTTATGGAAGATGGTGAGTGACTGCCTTTGTATTATTCAGTCTTTTTTTTGTCTCTGCTCTTTCCTTCAGTCTTTAAGGCATCTTTATCTTGATCCACCAGATTTTTTTCTTGCTTTAGCTCTTCCAATTCGCTCTCCCAATCTACTGCAGGGAGGAGATGGGCAATGAGTAAGCAAATGGGTAGGTTCTCAGTTGCTGGCTAAGGTCAACCCCTAACGCTGAAAACAAAATATTGTTTTGTATGCTCTATTTCACCCTCCTCATCCTCCCAGTAAATCTCAGCCTCTCAAGGGTCCCTTCATGCAAGAAGAGACTATTCAAGATAAAGTGAAATACTACAACAAAGACTTCCAGATATGATGCGTAAAACTATTAAAACTATTGAGGTTTGTTCTATATACTTTACTTACTGCAGCCCCTAAACCCACCACTTAGAATACAGTTCAATCTTAATACCAGTGTTAGCTCAAACCCTGTATTTACCTGAAGGATTTTCCCTCTGGTTAAAGAAAAAATAAAATAACAAAGGATCATGATAGAAGACACTCAAATTTTTAATCACAATCTATAGCAAATGCAACCCAGAGGATTTTTAAAAAAATAAAATCCCTCACAACACAACAGCAATAAACTTAAATGCAGCATAGGATTTAATTCATAGTTCCTGCATATAAAATCTACCAGCTATTAAAGCTTCCAAAGCTAATACTTCTCCTTGCTGTCTGATATGGACAGGTGTTACTTCTGTTCATGTTCTGTGAAATTACTGAATTGACCAGTCATCAGGAAGAGATCATGTCTCTGTTTTCAAAGAGATGTTAAAAGGTACTGATTTCATATCATTTTTGAAAAAAATCCAAAACACCAGAGAACAAAAAGCAACTTCTTAACCAAAGACTTCTAGCCAAGTCAAAAATACTACTGGAGCACGACACAGATAAACAGGCCTAAAGATTGTCATTGCTTGTCCCTTGCCCTCACTACTTCAAGAACTCGAGCTCTCCTGGTTATTTCTGGTTTTTTCTGTGGATGACTATTGCATTCTTTGGAAAGACAACTATTCCACAGTTTCAGATAAAAACTCCACTACTGTCCAGGATCCATCAAGACAGAGCTATGAACAGAACCTGACATAGCCAGAGGCCTGTCTCACCCATTTTCTAACTCGAAGGGGGTTCAGAAATACTGCAAATTTTAAATTTGCTTAATAAACTCTACTGATTAATGCTAGTGTAGTCTGGCTCTGTGCCAGCGTCCAGAAGACCACACAGAGAAGTGTATCACAGCCATAAAAATTTAGCTCTCCATTTAGATATGGAAAATTCTTACCAGAAGCAAAAGTTCTCAGGCTGTGTCCTAACATGACCTGAAGCATTGGTAGAGTTGGTTAGGGCTATGATATTTAGGCACAATAAATTTTCAGTTCCTAAGAGACTAAAAAAGAAGTGAGGAATTTTGATGCCTAACTTTCACCTATGTCTTACGAATATTTGCAGAGGTCAGATGTAACGAATGTTATCAATGCTGTGGTTATGATAACACAAAGAAGGGTAATAGTAGACCTATCCTCCCCTCCTGTAGCCAAAATGGAAATTGTCTGTACAGTGTACAAAGAGACAAAACTCTGAAATCTGAAGGCAATTCACATTGACATTGAATNAATAAGTCTCTCCTTCAACAAGCTCCCCTAAGAATCCAGAAGTAACAATATAAATTATTACCACATATCATGAAGCTGCCCAACACTTAGTTTACTACCATCCATCTGCATTGGACTGATTGCTGACAACCCTTTAAGAATGCTGTATTGCAACAGCTGGAAAAACTCGGCATGAGACAGAGCAAAGTGCAAATGTGACTTAAACATCCAGGCAGAAAGATCAAAACTTCAGTTCAAAACAGATCTCATTTTCAGAGGAGCAAACACTATCACTTCTGGAATTTCATACCATGAGTTTCTCCCTGATGGCTGTGTGTAACTAGCTGTCAAAGAAAGCATACTGTTTAGAAGTCAACTGTCAATTTAATTCATTTGAATATCTAATAATACAAGTTTCTTACATGGATAGCTTCTTTCAATGGACTCATTTAACTAGTCTATGATCTGCTTGTGATACCCAGGAATTTATTACACTACAGTTCTTCCTCTGAATGAGGTATTTGAGCAATGCAAAAATATACAGGCAATTTCAATTGTAGCACCTAATGACAGCCATGAGAATATAAACAGAGTGTATAAAACAGTCCTGTCTGATGCAGTGTGAAGATAATTTTAGCAACATCTTTCAATTCTGCGCTGTAAAGTAATCTAACAATTTGGAGTGGAGCTGCTAAGCTCACTGCTCCACACTGTGTCACTCGCTGGCAAGCCCCCAGCACAGGCCTGAGAACGATGCTGCAATGTCTCCCCACAAGCTGAGCTGCTGAAGACAGATGGAGAAGCCAATGCTAGAACAACAGATGACACTACAAGCCAAAACCCATTTCAGATGGAAAGATCCGGAAGTAACTGATGAAATAAACCCATAAGAATGTGCAGACGGCATCTTCCCTACCAGTTCAGAGGGAGATTTATTGTGCAAATAGAAAGGAGTTCATTTCAGGAAGAAAACAAGTGAAAACAAAGAGATTATTTGACACAGCAAAAAAGGTAATTGCAAGGAAATTTTTGTTATCAGATGGCTGCATCAGAGATAGCAATGGTTCCAGTCCCATTTTTAACTGAATCATTGGTAACACCAGTAAAAGTGCAGCCTCCTTTCCCATAGCACTGTGGCCAACCTTCTGTGTGAAGACTGAACAATTATGAATCACCTCAGCACTGGGATTTAAGAGACAAACTTCATGCCAGGACACAAACACGACTGTGTGTATACATACACACACACGCATATAATATTAAGTAATAAGCAGCAGCAGCAGTAGTAGTAATAATAATAATATAATCTTTACAGTGGTTGGAAGAAATTGATTGCATGATCAAGTGGTCACGAGGTACCATCTTCATCTGTTGATACCCATGGATAAGTGGCTTAGTCCAAATGATGTTCAAAAGTCATCCAAGAAAATAAGTTTCTCATGGACAAAGTTTGCTGCTGATGTCACATTTTATCAAAACAAAAAAAAAAAAACAAAACCCTCCATTTTACTTTTATAGTAAAATTATAAATATATTTTCCAGTATAAGTGAAGCTATTAAACATATGAGCTTTATGTATTTACATAAAATACACACATTTAATATACATTATATACAACACAAAAAGAAAGCTAAGACACTCCCAATCTGCTTTATACGATTTCGGACTCATGCATCTCAAATAAAATCATTTAGTTACTATTTATTTAAAAAATACTTAAGTATTTTTAACACATTTTAACAATACCATTATCACTCAGCTGCTTTCCATGCTCCTTTGGACAGCATGCATATAAAGTCTTAACACCACAAAGGAAGAAGAGATGAATATGCAGAACAACAGAACAGTAATTTGGTTGCTAAAAGTTAGAAAAGTATGGTTGCTCTTCACAGGAGGGAAAAAAGATCAATTACTATTTGGCACGTAGCAATTATTAGCCACTGCTCTTCGAGCTTTCCAGTTTGTTAACCTGCAGAAGAGGTGGCAGATGCAAGAGGCCAGAGAAGGCTGAGGTATGAAGAGTCCTGCACAGGACAGGCTCTCATAGCAAACCTTGTACTTCAAGTACACTTCAACTCAGTGGCACTGACTTTCAAAAGAGCACTTAACAGCAGGCACAGATTTACACAGCAGAACATCTCACAGCCTCATTGCTGCTTCTGTTTCCATTACCAGCACAGCTATCAGCAGGATGTACTCACAGTGGAGGAGGATGATCTGAAAATGGTGCAGTTTGGCTGGCAAGGAACATGACTACATTCTGCCTCCACAGTGCTTTGGCATTAGGCTACAGAACAGTGTATATGGCCAAGACAAATACTAGCATTTGTAGTTGGTAACTGCAACAGCATTTAGGCATTTGTAAGTAACATCACATCTGACAACCACAAAGCCTGTTGAAAATACCACGCCAAATAAGACTCCAAATCTATTGCATCCAACCTAATTTCCATTAAATCCTTGTGTCAAAGAACAATAATATTGTAAAGCCCTTTTCTGCTTGCAGGGGATAAATTAATGGAGGCGGGGGGGGCATAGGTCATGAATCACACCCATAGCATAGCTATACCCTTGAATGCCTTCTCCCTGGTACATACTTTAGCGATAGGATCACTCAGTTCTGTGATAAATGCCTTATGCACTGCTGCCTTAAAAATGAGCAGCTGGTAGTTCTCTGCTTAGTAAACTGTAAAACCATTTTCTAGTTAGCCTAGTTCACTTTAGTAGGAATAAACTCCCTTTGATTTTTAATTTAGTTAATATACACACTCGTGTCTGTACATACATTTTTAAGAATAATCTATGTAAAATATATCCATTATTACATCCCAATCAATATTTAAGCAACAATTGCTCACAGAAGTTTAGAGACTTCTTGCTGTCTTACCATAAAGAGCTTTTGCACTTGTTCTTGAGCTCTGCTCTCTCTCAGCCTGAGCAAACGTTGGGGATCCATAGCCACTGAAAGAAAACATTTCTGGTTAACTTCTTTATAGACCTATTTGGTACACAGAAAGAGGCACTGGAAAAAACTCTCCCCTTATGTGGAGCTACACATAGCTACCACATTAGTAACAGAGGTACTGATATAACATATTTGTTTAGCACCATGAATGAAGAATGTTTCATCTAGGCAGCAAGCCTTTCTGAGCTCTTTGTGCTGCATTGTGCATCATGGACAACTGGGGTGTGGTACACACATAGATACCAACATAATGTAAGTCACCAAAATCACTCAGTAATGATAACAACAACAAGAATGATTGTGATAATATCAATGACTATGCCAAAGACTTGGGTGGGATTTGGGGTTTTTTCCCTGCAGACAGGGCTGGAGAGATGGGCAGGCTTCAACAGTATGAGGTTTAACAAGACTAAGTGCCGGGTTCTTCACTTCGGCCATAACAACCCCATGCACCGCTACCGGCTGGGGGAGGAGTGGCTCGAGACTAGTGAAGTGGAGAGAGACTTAGGTGTACTGATTGA
>WEKX01028167.1:133839-152511 GCA_013390025.1 Pitta sordida
CCTCCCTGGACCGACTGACCACACTGTTCCTGATGCAGGCCAGGATGCCATTGGCCTTCTTAGCCGGGTAAATTCTCACTGGTGTTGTGAATAAGCCTAGTGCCATGCCTCTGATACAGGGATCATCCTCTTATCCTAGGCAAGGTAACACTTTCAGGTAACAGTTGCTCAGTTCTGTTTACCGGGAAACAGTATTTTCTCACAAATGGAAAAGGCAGTCTCACTTTTTTTGCATAAAAACGCATTCATTTCAAGCTAACCTGTAAACATCTCAGGCATACAAAGAGCTCTAATTTATTTTTCTGTTCCAGATGAATCCATTGAGTAATACAGCTTTACCCTTAAACTAGTATACAAATCAGGCAGATGATATCTGCCACTTTGCTTCCATGGTTTGAAAGCTGCACACTCTTTTACAGAAACTGTCTTTGTATAATACCAAAGGGATCTAATAATTATAGCTCTATCTGAAATAAAAGCTTAGAGAAGAAAATAAAATGGTATTTTTTGTCCATGAAAGGAAAATTAAAGGCATAACCTTACTTCATTTGAGGAAAATAACTTCCATATCCACCGGGAGGGGTGTTTGATATATGTCCATTCATTCTTACTGTCACTTACTGGGAGAAACAATCTGGGAAAAGAAAACAACAAAACGTGAACGGAAGTCTCTTAAAAGATGAAAGTTCAACACAGATGTAATACAAACATAACGAGAAAATTATGGTTGAAATAGAAAAGAAACTGCATCAACAAGCTCCATTGTTATTAACTGCATCACAGTGATGCCTTAAAGACCCATTATGGAACTTCACCCAGTTGCAATTTGATAGTTACTGCTTCAAATAATTTTTAATTTAGTGAACAAAGCTATTATTTTTCATACAGTGGTCCTTAGGAATAACTTTAGAAATAAAAAACTCACCAAACAAAGAGCAACACCTACTGCAGAAGTGAACAAGTTATTCCAAACAGTAACTTTAAAGCCTGCTTGATTGCAACCCTCAGTTCATTTCTTTCAAATGAAAGTTTGGAAACTATATTTGATACATATTCTACAAATGGTATCGGTTGAACTGTTAGAAAACAAATAGTGGTTGGCTTTTTTGTTGTTGTTGTAAAACAGCATTTAACATTCTGAAAGTTTGGCATGTCAAATGAAATCTCTTATATAACAGCAGTGCTGAAAAGGCTAGGATGAAACAGTTAAAAAAATGCCTTTGCCCTTTAATAAATAACACCTCCATTGAAGTTAAAACTGATGATGGAAAATGACTTTCATAACCCTTTCATATGCAAATCTACCATAGGCAAATACTCTTTCATTTACATATATACATGAATAATATAAATTTGAGTATATCTCCACGTAGTCACTGAATAGAAAAAAAAAAGACTTAACTCTGGAAAATAGTCAGAAGTATATCAGGTAACATTTTTTACGTAGCAAAGGCTTCATTCCCAAAGTAAGCACGACCTGCTTTGTACTATAAAGCCACCTTATGAACAGGTTATCTTCTGAATCACTAAGTCAACTTACTGCCTCACTTTTACTATTCCCTTCCTGGTTTACAAAGGAGCAGCAGCTGACTGACCAGCAGTGCCTACTGCACTTTGTATCCCACTGCACATGTATTCTGCTCCCTTCCTCTTTACTGTAAAAAGACAATCAAAATCTGTTCCCAGCTCTATAGAGTTCTGTCAGCTCAAGAGACATACAAGCTGCTTTTTGTCTTCTGTACTGAGAGCACAGTGATTTCTATACCTTTCTGGGGAACACCTGACACCTCCTATCTCATATGCAGTTACCAAAACTAATTGGAACCGAGTTGCATTTCACATGCCAAGTGAAATCACATGGAAGGATGGCATGGTCTTTTGAGGGCAGATACATGGTAATTTGGTTTAGGATGACCTTTTTATTATTATTTGTTAAATTTTCTTTTAAATCTTTTGTTTCTCCTTGCAAAACCTATTTAGTGACATACTCACACTTTATTTCCCCACAAATATAGCACATATCAAACTTGGTAGCCTCTTTGGCTGCTGTAAGACACTTTTTATAGAGTGCAGTCCTTAGCAACCATCTCCAATAAATTACTATCAGAGTGCTGCTCAATTCATTAGCAACTACAATCTTTGGGAAGCATCCTGAAATTGTCCCATGACTTGAAAGGACACAACTATTCATTTTCTCAGCAGAATTAGCCAGGTCACTGTGCTCTCTTGTTCTGTTTCAGCAAAACCATGGACCAGAGCTACTCCAAGTGCTCTTCCCCAGCTCATGCTGACGTTAAACTCTTCAACACTGCCCATCAGCTCTTAATTCTCATCATCTGCAATCACTGCCCAATTTGCCGCCCTGCTTAACAGTTTACCCTGTGATTAGCTTCCTAAGAGTAACGAGATCCAAAGCACTTACACAAATTACCTTCACTGCTTTTTGGTATTCCCGATTTCTTCTATTTTCCATGAACACATTGTCTAAGATAACAGCTATTTAATAATTTTGTTTCACATAATCTATCATTTGTAATCTTTTTTATAGGTCTATTTATAAAAAATTCTGCAGCTGTCTGCTTTAAAGTGAGATCTGGGGGGAAAAAATCAGTTTATAACTCTCTCAGAATAAATCCTCTCCTCTGACATCTTAATCTGACAAATACTTGGTTTGTATCTGTATTCCACTTAATTTTATGAAAGTGGTGAAACAGATATTCTAAGTAGAAGGAATGTAATATATTCAAATTTCAAGCTTCTGCCTTTGAAGTCAGTATGGCACACTGAGTTTTAAAACAGCAATGAAGTTGAGCAGCAGATCTCCACATTGGGGAAAGAAAACATATGACTAAATACTTGCCCGGTGTAAGGTATAATATAAAGTAAATTAAAGTAAATATGAAAAGCTTCAAAATTATATTTTGAATGAAGTGATAATCTGAAAATGTGAAGTCAGAAGTTTTGACTTTCAAGGAAAAAAAAAGCAGCTTGCTCTGCTAAGTAAGCACAAAAGTTTTAGTCAGTTTTAGCTGATATGCAAACAAAACACCATTTGCTATTTGAAAACTGAGTAAAGCCAACAGTATTTCCTGTCCCTCATGTAATTATCCAATGCTTTTGAAATGCCAAGACAACTACCTTGACATGACAATTTCAAGAGACTATGCTTCTGTTGCTTGGTTCAAGAAAGCTCCTGAATAAGAATACAAATAAACACTTTACCACAAATATTTATAATTACTCCATATATTTATAACAGCATCAAAAAGCTACTCATAATTGCCCTGAATTATTGACCAATTTAATTTCTTTCAACCTATATATTTCAGACAAAGAATGTTTAAGGAAAACTCTTTTTTTTAATTTTCATTAAGTACATGATGGAGAAAAGGGAAAAACCATGAAAGTGAAACAGAATGTGCAGTGCTTTGCTTATTATTCACTTGTAGAACTTTCTCTGCTGTATTTCTCATCTCTTCCAACCAGTCAGTCCTGTAGCAAAACCAACTCTTGCACACTGCAAAGCCATTGTCATCCAGACATCTATTAATAAACCCCACTTCCTCTTTAATCTTCCCTTTCACCTCAGCCCAGCAGCTCACAGCAACACAGTGGTGTCCTAGACTTAAAAATAAACATCTTTCACAATGAACTGCACGATTTCTCTTTAAGCAGGCCTGAAGTATCAACAGTTTACTTGTGAATAAGGCCAAAAATGGTCATGGCTCAGGATCTTGCAAAGAAATCATGCCTACTGTGAAAAAGTAGTATTTAAAACCAGGAAAACTAAATAAGAATTTAAGACGACAAGAACAATAAGAAAACAGATAAAATAATAATGCATAATAAGGCAAATATTAAATATTATATATCTTTAAATATATGAAAATAATAGGCAATTAAAACCAGCAAAAATTTTGAAAACAAATTCTTTTCCCACAGCACCAGAGACTGAAAAATAAACCCACTAGGACACCACTGCTGCCATCAGCTTTATTTTTGAAGCTGATATTTACATATCAGCTATGTAAATTAAAAAGATCCAGCCTTTAGAACTATTTCTGAGATAGATGTACTTTGATTTTTTAGTAGTCACCAGATGGTGTAATCTCACCATACCATACCATACACCATACCATACCATACCATACCATACCATACCATACCATACCATACCATACCATACCATACCATACCACTATACAACTGATTATAGCAGTCATAGTATTCATTCTTTAAAAATGTCCAAATGCAAAAATACTCTTTGTCTTCCTCACCTTGTAGCACAGGAGCCCAATGAGAGCAATGCAATTCACGTGCAAAGAGCTGACATATCAACAACTCTCACATCCTGACACTTAATATCCTCGGAGCTTGAAAGTAATGAAATCCCACAATTTTTTAAATAAATACCCTCACGTTTTCCAGGAAAGCTAGAGCCTTCATTAAGCAAATTAAATTCCAGAGACTGGTGCTCTTTACACTCAACCTGAAGCAACTGGTCCCACCCAGGGGCCCCCAACAGTATCATAAGGAAACAAAGAGAAATGACACAGATACATATTTCAGAAATTATGGAGGAGGAAGAGTTAAGGAGAGCAGGACACAGGGGAAGGGGAAGACAAGGAAAGCCAATAACAGCTGGAATGGCAATTATCTACCAGTTCAGAAAATATTGTTAGCAACAAGTCATTGTTATCATGTTCCCCCAAACCCCCAAAGAATTCTTCCCCAGCCAGAGCTCAGGCACTGGCTGCAGCTCCAGCCTGAACAAATACAAGTGGATTACTACAAGGTAACACTTTTCTGTCTGGATCTGACAGTGTAGCAATGTCAGATAAGGACACTCTCTCTCCACCGTTTCCCTTTTAAAAATATTACAGAAGAACAAAAACAATGAAAAAAATCCAGTGTACTCAAAGTAAACAGCACTCACAGAGCATTCAATAAAAGTGTTCCTTATTGCTATCCCCCAGCATTCAGCAGAGCTGTTCTACAGAATGAACTACTTAACTTGCTGTGTGACTTCATGTTTTCCATTTGTTTTTTCTTAAACCTCATCCTGTTCACCCACACACCTTCTCCCTATCGATGCTAGATTTTTAAATGATATCTCCTTGTATCTACCTTATTGTTCTGACCCATCACTCCCCTATTTGAATCTTCACTCCAGCCACAGAGTTCACAAACTGGAAATTCCTGACAGAAATACCTCCTGCAGAGCCACATGAAATGTTGCTTCTGCCCCCTGCTTCGGGACTTGCTTCTGAGCACCAGGTTGGTCAAAAAGATGACAGCAAAAGCCACGCACAAAATTGAAAGCTAAGCACTATCAGTGTCGCAGTTTCACAGGTTCACAGGTTATTCTGAGTTGGAAGGGACCCAGAGGTCATCTACTCCAACTCCCCACTCAGGGATCAGGCCCACAAGTGTGGAACCACGGGCACCATGCTCCATCCATCCAAGCCTCCCATCATCTAGACTATGTCACTGAGTTCCTCATCCAGTCTTTTCTTAAACACCTCCAGGGATGGTGACTCCACCACCTCCCTGGNATCTCATATCATTGGAATCTGACCTCTTCCCTAGTCTGTCAAGGTCCCTCTGAAGGGCCCTTCTACCCTTTGGCAGTTCAACATTTGCCCCCAGCTTGGTATCATCTGCAAACTTGCTAATGGTGGACTCATCCATATCGTCATTTTAACACAAAATATTTGGACTTGCTTCACCGTCACTTTGGCTGTCATCCTCTTCTCTTTCAAGTCCCTCTATTTATGACGGGGGTATTAAAGTTTTTTGAGAAAGGAGTATATAGACTCCAATATACACTCCTGTGTCCACGCATCAGGACTTCAAGTAACCATGTTAACAAAAGAACCACAATACAATAATTATGAAAATGCTGTTATTTTCAGCTCTTCTCTGGATTCAGAGCCGTCATCTAGAATGGCCACTAGCTCTGATTACACTGCATTTTAGTTTATACAAACCTGCACTAAGTTGAATCCTATCTTTAGATTTTAGTGCACCCTCAAAGAACTCATCTGCTGGATGCAATGTTAGCTAACTTGGGCTCCTGCTAAAGAAACCTGGAAGTGGAGAGGAAAAGACTGAATGTGTCCTACTCTCCTCCCTGAATTTCCCTCCTTAGAGAAACCTGAACTTCAACCTAGAATATTATTTACCTCTTTGTGCCAGGGATCAGAGGGGTAGGAGCATTTCAAGCAACTAAAGACGGTGACAGATGAATGAGTACAGCCCTGGGAAGGGAGAGGACAACACAGGACAAGATACACAGCACTGCCCAGGAGGAGGGATTTGTAAGTGTATTCATCTCCATGGTGCAGGGTAGCAGATGAGTTTGATCAATGCTGGTTTTTCCAGTTTCAAAAAGCATTTTAGTTTTCATTGACACTTTCTGAAATCTAGTGTATTTCTTCCTTAGTCCTTCATTAAGAAGGAGTGCTAAATTCTTTTGCAATTTTCCTTTCAGCAGGAGGGATAGGATAAATTTAATAAGAAAATTTGGTGTCATAGCAATCAAAGTAGAGATGTTAATGCAAGACCTGCCTTCAGAGTAAAAATTGTTAGCTAAAAGAGAAGCATTCTCTTAGAAAAACTAACAAGATGAAAAATGCTGTGTAAGTTTTCTTTTTCCTACTATGACATTTTCCAGTGATTCACTCTTAATAAAATATTCTAACAGTACAATTAACATAGTTTTCTATTATTTTAAGAAAGGAGAGAAATATGAAAACCAATGGGAAAAACTGTATTAGTAAAATTCAGATATGTCATGTACATAGAATGAGCTCTTATTATTGACACACTAATAAAGACCTTGCTTGAAAACAGGTTCTTACTCTGCCATGGCAACGTATTCATTTCACTCTGGTTTGGGCCACAATTTATAATTAATTGTATTGAAAGAAAATAAACCAGCTTTACAGATAGAAAAGCTTCAACGACTTGAGATCGCTATTGCAACAAAGGAACTTTAATAAATATGCCAAGCATTGAAGCCACCACTCACTGCTATTTTTAATTAGAGAATTAACCACCTCATCTAAAGCAACATGAGTATTAATTACCAGGATCATTATGCAGACCTTGCAGAATGTACCACTGCGGAAAGATCAGTCCCTTGTTTGAAAGAAAAAAAGGAGGAAAAAACCCTAAGCCACACCCAAAACCAACCAACAAGAACAAACAAACAAACACCCCCCCCTCAAAATACGGAACAGTCTAAAAGGGAAGGTGTGTCTACAGCACAAGAAGGAATTTGCAGTTGGAAGCAGAAAAAAGGAATTATAATGTACCACAAACATCAGTGACTTTAATAAGTCCCCCTCAAGTACAGTAGGGAGCTAGTAAAGGACATTATTTTTACTCATAAATCTGAGCTCCAACATGGCTACAACACATTCAACATCTCCTCCTGAAGAGATGTACAAAAACTTGTTCTGTTTTTTTGGTGGGTTTTTTATTTGCTTGTGTGTGTCTGTGTCTGTGTTTGTTTGTTTTAATAAACCTAAAACTAAACAAACTGCCTTGGAACCAGTGACTGGTGAATGCAGCTGACATAGCACTGAAAGGCTTATTTCCCTTCCTCATACTCTGATTTTTTTTTTTACATACTTCCTTTTACTCTTTGCTACATCATACCTGAGATAAGATCATTCGATTTCAAAAGAGGGCACTCCAGACACTATTTTAAAGTCAGTCTGCAGTGTACAACCAAAAAGCCATCAACTCCACTCTAGGAAGACAAACTTACAAATAATATTTTCATACTAATGTGCATGTTTAAATGTGACAGCATAAAATTCAGCAAGGTGCTTTCATCCAGATGCCACATGAGAACATGGTTACCAAAAAAATCACTAAATTTGGACATAATTTTCCCTTTCACATTGAAAATAGGCTGTGAGTGTAGCTGATGAAATATTTCTCAACAATTTCTCGCAGTGAAAATTGTGAAAATGTTAAAAAATTGTAAGACTTACTGTGGCAGAACTGCAAATACATAAAAAAGAACAAGACAATGTCTTTAGGTTTATATAGTTTTCCACTCATTCTGGCCAAAAAATGAAAGAACTCCCAATACAGTCAAAATACTGCTTACTGCTGCAATCTGACAAAATGAAACTGGTTTAACCACCTATCCACACTTACTTGCAAGTTAATAGCTGTGTCATGACACAGTGACAACTGGCAAGGTAGAGTTCGTAAGAAAAGTTGTACTCAACTATATAATGACATAGGGTAACACACCATGAAAATTGACATGGAGGAGCAGGAGAAAAAAAGGACAGGAACACTCATCAATGCCTCTCTCATTTATTTTAACAGAATTGTAGCAAGCTTTAATTCTTGCTTTCGCAAATTTGCTTTCCTCAGTTTTGGTTTTGTAGACCTTATAGCCACACACACACTGCAGGGCTCAGATATGGTGAGGGATGACTCCCATTGCAAGACTTTCTTATTGCTCCCTACTCAAACTCTACCCCTATTTTAAAAACAAGTGGGAAAAAAAAATAAAAAGACATACACAAATGCCCCATGTAGCTTACATTTATTCTTAATGTGGCAGCACACAGAATAAATCCAGACAAAGGCCCATTTCTATTTAAGTCCACCAGCTAGTCACACAGAACAACAAATTTCTAGGGAGATTTCAATCCTGAATTAAGCAAGACAAAAAAGTTGAGTAGAAGCAACATCCATTGGCTTAAATACCTAAGCTCCATACCACTGTGGGCTACCCATGGATGGTATTCTTTAATGACATAGCATTATGAATTAAATTTTCATCTTTTCCACCAATAAAGTGTTCTGAATGCAAATCCACATATATCAGTAAAGCTTCACTTTTACTATGGGAAGGGTTCATACTCTGCATCACACTGTAAAATTCCAATTTTCTATATGATGCAAAAAACACGTTAAGAAAGGCAGTTTCCATGCAGTTTGGTGAAGACAGAAAAGTTCCTCTTTAATGAAGGTGAACATAGGTATAAGACTGAAAAGTTATTGACCAGACCACAGCAAATCAGCAATGCTGAGCTGAAAGGTAAGCTTACAATGGAGCTCAACAGGAAATCTAAAACTTTTCTTTTAAAACTTAATAAATGGTCACATACTACTCTAATAATTCTAACTAGCTCTTCAAACTTCCCTAGGGAAGGCCTAAATCAAATAACGTGCAAACAAGGCAGCAAACAAGGCTTCACAAGGCTGATATGCAAAAGCTCATGACCTTAGGTAACACGATTTAAAACAAACAGCATCAACAGAAGTTTTGGCAATGATGTAAGTTTTTAATGCAAGCAAAGTTAGTAGAGTCTTCATATTCTCAGAAGTAATTCAAAATATTCCCCTACTATTTTCAATGTGTTTGCAATATCATGTGTATAAGAAAGTAGAGTAATCCCTTGAATTTCACGGGGGTTAGGGACTGGGCGACGCCTGCGAAACCCTTAATCCGTGAAGATAGGCAGCTCATGAATATGCAAATAAGCCACACCCATCTCCCCAGTCTGCTCAGCCCCTAAGCGCTGGAGGGTGTTCCTGGCACCTCCCCACACCCTCTGACAGCACAGAGGAATGAAGTGGGTCTCTTGTGATCCCTCCCTGCCCAGGGAGTCCTGGGGAATCTGTGGGATTCCCTGTGGCAGGGCCACTAGCGCAGGGATTCATGACTTTCCCGACAGCGCTGGGGGCAGCGATGGAGGGTGTCCCCAGCCCCTGTGCTGCTGGGAGTGGCAGCGGAGGGTGTCCCTGTCCACTGTGGTGCTGGGAGGGCAGTGGATGGCTTATGAGGCGGGGAACTGCTCACTGCTTATGTGGCAGGGCTGGCGCTCACCATGCTCGGTGTGGGGCTGGCACTCTAGGCTTATGTTGTTCAGTTTTCCCATCTATGAAAGAAAGTACCCATAACGCCAGGACTCAGGGGTGCCAAGTGAGCCAATTGAGATATTGAATTTAATATTGTCAAAAAATATCATTATTTCATTGTCACTGAAAAATATGCACTGGAAAAATGTTTCTCATGGGAACATTACTTTTTTTTCTCCCTCCTATTTGCAAAAGCTCCTTTGACACCGATCATGTAATCCAAAGTAATCTCCTACTCCACAGCAGATTGGAGAAACGTAGAGATATGATTAGAGCTGTGTGACATGTTTGCACAGAGCTGTGAAGTCAAATAGCCAGTAACTCTACCCTGGACAGCATTTTCCTGATTTTTTTTTACCTTCTGAACCATGAATTTGAAACAATAAACTTCAAGGACAACTTCCCCTCACCTGTGGTTAAAAACAGGCATATGACTGTGCAGTAAGATGCGTGACCTCAACCACAGTCTGCGCAGTTCTCAGCACTTTCAAACACAGAATAACTCACCTGCATCCAAAGATCAGCTAGAGATGCTCGTTTGTGTCACAAAAAAAAGCCAAAAACTTGGGCATCAATTTTTGTTTGCATTAATGTGCACATAACCCCAAGAGAATATATTTCAATTCAGTGAGTAAACAAAAGGAACTTCCTTAAACAACGAAGCATAACTGATTAGTCTACATTGGGGCTACACTTATTCAGCACGAAGTGAGTCAAGTGTAAAAGAACTTACAGAACTGAGGTCAAAGCTGACTGAAGTTACACCCTGCTGCAGTATTTACAGTGCACTTACGTAACTCAGCAATCATTTAGTGGAAGAAAATAGATCAAACAATAACAGACACCACAACTTGTGGGAAAACAACAGATTTAAATTTTTACTGTTTCATGTCTCTGATTTTGTAATGGCAACTATGTATTTATGTTTCTCTGTACAGACAGAATTTTCTTATCCACTGATCAGGCCCAAGCCCTTCCTCTATATGTACTGCCATTATGAAAACATATTTAGCTAATGTGAAATTTTTTGTATTTTGATATTGTATTAAATTATTTGAATAAATGCATAAATGTGATTTTTTTGCCCCCCAAATCAATTAGCAGCTTCACATTTTCAAAAGCACTCTGTGATGTGAATGCCTTGGCTTGGCAACTTTGCAGGCTTGACTTTCAGAAGTCAAAAAGTATATACACTTTTTTTTTAACTTTAAGACCTTTATAGTCACAGAGTAGGTTTTCAGCAAACATCCAGTGATCAAAGATGACAAAAATCTTTATACACGATAAATTATAGACACCTTTATAAAAGATAAATTGTAATCAGTGCAAAATATTTTTTGGCTCAAATTTCGTCTAATTATGAAGTTCAAATTTTCAAACATCACAAGAAAATTTTGCCCAGGAATTTGTCATTGCCGGTTACCAAGTGAAATTTTACAATCTATCACTAGAAAGGGATTCTAAAATGCTACAACCAGGTCTTTTATTGCAATTTGCACATTCATCAAATTGCAAACATTTGCTGAAGCATTTTCAATGTCAAATGTTCTTTAAATTGATGTTTCTCAATGGAAATCTCAGTTTGGTATAGAAGTCCAAGATGCCCTGTGCTCAGGAAATATCTGAGGAGCTCTATTTTTGGTAAAGCTCAAAAAGGTTTGTTCTAGAAGTGAATCTAATGATCTTAACATTACTTAAGAAATACTGCTCTAAAATCTGTTTTCAAAATACAGTTATTCTCCTACAGACCTAGGAAACATTCAATAATTAGGTCTTTATCTTTCAAGTTGAGTCACTACTTTATGGGGATCTAGTACTAATGATGCTCACTGGAGATACTTTCAATACATTATATTAAGCAGAACTGTCAGACTTCACTGCTCAGCTTTGAATAGCAATGATAGTGCTTCAAGTAATGAATGCTATCTTAAAAAATATTTTCCATAATGCCCTTACCGTCCAGGTTACATCCACATGGCTAGAAAATACCAGAGCCCTGCAAAACACGCTAGAGGAGGTGCAACCACTGAAAATATTTTAGGGATGAAGGCCTATATAAATAAAACTTTCTCCCACGTTGTTAGGTGACGAAGAAATGTTTATTATAAAACTATACCAGCTCCTCACCAATGATCAAATTTTGTTTATAGCACTCTGAGTTGCCTGTATTATAGTACATTTTCTATTCACTGAGATTGGTGTCTTTTTCCCTTTTCCAGAGAGCACACTAGATAAACTTTAAACTTGCACCCAGTTTCAAAGGAAAAGTGTTTGTCCTACACAAAGCCTCTATTCAGTGTCCCTGTTTTTACTACAGTAAGAAAAATAGCTGTGCCCTGGATAATTTGTTCATGTATGCCAATAAAAGCAAACTGGATTAGAGCCAGCATTTCTAGCAAGCACCCAAAGACTTCTGAAATCCTATGAAAAGCAGAATTTTTTTCTCTACTTTTTTTATGTGCTATTCCTCCTACTTAGTACTAGTTTCCATTACATTTGCCTTCATGCTACTGTGAGAAGAAGCTAGAAGAGGAAAACTAAGACTAAAGAATAAAAACGGAGCCTTTAAAGAAGACATTTTATGAAAAAGCCCTTTCAGGTATGCACATACGTTTCAAATGTTGAGCATGTATCATTTTGAACTCAATTATACTTAAAAATTATAAAAGAGGCTAAAGTATATTCATATTTTAGACACGTAATGTAAAGAATTTCTGTGAATCTGTGAATTAAGAAATATACTGACATAAATACTTCGATACCTATGTTTCCATGCAGGACTCAGAATATTCTGAGTTGGAAGGGACCCACAAGGATCATCAAGTCCAACTCTTAACACTGTCTCCCTGGCAGGAATCGAACCCAGGTCTCCCACACGCCAGGTGGGGACACTTACCACTGTACTAAAGTGGATTTTTAGCAAGATGCTTGCTGCTTAACCTAGGGCAGGCCTGTGGCAGGCTCAGGGTGAAAAAGACGCTGGACAAAATTATTGGGAAGTTATTCAGATCATAACAATTGCTGGTGTGTATGTGCATCCCCAAAACTCATTTCCCAAACGATCACACAGCTGGGACTGAAAAGGAAGGAAGTCATCTCACATCCTTAAGGTAGGAGCAACTGTGCCAAGGTATTCCCCAAAAGGTAATACTTCTCAACCTCTTCCTTAGCCCTCTAGTGCGAGAGGCTAAAAACCCAACCTGGGGAAACTCAGGGTCTCATTAGCCTCACTCTGAAAAAGTTTTTCTCAATAAGTAATCTAAATCCCTGTCACAATTTAAACTCACTTGATACTGCTTCTATCCATGACATACCTCAAAAAATATATTGGGTTCTTAATTTTAAAAAGAGTCAAAAAAGGTAACAAGAACAACATGCATCGAATCAGTGTTAAAGCAGGCTTCATGCATATCTACAGCCTTTAGTCTTGTTTGATCAAGGATAGTTGGCTTACTGCTACCTCCTCTCTTTTATAACTTATCACTCTTCTCAACACTGCATAAGGCCTATGACGATGTTGTCTCATGCCTGTATCATCTCGTATGTTTTTCCACATAGGCAATCCAAAGTAAGCACATGTCAGCTTCCATTTTCCCATAGGAGCCCACAAGGCAAGTTTCAGGGGGAACAATATTGCAGTTACTTCATCTATATATTATCTTTCATTATCTCAGTGTTTTTCTAAACCATATCCCTTTGCTTCTTGAACTTTGTATAACCTCTTCTCTTTCCTCATATTGTTTAATTCAGCCTTATGCTTTTCTCCTCCTTTTCCTTTTTTTTTCATGCATATCTACAGCAGACTTCATGGGTGAAAAAAAAAGTTATTCAAGAAAAAAATCATTGAACTGTAGACTCAAAAATAGTTCCTGACATTGTCCGAACTCTTTAAGGTGGGGACTCAGTTTGTCATATGCGCTGAATATCCTTTACCTCCTTTCAGATTGGGACAGATGAGTCTCAGAAAATTAACACTGACAATCATAATATTACCTTTCCCAACACAGGGACCACAAAAATTAACAACTAAACTGGTACTTTGCAAATACCCTGCCGAGTCACTTTTTAAACAGCTTTTAATACCTTCTGTTCTCTCCCAGCTTGCCTTTGCCCATGACCAGCTATCCATACAGCACTCCACCACAGTGCTAACTCAGTTTCATTGCAAAAAGAGGCCCCTATACGAAGGGAAACTTCCTCAGACTGCAGTTGGCATCACAGGCCACTATGGATTTTGCATCAGCGCCACCATGTCTCCTGCTGCTGCAGTCTGCAGAGGGATGCTGGCTGTCAGATGGCAATGCAACAGGCAGAGCTGCCTGACAGCACCGGACTTCTTTAGGCTTCTTTATCCTTCACCTCCTGCAAGCCTGACTCCAAATTGCACTGAGTCACCTCAGGAATGATGTGGTGGGCCAACCACATCATCCACACCGGGTTTGCCAGGGCTGTTCCCCTCATTAGCCACACAGGAAGATAGGAAGGCTGGTGGAGGAAAATCCATGAACTGGGATATCACACTGTGTGGTAGAAACACAGAGGTCACCAAATCATTCACTGCCCATGCACAACAAGGTCAATACTCCTAGCCAAAGGCATCAGCACAATTAATATCTAGTCAGGCTGGCCAAGCCAACCACCTTTGTGCCCTTTGTTGAACAGAAAGCAAGACAGCTGCAGTCCATAGCATTGAAGCTGACAGTTGGGTAAACTAGATATCCACAGGAAAATTTGCTTCTTTCACCATTATTCAGCTCTGTGACTCAGTTCTTCATGACATCTCAGTCAGTGCCAGGCTTTCAGGTGACACTAATAGGAAATATGTTCAACTGTTTTCTCCAAATGAAGTTAGAAATATGGACTAAGATCACAGTTCTAATTAGACTGGGGGGGTTAAGGATTACAGAAATTAGAAAAGAAGAAGGCCATTGCATTCAGACCTTTTCACAAGACCATGCTCCTAGGCACAAGCTTACGAGTTTTACTGTTGGAGCAGTATGTCTTGAAAAAATTACACCCAAAGGGAAAAAATGCAGGAGATGCACAAGATTTCTTCTCCTAGCAGAAATGTAGCACTGACAGCACAATTGTGCTGCCCTTCCCCTCCTGCCATGCTTGCACAGCAATCCTGTCACCCAGCAGTTTATCTTGTATTTTAGGAGGGGCCCTCAGTTTGGATTGTCACACCTGGCTACAGGAAAGACATACCAGGTTTCAGCTGACAGCCTTGGAGCTTGCCAAAACATATCCTTATTTAGAGAAAATACTGAGAGCTTATTATCTAGGGATGAAGAGAAAGTTCACAGAGTTTTAGATTAAAAAGAGAGTGCTTGTGGTCAATAGTCTCAATATTCCTTATTGTTTCTGAAAGGTCAAGCACTGTTGCCCCCTTATTGTCTCTTTCCCCAGCAAAGGGCATGCATAGCTCTTTTTCTAAAAGTTCCCAGAATACTTGTATGCTTCTGCAAGGAACTTACTAGGAAATCAGATTTTTGTAAGAGAGGAGTTCTGGTATTTTACAAACAGGGAATTCCCAAGAGATGTCCTAACATTTTTTCTGCTGCCCAAATCGATTAGTGAGCACCAGGGGCTCCCTGTGTAACCCACTCTCACCAAGTTTTAGTATTGCTTAGCAAATGGCCACTTCTCACTGTGCTCAGGGCTTTCCCCTCCCTGGCACCGAGTGGTTTCACATCAGCTAGAAGCACAAGCACTGCTTTGCCAGGTTCCACAACTACCACCCTTCACACCTGCACCATCAACAGTGTGACCTTCTCGTGCTTACGCTTGGTGCCACTCAGAAGGCTCAAGAAATGCTAAATGTCCACTTATCATTTAATCACGAGCACAAGAAGCACTGCAGCCCTAACACGTCTTCAGACAGCACTGGCAGATGACAAGAAGGACAAAGTGCTCTGGTAACGCAAAAACAGTGTCAGCAATGGACAAAATTTCAGGCATACATTGCCAGGCATCTTCATTCCTGGCAGTGAAGTCTAACACAAAGAACCATAGCAGATGACTCTTGCCTTGAATGGTTAACAAAACAGTCTTTAACCACTGTAAATTGTCCTCAAGTACATAAATTAGTAGGGCAGCTCTGATGACAGAGGAAACGATCTTCTCTTGGATTGTTCCTGAAATAGAAATATGTCATGTAATTTGCACTTTCCTAATATTAGGTTGTGCTTATCTAATGTCCCTCTCCTGCTCATGTTTTAGTGTACTCCAAGGGGATATTTTCCAAGAGGGTAATACTCATGATACAGAAAACTAGCCACCTGCAGTATAAAAACTAATGCCAAACTGACCACAAATGCTTTTCCAGAGATTTCCAAACTCATCCAAGTGAAAGCAAGGAACGGAAGATATCCCTCACTCCTGACTCACGCTGTTGGCCTGAACACGAGATGGTTCATTACTCAGAAATGGCATTTGGATGCCCCTCCTCCTCAGGAGTGAAGCACGGCTGAGTGGGAAGAAATCAGTCATTGCTCCAGACTTATGGAAGAAAAAAGATTTCACAAAGCTTCAGGAATCTGGGATACATTTCAAGCTACAAGAGTAACAACGGAAATTGTAAGCAGCATAATGATTTTTTGTGTATTTTTTAATCATCTCGAGGGAATCACATCTCTACAATATAGTAAGTTTTTGCCTGTCTACAGTTCAAGTCTTCTGCGTAGCTCCCTCCCAAAAGTACAAATAAGGTTAGGAAGAAAGCCTTGCTTCCACTTGATTTTTCATTTGGGTTATTTTTTTAATCCCTGTTAAATTTTAATCCCCATCTGTTGCATACAGAAAACAGACACTTGAAAAGTAATTACTAATAAAAGAAACATTTGGATCAACAGGTCAATACTTAAAAACAAATTACAAAAGCAGAAAAAGAAGTCTATAGGATTTGCAATTGTAACAGGCAAGAGGAAAGAACATCAATAGATGCAAACCAGTCTATCTCCAGATGAAAGCTAGTTTTCCATTATTTTTCCCATTTCAGGGAGTTTTAGGGGAATGGGTTGAAAGAATCACAGAGCAGTCAATTGCCCAGCATCCGCTAGTCTTAAATACTCATTTAAAAATATATTCCTATGTCCTGAAAATCAAGGCACTCACATGCCCCTAGATGATTCTCAGAATAAGAACTCAACATGAACAATATTTGTGTGTGTGTGTTGTGCATTCAGCTGGACGCTTTTGTAATCTTTAACACTTGCTTCAAATGCCTGAGTCAATAATTTACAGGATTAAATCTCACAGTATAATTTGAGCATTGCTGTTCACAGATCAGTCTACTCAGAATGCCCAAAATATTAATTAGCCTTGCCTGATTAAAAAATCTAGACCATAAGAGATGATTAGCACTTTTTGAATAGTTCAAACTTAAAAAAAATCTTTAAAAGGATATTTAATCTTTTCAGAAATTTACAATCATCCACTTCATCAGCTAACACTGAAAAATTTCATCCTTCCATGGTTCTTTCGCCCCCCCTTTTCTTTGGATATGAAGTAAAAAAGTATCTCAGTTGACGATATCAGGCTAGAATCTCTGTGAAAGGAAATAGAAGTTAACTCATAAAATTACAGCTAGAAACTTGGGTTGAATGAGAGGATTCCTCAGAGGTAAAACTTAATTATTTACAGTTTAAGCACTAAGAGTATTAAATCCCAAGGTCATTTATTACCGAGAATGAACATAAATCACTGGTTTCTAGTTTGTAGTGCAACCACCAGCAGTCAATAAGTGCTATAAGGTGAGCAAGTGGAGATAAGATATCCACTCTCAAGTAGCACCATGGGACAGATGAATGAAAAAAATGACAGGGGGTAAATATATCTGCTTAAAAGGTGGGGATAGCTTCCAAAAAAAGCAAAGTTGATACAATTTGTTTTGGCCACAACTGGAGGGTGCACCTAGTACAGGAAATTGGCATTAGGTGACCTCTAGAGATCACTCCCAACCTGAATTAGTCTGCAGGTTATACTGTGATTTAGACATAGTACAAATAATGAGCAGATGCTGCAGTAAAAGAAGTGGTGAGCATAGCTCAGAATTTGGAAACAATAGGTTATTCACAGGTGAAAAGATAGAGGAGAGTTAAGCATGTATCTCTTTTGCAATTTATTATGCATAGGCTGATATTCAAAGGGTCTTAATAAACCCCTATTTAATTGATAAGTCATAGAAATAAAGGTGTGGTACATATTCATTTTGAATGTTGTTTAAAATTCTTATTCTTAA
This sequence comes from Pitta sordida, assembly GCA_013390025.1. NCBI lineage: Eukaryota > Metazoa > Chordata > Aves > Passeriformes > Pittidae > Pitta > Pitta sordida. Next base: position 151,979 of record WEKX01028167.1, read on the forward strand.
CTTTCCTTAAAGCTATTCACAAAAGCTTTACTACTAAGACTACACAAGTAGTATGTGTGTTGCAGGGGAATCAGCTTATAAAAGAATCACAGAATCTGTGGATGTTGTGTACTTAGACCTTAGCAAAGCCTTTGACACGGTTTCCCACAATAAGCTTCAGGAGAAACTTGTAAAGCACGGGCTGGGAAGGAACATTTTATGCTGGGTCACAAACTGGTTGGAAGGGCGAGCTCAGAGGGTGGTGGTGAATGGTGCAACATCTGACTGGCGGCCAGTCACCAGCGGAGTCCCACAGGGGTCACTGTTGGGCCCAGTACTGTTCAACATCTTTATCGATGATATGGACGAGGGAATTCAATCCATCATCAGCAGGTTTGCAGATGATACTAAGCTGGGGGCAAATGTTGAACTGCCGGAGGGTAGGAAGGCCCTCCAGAGGGACCTTGACAGACTGGAGAGATGGGCAGGCTCCAACAGTATGAGGTTTAACAAAACTAAGTGCCGGGTTCTTCACTTCGGCCATAACAACCCCA
>WEKX01028167.1:153181-257408 GCA_013390025.1 Pitta sordida
CTACTGACAACACTATTCCTGATGCAGGCCAGGATACCATTGGCTTTTCTGGCCACCTGGGCACACTGCTGCCTCATGTTAAGTTTTCTATCCACCAGCACTCCCAGGTCCCTTTCCACCTGATCATCCTGCAGCCACTCCAACCCCAGCCTATAGTTCTGCATGGAGTTATTGTAACCGAAGTGTAGGACCCGACACTTAGACTGGTTGAACCCCATGCCACTGGATTCAGCCCATCTATCCAGTCTGTCAAGGTCTCTCTGCAAAGCCCTCCTACCTTCCACCAGATCTACATTTATCCCCAGCTTGGTGTCATCCACAAACTTGCTAATATTAGATTCCATCCCTTCGTCCAGATCATCAATAAAGATATTGAACAGGACAGGTCCCAACACTGAACCCTGAGGCACCCCACTAGTGACCGGCCTCCAACCAGAAGGATAAACTGGTAGCTTTTTTAACCTCAGATAGGTCATTAACACACTTGTATTCATTTATGCCCATTTAAAAATAACTCAGTAAAAACAGGGTGATTTGCAGAGCAGAATAAAACTTTCTACATAACAGATTGTTTGATTAATGACCACATTACAGCCTCCCAAATCACCAGGCTTGTTTTTCTGGATCCTCTTTGCAAGTTATTCAAGCCACCATCACCTTTGGGAGTTTGTGAGGGTGCTGCTGGCCCCAGTGATGTGGGCTGTTCGTATAAGCCAAGACAGGGAGAGCTCAGATACTGCCCTGAACCATGCCTTAGTTAGTACTACGTTCATAATTGTTCTCGTGACAATCCTCTCTTTCCTTTTTAATTTTTTTTTTCAAATGGGGAGAAATTATCTGTTCCCATGTGGAGAGGAAAATACCTTTATGACCCTGAAGGTTGCTGCAGTAAAGATGCAAGTGCAGGGGTTCCTGGATTACATCTAGTCAAAGCCATAGATTGGACTAGTCCAATTTCAGATTCCCTTGTCACAGGGAATTGTGGCACATAGGTCCTTCCCTTTTTTTCCATTTTAGAACAACCAGGCTAAGGAGAAAGCTGCATAACAAAGACAGATAGCTTCCGGAACCCAGAAGAGGAAGGTGGATAGGGTGGTGGTGGTAGAACTGTGGGTGAAAGGTAACAGAGCATTTCTCTGGAGTAACTTGCACAGCTTAGCTGTGTAGGACATGGTTCCTGAAAGCTTGTTTAGTATGGCTTCCGCGGTCCCTGGTGTTGTGGTTTAACTCCAGCCAGCAACTACGTACCACGGAACCGCTCACTCAATCCCTCCTTTCCCACAGTGGGATGTAGAGGACAATCATAAAAAAGGTAAAACTCACAGACTGAGACAAGAACAGTTTAATAACTGAAACAAAGTAAAATACAGTACTACAGTAAGGCCCCAGGTTTCGAAGGTCCACAGGTCTGGGCTGGTACCGCGAAATCCGTGATTCACGAAGAGAGCGAACTTATGAATATGCAATTAAGCCCCACCTATCACCCTGCCCCCCTCAGCTCCTGAGTGGGAGAGGGGATTCCTGGGACTGCCCTGCGCCCTGTTCCGGCTCAGGAAAGTGAAGGAAATGCTTTGTGCCCCTTCCCGGCTGCAGAATCCTGGCTTTCGCCCTGGAACCACTTTTCAAAGGACAGAAACCCTGCAGGAGCCAGTGCTGCCCCTTCAGCAGAGCTGAGTGGAGCAGAACCTCCTGTCACTTTTTATTCCCTGCCATGTCTATGCTGGGGCTTATCAGGGTTGCTAGTTTTTGGTGTGTGTCTCTTGCGTTCAAACATGGCAGAGGCCCCACGCTACTCTGACAAACCTGGGGCAGCGCGCCCTGGGCCGCCGTCCTGTGCTGCTCTAGAGCAGGATCCTGTGGTGGGAGGGTTGGGGAATGGCTTCAGTGCTGGGCACAGCAGCAGTGTGGGTACCCTGGCACTCCGACATGAAAGTCACATTCGTGCAGGCTGGGATGCACTCACCAGTCTGAGTGGGTTAACACAGTTGCCACTTGCACTACACGCAACCAGTGCTCAGGAGAGGGCTAGGACACAAGCAGGGTTGCAACACACTCGCGAGTCTAAGTAGGCTAACACGGTTGCTGCTGTTTTGTTTGTGGGGGAGGTGTCTTGTTTGTTTGTTTGTTTCTGGGAATGCAACAGTGCCTAGTGAAGGCTTTTCACGTCTTTTGATTTCTCTTTAATAATTTTTCTTTGTTAATTTAAGGCAGGGGTGGCAGTATGGACAGAGCAGAGCAGGAGTGTGGAGTCAAGGCAGCTGCAGAGGGTGTGTTGCTGGTGGTACCCGCGCGACAGCACTCTCAGTTCACCGCAGTGCGCCTCCCCACCTGGTGCCATCCTCTCCCTGCACAGCACTGGTGCTGCTGCTCCTTCCCTCCTGTGGCAGGAGAACCCACAGCCCCTTGGCAGCCACCACTGCTCAGGAGAGGGGAGTGTTTCTCCCATCTTTGATTTTTTTGAACAGTTCAAGCATACTGTCTGCCCATGAGGCATGGCCACATAAACTTGTACCATGCTGATTGTAAACAGGCAGGGTTTTTTTCTTTTCTTTTAAAGACTTTTCAGCTGTTGAGCCTGGCTCCCTCTTCTGGGCCCGCACTGGACACCGGGCATGAGAGAGCGCTGCCAGTCCTGGGGGACCCCGCAGTCTCAGCCCCCGTGACACTGTAGAAGGAGTGCAGGCACTACCCCACAAGTGCAGGAGGTGAGAACTATGGGGCCGCCCTTCCTTTCGCCTCCCTGGCAACAAAGGGTGCCGCGGGGGGAAGGTGACTCCTGCTCCCACTCTCACGCACAGACACACACAATGGTGGCCCGCTCCTGCATCTCAGTGGAGAACAAAGCCGGCTGTGCAAACACACACATTTACATTAAATACAGTGAATCCTCTCTGTATCGTGACTTCTCCTTCACGACCTCGCCCATTTGCGAAGCAATTTTTTCACAGTCCGGCTCTGGGGATCTGCGAGATTTCATACTCAGCGCATGCGCTCTGCTTCTGCTTTGCCAAGGGGTGGTGCCGGCTCTCCCTGTGAGGAGGGATGGGCCCCGCCCCAGGCCCGGCTCCCCCGGGAAGGGGACGGAGGGCTCAGGGTTTCCCTGGCTCAGCCTCGGGTTTACAGTCCTGCCGCAGTGTGCCCAACCCCCGAGCCGGTCCTGTGTGTCTCTGTGCCCAGTCCCTACAGTGGAAGGGTCACGCTGCACTATGTCCCAGACGGCCACTGAGACCCAGTGCAGCACCGCCACAAGACATGCCATGTATTCGTATATACAGTGTATGTACGCATGTATAATTTATAGAATTTTAAAAAGTGTTGTGGAAGCTTTATACATGCTGACTTTCTCAATGGCAATGCGGTCTGTGCCCGTGGTCTGCCGGCCGGCACACCTGGTGATGACGTGAGGCAAGCGCTGTGTGCTGGGATGGGGCAGCGGTCCCTGTGCCAGGAGGAGGTTTCTGTTCCCTCACCCTCTGGGACCATAGTGGCGGCGCTGCCTTGCTGCCTCTCCCAGCACACACAGGCCGGCGCAAGCAGCGGGGCCGGGCCGGGCTGGGGGATGTGGAGCAGCAGCGCAGAATTTGCGCTGGGGACACACACACAGTTACAGCAGCCGCTCAGAAATGGTTCCCTTTGCTCGCTTGTGCTGAGAGAGACAAGGGGAAGGAGCAGAGAATTGTCTGCAGACCTCCAGAGTTATGGGGGGTGGAGCAATGGGCGTGACCTGCATGCATATTAACGACCTGCAGTTCTTTGTGAGATTAATGTTTCGCGACGCCTTTGGCCTGTCCCTTTCCTCATGATGGAGGAGGTATAACTGTACATCCCGGGTTGGACCAGGACGGGATGTGGCTCCCAGCTCTTGGCGCCCTCTCCTCACTGCCCCTGGTGGCTCCTGAGCGGGGCTTATTTGCATATTCATGAGCTCATTTACAGAACTATGAGCTGTTTGCCTTTGCAGTATTTTCTGTGTATGCTCATGATCCCGCTTTTTGCTTAACAACGAACTGTGAAACATTGAATCTGCAGAGAGCTGCACTGTGGATAAGCAGGGGTCTTCTGTACTACAACTAACACCAATAATGCTAAATATTGTAATGAAAAGGAGAGAGACAAAGAAATAAAACTCAAGGAAGACAAGTCATGCAAAATGCAATTGCTCACCAACTGCTTAACAGACGCTCAGCCCATCCCCAAACAGCCATTGGCACCTCCCAGCCAATTCCCTCAGTTTATATACTAGGCATGACATTCTAGGGTATGGAATATCCTTTTGGCCAATTTAGATTAACTGTCCTGGCCACTCCCTCCCAGCTCCTTGTGCCTCTCCTCACTGGTGGAGCATGAGACACTGAAAAGTCCTTGACTCAGGATAAGCACTACTTAGCAATAGCCAACATCACTGTATTGATATTATTCTCAACCTAAATCCAAAACACAGCACTGTTCCAGATACCAGGAAGAAAAATAGCTCTATTCCAGCCAAAACCAGGACACTTATTGACCCAGAGATCTCACTGCATGAAGACACATCTGTATTCACGACAGCCTTGCTGCAGCTGTTTATACATTCCCCTGAACTGAGGCCTCACTATGGGGCTGTGGGAAGAACGGAGATTGAGTTACACCAAGCTCTGTCCTTTAGCGGAGAATGAACACTTACTATCTAGTACAGACAATCAGTTAAGCAGTAAATTAATATAATAGCTTGGGATTATATTAATTCCAATATAAATACACACAGATATATATTTAAATAATAACTGTAGCACCTCAATATGCCCTAATAAGTTCGGCTTTGTCTTGGACTCGACACACACATTAAGGCTACAGTAGAGAGCTATGCCAAGTGCAACAGGCTGTACGTTATTTAACAGTTTGACCATCCTACATTACGTTTGTCATGGTTCCCACATACAGAAACAAACCCTCTTAAGTTAACAAGCTGGAAAATAGTCACCTTAGATAGTGTTGAAAGGAGTCTGCGTTGCAGGTGTGTCCAAAAGAGAGGAACAAAGTTTGCTCTTCACACTTTGACCACACTGGAAAATTGAATAACTGCTTCTCCACTGGCAACAGCAACAACAAAAAAATTCTGAGCAAACTCCAGGTACTTTATCAAATCACAGTGATTAACATGACCTACTGCTCGAAATTCCTTGTGATTGTAGTAGTTCCTGGCAAACTGAAAACATTTTTCCTTCCACGCTTCCTCTCCATAGCACAGCTGAATGACCTTGGTGGTGGGAGAAGGTCGGCCTTCAAAAACACTGATTAACTATTTGATTTTAAGAACTAAATTCACATTTTGGAGACAGCCACCTTCATTAAAAACATTTAAGACTTGCAACTTAAAAGAAGATGCAGGAGATCCAAGGACAACTATTTGAATCACCCAATTCCCCCAACAATCCCTTCCTACAAGTCAAGGAAGCAATACCATGAACAATCTCAAAAACATCAAACTTCCCAAACCAAAACAAATCAAACCAACCAACCAACACACAAAACAAAAGGAACGGGGGAAGGGATGGGGGAGGGGGCTTGCTTCTAACTACACATACCCTTCATTTTGCTCTGTATATTNTCGTGGGCCTGGGGGCCTTCAAAACTTTCAGCCTCCCGACGCAGGTTCTGAGCTGGCACGCTACATCTTACTACTGAACTTTTTTTCTTCTCTCCCAAGTATGTTATGTGCAGAGACGCCTGCCTTTATCTCTAACCTTGAAGGCCATGGCAGCACGGAGAGCTCAGAACTGAGCTGAGCAGTTAACCCCCTCGCTACCAGAGCAGCAGAAAAACCCCTAAACCATAACAATATTGCAAACTGACATAAACCACTTCAAACTGTTTCAGGTCCCTTTTAAGATTAGGTTTATTTGTATTTGTGCTCTTTCCTAGACTCTTTTATTTTCCTGTCCTCCCCAAATAGACACAAGCTGTCAATGGTATGGTAGTGAGTTGAGACAGTTTCTCCATACACTGGAAGGTAACATACAAACTTTTGAATAGTCAGGTCTCAGTGTTTTTATTTTGTTTTTACAGAAGAGCATCTTTACCTTTATATTGACTGATTTACCATTAAGAGAAATATTCTCAAATTTAAGAGGAAGTTTACTGTATGTCACACATGCTCTATGGATTCATGGTATGTCTCAAAGTCAAGACAAGAAGCTTGGCCAAGAGCCACAGAGTAAAGATTAAATAACATAAAGGTATAGTTGCCCTAAGGACTGCAAGCCCAGTATTCAGAGAGGCTGCAGTTGCCTCCCAGGAACCTCTGCATCAACTCATGTCCAGCTCTGCTCACCTTATTATTCTTGAACCTACTTCACCCTCTCTCTGCCTCCACAGCTATCCTCACGTTAAAACATCATATACAGTCAACCTTCTCTACTTCGTGGTTCCTCGTTTGCAGATTCACCTCTTTGCAGTCTGATGTTTCCACGATTGAAGAGGCCCATTTCGTGGGGCACTTGCAACTGCGCCTGTGCAAACTGACAGTCATGAATATTCAAATTAGGCAGTCATGAACATGTGCTGCATGGACCACGAGCACACTGCTTTGCCCGCGCCACTTCTGCTCTGCTCAGAGAAAGGCGGCTGCAGCAGTTCTGCCAGTGCCACACCCGTGCCATACCTGGCCTGCCCTGTCCTGCCCCGCTTGGAGTGAGGCAGCTGCAGCAGGTCCACCCGCATGGCACCCACTCCGCTCCAAGCAAGGTGGCTACAGCAGGTCCGCCCGCATCGCACCTGCTCCACTCCAAGTGAGGAGGCTACGGCAGGTCCTCCAGCGCTGTACCTGCCCCGCTCTGAGCGAAGAGGCTGCATGCGCAGTTACGAAAGATTTACACACTCTCAGGTCAGATGTGGTGTCCAAGACTTTCCCAGATGTGATATCGGACACCATGTCTACCCTGAGGACGGTGAGACCAGGTCTAGCCACACGGAGAGATGCCAAGACAGGAGGGTCTGTGGCGACAGTGGCGGCTCCCCACACCAGAGTTCCCTGGCCAAGCAGAAAAGGGTTTTTTCCCAGTGTGGGATGACAGTGGGCGCCGGGAAGTGTCAACACAAACACCAACACACAGTGGGGCAGTGCCGAAAAGGCGCCGTAACGCACCAGGGCTAATGGGGGTAGTGCGAGGGGGCGGTGCAAATTTGCATATTAATGAGCTACCTTTCAGTGCAGATGGAGGGCTTTGTGGGGAGGGGAAGGGGGTGGGACCAGACCCGCAGTAACACGATATTCGAGGGCCAACTGTATTTAGAAAGTGGAAGCAATTTTCCTTTTCAGCAATTAACCTCAAATCCCAACCACTTACATGCACCCAGTCAAAACATTCATATCCCTCTTTCCTCTTTCCATCATATGTCATTGCTATTTTACAGCAAAGCCTGATCTTCTCATGTGCTTGCAAACAGTACTGTAGCAACATCTACCCACTGATGATAAATGATAAAAATAAAGTCAAGAAAATTTGCATGTACAAAAAATATCAAAGCAAGGAATAAATCTGTAAACCCTGTCCTGGTCTAGTGCTGCACACCAATTTGCTTCACTTACGTGCAAGCTGATGGGTACTTTACCAAAAGTATTTAGTATTTATGCTAAGGCAGCATAAAGGTGACTTAAACAGAAAGTTTCTTTAAACCCGTCACTAAACATTGAAATAACGGAAAAAATAAAGGAAGTAACTTCTAAAAGCAAGCTTGAATAATTTTTCCTGAAAGCTGATTCTCCTCAAATAGGTTTATACTTTTCTCCTGCAAGACTACCAGTCTCCAAAATAAATAAAATAAATGCTTTGAAAGGTAGTAGTTTTGGTTTGATAAATAGCAACATAAAAATGGTGTATTTACATTCAGCAGATCTGCCTCTGGTGTGCAGTCAGGAGTGATTGTTGCTGACTAGTGAGATAAATAAGGTCCTACTACTGTCATGCTTAAGGTTCTATTATTGTTATCCTATTTGAAACAGGATATCACTGCCACTGTTGTGCAGCAAATTGAATACTATTGTCTTCTATTTAAAGTTAACTTCTTCATTAATTTTCAATTACATATCTGGACAGTTCTTGCCACACTACTCAGTAAAAGGTAATGGGATACAAAGACAATATCAGAGTACTCTTCGCTCTCCACAGGCTTTATGATGCAAAACTGCTCAGGAAGGGAGATCAGTCTATGAGATTGGGAAATGCTTAACCCAGAGCCAAATAGAAATTCCAGCCTCGTAAAGCTACTTTTAAACAAGCACTTTCCAGATTCAAGAGCTGCAGTTTTTCTTTGTAGAATACTAAGGATGCAAGCAATCCTAAAGGGGGGAAACTAGACCAATAAATCAATAAGTGCATGCACTGGTGTAAAAGATTTAACAAGCAGTTTTCACAGCCAAAGTTCAATGTCATGTGCATAGGCTGCAGGTACAATACATAAAACAAAATACAACCTACAGATAAGCACAAATATCACCTCATCTTTTCAAGGAAGAATACTACAACATTTTAGAAACTATGAGGAAACATATCCTTGAAAGTGAGGGCTTAAAAATTTTTAGAGTATACTTTGACAATACTTAGAATAAATAAATAGCAACAGCGACTGCTCTTTGAAACCTCAAAGTCAGAGAGATAAGGAAACTTTGGAAAGAAGGAACAGATAGGAAAACAAGAAGACCTCCTTCCAGAGCCTCCCAGGACTCACAGACGAAATATATCGCTATTGTTTTCGTATCATTATCTGACTTGAAGCTCCTGAAAGCTAACTACAGTTATACCCCCTCCATCGCGAGGAAAGGGACATGCCAAGGCTGTCTCAAAACACTAAACTCGCAAAGAACTGCAGGTTGTTAATATGCATGCAGGCCACGACCATTGCTCCACCCCCCGGAACTCCGCAGCACTGCGGACAATTCTCTGCTCCTTCCCCTTGTCTCTCTCAGCACAAGCAAGCAAAGGGAACCGTTTCTGAGCGGCTGCTGTGACCGTGTGTGCTCCCAGCGCAAACTCCACGCCGCTGCTCCCCCTCCCAGCCCGGCCCGGCCCCAGTGCTCGCGCCGGCCTGCGCACACTCGTCCTGCCTCCGCGGCGGGGAAGGGGTGTCCCTGAGCTCTGGTCAGCATTCTTGGAGCCGGGAAAAACCTTAACTTGGCAACATTGAGACACCCCGTGTGCTTATGGTGGGGCGGGGGCTTCGGTATTGAAGTTTCTTTCCCTTTAACATCCACCAGTGCCGGGAAAGGCAGCAAGGCAGCACCATCACTACGGTCCCAGAGGGTGAGGGAACAGAAACCTCCTCCTGGCGCAGTGGCAGCGATGTGGGAACATCCCACTGCTGCCCCGTCCCAGCACACAGCGCTTGCCTCACTTGTCGGGCAGTTTCGCTGTGGCTACGTCATCACAGGGTGCGCCGCCCAGCAGACTCTGGGCACAGACCGCATTGACTTCCCTGCCTGAGCCATGGAAACGGTAACACAGACACACGCACACAAGCACTGCCCGCTTGCAGCTCGCACACACGGGTGGGCAAGTGACACTGAGGGACCTGCTCTGCCTTCCACAGTGGCCGTCCCCATTCCACAGCCCCCCAGGCCCTCCCTGCTGTCCCCAGTCCAGAGCCCCTGAAGGCAGTTTGAATTTTATTAAGCCGTTGAGAAAGTCAGCACGTATAAAGCTTCCACAACACTTTTTTTTTAAATTCTATAGATTATACGTGCATACATACACTGTATACATGAATACATGGCATGTCTTGTGGCGGTGCTGCACTGGGTCTCAGTGGCCGCCTGGGACATAGTGCAGCATGACCCTTCCACTGTAGGGACTGGGCAACGGAGACACACACAGGACCGGCTCAGGGGCTGGGCATGGTGTGGCAGGACTGTAAACATGAGGCTGTGCCAGAAAAACCCCGAGCCCTCCCTCCATGCCCTCCCCACGGAGCCGGGCACGGAGAGGGCCCATCCCGCCTCACAGGGAGAGTCGGCACCGCCCGTTGGCAAAGCAGAAGCAGAGTGCATGCGCTGGCTATGAAATACCGCAAATGCTGGAAGCTGGACTTCGAAAAAATTGCTTCACAAATGGGCGGGGTCGTAAAGGAGAAGTCGTGATACAGAGGGGATTCACTGTATTTCTCTTAAATCAGACGGCATACACCCTATTACCATCTGGAAGTGCTTGCATCTTTCTTAAGCATCTCAGTAGGCATGATGTAAGGTGCCATTGTGTGTCATACTGCCATTTTTTCAGAAAGACTCCACAAAGATAATTATATCAATCCTGAAATTTATGAAGCCAAGCTGTATTTTTGACTCTTAGCTAAGAAGTTCTGGCATATTGATTTTCTTTATTCTATATTCTTTTCCTTAAAAAATAAAACCTCAAGGAAGCAGTTAAGACTTCAATGAAGTGTTTAACTTAACGAACAGACACAGAAACTGAATTAATAGGGGATATAAATTCTAAAAAAAGCATTACTAAAACTACTCCATTTGTGCCAGTAACTTTGTATGAGCTGGTTCTATGTCAGATATTTAATTTCATGACATGAAAGAACAAGTCAAAAATTTAGTGCAGAGAACAGAAACAAATCCACTAAAAGCTTTGGGTCTTTCCACTCCATATTTCAGATATAAGAGGATGGTTGACTTCAACAAAATATTTTCCTTACATTCAAAGAGTCTGAAAATGGTGCCAAAGAAGATCAGAGGAGCTCATTCTCCTTTTTGTTGCATCTTTAGGTGAGACAGTTTTAAACATAATTGTAGGACACAATAAAATACACTAAACCAACTTCTTTCAAATTCCTGGCTTTTTATGACTCAAGCTGCCAAGCCTTTTAGTTATGCCAAGCCTCTGCAAGAATTAAATATTTTTCAAGTTCACCTGGCACAAAAGGCTGAGTCCTTATCAGGTGAACATCAGCACAGCTGTCTGTTCAGGAGCTCCTTAGCCATTGCACCTTGAGGCTCATAAGAGCAGTCTCTTGGTCAGGACTGAATCCTGCCAGTGCTCACCTGCAAGGTAAGGTACCTCTAAGGAGAGGAGAGAGGGCTTTTCCCACCAATTCACCTTCCTGCACTTATTTGTTACTCCTGCTACATCCTTCTTTACCCTGATAACAGAGGCAGCTGTTGAAGCTGCTAAAAGATGTGCGAGATGAGGCTGTATCTCAGGGAAGACAATAAAAGGCAGGTGGTACAACTGCAGACTTGCAACACATCTTGATCCAGTAGCAGTCTTGGGATACACCACTTTGGTACAGGAGAAATTCCGTTTTTAAAACCTCCCTGCCAACATGTTCACGTCCCTGTGAAACATACTCACATACATATATGCTCCAAGAACTTGCACACCAGAAACAGATATAGCAACTTATTTTCATGATATTCACAGAACAACTAGGTTCCAAAGGCCTCCAAGATCACTGAGGTCAACCTGTGTCCTAACATGACCTTGTCACCTAGACCATGGGACTAAATACCACTTCCAGGCTCTTCATAAATACGTCCAGGGATGGTGACTCCACCACCTCCCTGGGCAGACCATTCCAATGCCCAATCACTGTCTCTATAGAGAGCTTCTTCCTAACATCTAACCCAAACCTTCCCTGGTGCAGTTTAAGACTGTGACCTCTTGTCCTACTGCTGGTTGTGTAGGAGGAGAGACCAACCCCCACATGGCTACAACCTCCTTTCAGTTAGTTGTAGAACGTGATATCTCCTGTGAGCCTCTTCTCCCTCAGCCACTCCTCCAGCCCCTTCACCAGTCTTGTTGTCTTCTTTGGACATGCTCCAGAGCCTCAAGATCTTCCCTAAATTGAGGGGTTCAGAACTGAACACAGTACTCAAGGTGCGGCCTAACCAGTGCAGTACAGGGGAAAAATTACTTCCCTGGTCTTGTTGGCCACACTATTTCTGATATAGGTCAGGAAGCCACTGGCCTTCTTGGCCATTTGGGCACACTGCTGGCTCATGTTCAGTTTCCTGTCAATCAGAACTCCCAGGTCCCTTTCTGCCTGGTCGCTTTCCAGCCACTCTGTCCCCAGCCTGTAGTGCTGCAGGGGGTTGTTGTGGTCAAAGTGCAGGACTTTGTCTTGTTGAACCTCATACCATTGGATTTAGTACACTATCCAGCCTGTCCAGGTTTCTCTGTATAACCCTCCTGCCCTCCAGCAGATCAACATTCCCTCCTCAACTTGCATTCATCTGCAAATTTGCTAGTGACAAATTCAATCCATACATCCAGATCAAAGATATTAAACAGGACTGACATTCATATGGTGACATGTGTTTTAGAAATAACTGAACATTTTGGTGAGAAACAGCCATGAAAGCAAAATGTATTATTCATTATTCCACTACAGTAATCCTTCGAATTTTGTGGGGGTTAGGGACTGGGTGAGGCCCACAAACCCCTTAATCTGCACAGATAAGTGGCTCATGAATATGCACATAAGCCATTCCAGTCGTCCTGCCCAGCCCCGGAGAGCCAGGGTTCCTGGCACCTTCTTGCACCCTGTTATGGAACAGGGGAGTGAAGAGTCTTTTCTGACCCCTATCCACCCAGGGAATCCCTGGGGTGGCCGCACTGCCATTGCAGGGACTCCACATCTTGCAGCAGTGGTTGTGTGGTGCCGAGCCCCTCTGGGGCTTGCAGGGCTCCATCCGCCCTGGGGTTTACATGTTTCACGTTAGATATCAAGCACATTTAGAGATCTGAATGAAGGTGCCTGCCCCAAGATGGCAGCCAATGGGGGAATTGGCAAAAAAAGCAAAAAGTGTTTTAACCTGGGGAGTGCGGGGCTCAGGGCACTTGGGGTGCTCAGGGCTCAGCACGCTCAGCACTCAGGGATCAGGGCGCATAGTGCTCAGCGTGCTGGGCGGGGGAGGAATCTAGCCATCCATTCCCCTCCCCTCAAGTGATGCTAGCCCAGTTCAAGCCGAATCCAGCAGTGATGGACAAGCCCGAGCCCGAGCTGGAGCTGGGTCAACTCAAATGTTGTCAAATTAGCCTGAACCGGAGCCAAGCCAAGCGTCAGTAGATGAGACCGAGCCCAAGCCTAAGCCGAGCTGAGCCAAGCATCGGCAGATGAGCCCGACCTGGAGCTGAGCTGAGCCAAGCAGTGGCAGATGAACACAAGCATGAGCCCAAGCCAAGTGGCAGTGGGGCTTGCCCCGGCTCGAGGTGAGCTGAGTCAAGCAGCAGCAGATGACCCAAGCTTGAGCCCAAGCTGAGCCAAGTGGTGGCAGACAAGTACAAACAAAAGTCAAGCAAAGCCAAGCTGAGTGGCAGCAGCGCTAGCCCAAGCCCAAGCTGAGCTGAGCGTCAGTGGTGCTAGCACCAGCCCAAGCTGAGCCAAACCAAGCAGCAGGGGATGAGCCCTAGCCTGAGCCACAACAAGCCGCAGCGTTGCCTGCCGAAGCCAAGCAGCAGCAGCACTAGCCCGAGTTGGAGCCCGAGCCGGAGCTGAGTGGTGGCAGTATTAGCCCCAGCTGAGCTCAGCTGAGTGGTGGCGGACAAGTCTGAGCTCAAGTTGAGCTGAGCCAAGCAGCAGCAGCCTGAGCCTGAACCTGAGCCAAGCTGAGCCAAGCAGGAGCACTAGTGGTACTAGCTCAAGCTCGAGCCTAGCTGAGCTGAATGGAGGGGGACAAACCCGATCCCGAGCCAAACCGAGGCAAGCAGTGGCGGAAGAGCCTGAGCTCCAGCCAAGCCAAGTCAAGTGGCATTGACGCTAGCCCAGGCTCAAGCCAAGCCAAGCAGTGGCAGCACTAGCCCAAGCCCAAGCTGAGCTGAGTGTCGGCAGATGAACACTGCTCAGCTCAGCTCAGCCAGTTCCGCCCATTGGCACAGCAGAGGGTCTCTGCGCATGCACAGACGACAAAACACCACAAAGAATTGAGGGAACACTAGAGGATATTCACAGAAAAAATTCATGATGGTCTGAGGCCACGATAGTTGATCCATGAAGTAGCAAGGGATTTCTGTATTTCAAAGAGTCAGAAAACCTCTTCCATGTATCCCTCTCAAGGCAGGTTTGGGATTATTCCTGGTCCTTGAGGCCTCATACCAGCCGCAGCTTCACTGGTCTAGGCTGCCACATCCTACCTTTCTGAAACATTTTACACCTCCTCAATCAGGAAGTGCAGCACATCTTTCACCACAGGACGTAGATCTCTCTACAATTCTCAATGTTTTACTTTCTCTCACACAGACTTTGCAAGCACATGCTCTCAGTCAGGAGGCAAACAGGCTGGTATTGGGAAAATGTCCTTTTGTACCCCTGGCAGTCTAATCACAGCACATGTGCTCTCTTGTTTTAAAAGGAATCATTGAGACTTTTTTTTTGCCAGCTGTTATGATACAAGTGGCAGACAAACTTTCAGAGATTATCAGCAGATGCTCCTTCAAATTCATGAACTGTTTCCTTGTTTGGGCTTGATGAGAATAACCTGATACGTGCTGGTACTTCTCTACCTGTTAAGGCAGCCCATAGTACCATTAGCTCTCGTGCTTGTGCATGGATCACATGCATACGGTGCAATGAAGAAATACATATATCAAAGATCTCTCACATGAACCTGTCTGTCCACACAGCTGCACATGGAAAATTTTTGATCCAGTCCTAAAAGCAGCAATCCCGGGGCATCGCTGTATTGCTGCTTGTGTTGGCTAGGTATCCTACCCTGTGGCTGTATACAATGTTTTGGCAAATGGAACAGAGCATCCCCTTTGGAAGGGACCTGCCTTCAACTCTCCAACCAAATACAATCCACAGCAAGAGCAGGTGGATTCTTACTGGACAGGTGCTTACCAGAGTGCAATTCCATCACCTTTTGCTACAGAAAAGCTTACATAAAAAGGACAGATTAAGAAACACAAATTATCACATAAACCTTGTATATAGCTGAGCCAGCATGCTAAAAAACGTAAAGGACATCAGCACTGCTGTTTCCAAACACCATTCTACCTCCTGGTCAACATCTGTACCACTCCCCTAGGTAGCTCCCTCTATCATCACCCTTTTCGCCACTTCTTGAGCCGCTCATTTGCCATGGAGAAGCAGGTGATAAAGCAAGGTGTTACACATGCCATAGGTATCCCTTCAATTTCACCTCTCTGGAGTTCAGAGTTATTCTGTCACCTGCATAAGAGAACCTCGGCGGACTTTTGCTGTGCCTGTGCATAAAGCTTTATGGGGCTCTGTGTTTGTTAAAGCACTTCAAAACCTTTGCCCTTTGTGGTTCAACCCAGTTATTCAGTAAGAGTCTGGGTACTTTCCTATCCTTTCCTAGGGAATGAAGGATAGGGAGAAGTTGATGACAATCACCTTTTTTCCTGAAGTTCCACTAACCTACCATCTGTCTAGGAAGCTCAGCAAGAAGCAGTCACTCAAATGCCGTCTCCCAAGCAAGCACAGCTGCCCTGCAAAGGACAGGGAGAAGATGGACACACAGACTACATGGCTCATGTGCAAACTGTGCAAGAGCTGCTGCTCATGGGCATCAAAGCTAAAGCTTCTGCTGCTCCCCCTACAAAACAAACAAAAAGCATGCACTCAGTTGTTTAAAGACTGCATGTTAGAATTTTCAATCTTGAAACAGGAAAAATTTTCAGCATAAAGATTATATACCTAACTCCTTTTTGCAAAAGCTACTGGCTTGGAGAAGTAATTGCTGAATATACATAGGCCCCCTCACCCAACATCATTGCAAACATATTCTCCAGAAGCTTTGGCTCTAGGTGGGCAGTTTCTCCATTTAACACATCCACTAATCTGCTATAATGCTCTCATTTTGTATTACTGTTTACAAAATGAAAAAAAAAAAATGTGTTCTAATCCATAAGCAATGTGATAGTTCTATATTTTTCAAGCATTTGTTAGTACAAACAGAATTAAAACACACTTAAGCTCAGCTGCAAACAGAGATTTTAGCAGACACTAATAACCCAGGTAGCAAAATAAATAACAATATTTTTTTCTAGGCTAACGCTGATGTTTGGACAAGTGTCTGAGATTTATATGACATGATGGTTACTAAAGTATTCACATCTGGGCATTAAAGCTGTCACTAATTTATAACACTTTTCCCTCCCTCCTGATTTGGATAAAAACAGAAACCAAATAGTCCCTTGCAGTTCTCAGAGTTCTCTCTCTGGCTGATCACAGAGGTGAATAATTGGACTGATTTTTTATTTCCAACTGAAAACACGTAAGTGATTAATAGCCCCCCCCACTCTGCTACAGTGCTGAAAGGAGATTTCTTCTGAAGTAAAGACAGATCTTCTGTTTCTTCTTACAAGAGAAGAAAAAAAAATAAAAGGAAAAAGAGACAGAAGGAGAAAGGGTGCTTTCAGTTTTGTTTCTCCACGCCTCTTTCATCACAACTTGAATTTGCATACCCTTCTTCTCCTGACAAGCAAATGGGTCACTGGAAAACCAGTAGAGTGCTATATATTAAAAGAAAAGTAATTAAGGTCAAAAACTTATTCATAAGACTCTTCACTCAATCCTACTTCTAGGGAGGCTGCTTACACATCGGACTTCCTCAGTGCTCTTCATTATGGCTGCAGTCTTGCACTTTGATTCACATTGTTTCCACAACACTCTTACATTATCCTTAAATTATGAGTGAAAAATATGGGTGAAAATTTGAAGGCCAACAAAGGTGGGTATATGAGGACCAAAGGAAAGAGCCCAACCTGGCCCCAGCTGGGAGTGCTGGCTCACAGTGAAGAGGAAGAAATCCTTTTCATTGCTTTGTATCCCTTGTTCATCCCTCTTTTATTTCAGTATAAACCAATTCTTCTATGTCAGAACATAACAAGTGCCCATCATAAAGGATTTGTCTCTAAACTCAATTAATGAGTCAGGTTAATCACCAAAAGCCCCCTGAATCATTGTTTTTCTCTTTTTATACCAACTTGTAGATTAGACTCCAGCCAATGCTATGTACTCTTGATATTTCATGTTGTAAGTTACTAACTACATGGATTCAGATACATGAAAATCATTTGAAAAACTCAGGCAGGCAGAAGTTGCTGAGGGCAGAGCTGCAACCGCTGATACCTTTGACCAAGCAGAATTTTTAAGGACTAACCACCAGTTTCAGTGTACTGTAAGAATTGAGCTTTAGATGGTTGTTAAGTCAATGAAGGGGAACAAAAATCCATGCGGGAGACTGTAAAACAATCTGTGTATTGTAAAGTTATATTTAAATAAAAATAAACCAGAAACCATAGTACAGTGAGATAATTTCCAATCTCCTAACTAGTAGTGACACTAATAGTAGCCCTTAACAAATAGCGACAGGGGCTAACTAACTAAAATGGTACCTGATTTGTTCTTGATGAATATTGACACTGATATCTGTTCTGGTGAATCCTAGTTCCTTGTGCATTTCAGCTCTAGGAGTGCTTTCTGAATCCTCATAAACAAAAGAGGTTTGAAACAAAAGTGCTTGTAATGAGGACGCAAAATATGGACTGGCATCTGTACTGTATACCCACTCCAAAGCATCTTCATGAGCATACTAATCTCTCAGATTCATAGCTGCTATTATTCTCAGTGCTTTGTGATCGAAAAAGAAAAATAAAAAGAGAGAAAACTATTAAATCTAGCCTTTTCTATTTCACTCTCTTTAATTACATATTGAAAGGAATTCAAGCTGGATGAGTTTGATATGTACAAGCATTCTTCAATGCCAAACACCAATGTAAATCCCAGAGCACAAAGCATGGCAACAAGAAGGAAAAAAATTAACTTTCGGAGAGGGGCAGGAAAAAAAAAAAAAAAGAGAAAAGAGCATAGTTTTCCCATATGTTCAGGTCCCCACTTACAGTTTAGCTACTTGAAAGCATCCACTTAGCTCATGTTCAGAACTTGTCTTTGGAAGCTCAGTAAGAGCTTTAACAGTGCACAATAAATAAACACACAGATGAAAATAAATTAAAGCCCTCCTTCTAAAGCAAAATAATTACAAATACTGCTCTAAAAAGTCTGGTGAGCCCTAAGTAGTATTTATTCCTCCTTTGCACTGAAAGAAAATATACAGTCCTTTTAAAATACAGAGGGGTTGATATTGTCTTTTTCCAGAAAGGAGGCGAGGGAGGCTGGCTGCTGTGGAGAAGAAAATTGAGGAATAGAATAAATCCAAAAGTAGGACAGCCATCAGTGTTGCATCTGAAGTAGTCATCATTGCTCACCAAGCTGCTGCAGCTTATGCTCAACTAGTGCCCTGAATTCCTGTTAAAAGGCACTCAGACACAGCAAAGCTGCACCTGGGAATCCTTTAACGTGACTCAATGTGCACAGCACATAGCTCTTGTAGATTATGGGCATTTAAAAAATATATAGAAAAATTCTAAAAATCCTCTCAGGAACATCCAGCAGGGTTGTTTGCAATTCAATAGTTTTACTGAGATGGCAAAATATTTATATTCTAGATTATTTAATATAAATATTGTAAAAAATATTAAAGTATCAATATTAAATATGCTGAACAGTGCAAAATAAACCAGAAGTAACAATATTGGGGTAAGGTGACTAAGCACAGTTTTCTTCCCAAAATTTCAGAGGACATTCAGGCCAATTAAAAAATTTTAATAAAAAATTAAGGTTACAATAATCTACAATAAAATTTAACCAGAAGGGCAAAGCACCCTTAGGTCATCCCCATAGGATCATCTAGTCCCAAGCAAACGCCCATCCACAACTTCATTGCTATTAAAACCTCAAACTTCAGTACCATTGGGGGGTTGATTCAGAATTCAAACTTCAACAATAAAAATTGTTCAAATGCCAATTCAGGACCTCCTGAAAACATCATTCTAAAGCATTACCTTTTGAAACATTACATCCATACTAAAACCCACCACAGATCATGACAAAGAGATTCTAAAACAAATGGGAGGGAAGAGAGGGAGCCTTTCAAGTTTAATTTGAACCAGGTTTTGAGTAGGAGTTTGAGCAAAGACTCTTACACTGAATCTCAGTGCCCATTTCTGGGTCTGGAATGAGCGTACAAGTGGAAAACCTGTACCTGGTTCTGCAAGCACTACAACTTCAAGCCGTCTATATTTAGCACCATTAGTTTTCACAGAATTATTTCTTAGCCATTTGATCAAACACAGGCTACGTGGGTCAACCCACTTCTTAATTAGCTGACTAATTCTGAAGGTCAAACACAAATAAAGAAGAAGGTATTGACAACCAAAGGATGAAACGACTGCTTCTAGCAAATTAACTGAGAAGCAAAGGGGGCCAAAAGGCAGGACCTTGTCCTCGGGGAAACAAAATTTTTAAAAAAGTAAATAAAAAATTAGTGGAGCAATTCTGCTCTTCAGGTCACTATGGCTTCACTCATTTCCCAATGGCTGATTCCAGATGGCAAGAAGTTCCTGTTCCGCTTGCCACCTTTCCTCCTCAGAAAAGTTTAGTGGGTACTGGGAAGCATCCCTCTGTCCCACTCCCTACAGCCCTGTTTTTCACACAAACAGCCTGGCACTCAGATCCAACTTGCTCCTCTCTTGCTCTCCAGCAGCACCTAATCTGAAAGGCGACAATATAGGTGTGGCCTGACATTTACATTTGTGAGCCACTGCCCTGTGACAATAACCACAGAGCACAATAAGACTCTCAAACCCCCGATCTTTGGACTGTCCAAACATTCAGTTACTCAACTGAACCGAACCCCGGTTGCTCCAGATTTGAGTATGATTGTCTCCCGCCCTGTGGCATCCTTTATTGCTGTCCTTTTAGGTAATTTAGTTGTGTGAGAAAAAAGTAATGGTGGGTAGCTTTAACAAATTAACACCTTGTTTCCTCCACTCCAAACAGTAAAGGACATATTACATAAAACAGACCTTGAAGTTCAGTATGTTAAGACGTCTCTAAAAATGATCATGGTTTTCAACTCTCATTATGAAAGTCACTGAGCCAAAGAGAGTCTAACTACAAATATGTGAACCAGCCATAACCTTGTCTCTGCCATTCACAAGATCAAAGTACAAAGTTTTCTTCTGGAAAAATGTTTTTTTACTGGAATATATAAAGACACAGGATGAACAGTGTCATAAGTACCTTGGACTCGGGCCTTTTTTATTGCATTGATAAACACTTCAATTCAAGCACGTCCAGTCATGGGAAAAAAAAAAAGTCAAAGCCTACTGTAGAAACATTAGCTTCCATAACAAGAATGAATGTGGTTTGAAAAGATCAAATAATATCCGCAAATGTCAATACAAGTTCTAATAACAGTTACATTTAATGAAAAAAAATTAAAGCAGGTAATTTTTAGTAATTTAGGATCCAGTAGGAGACATACCTCTTCATAACTGCTTATTAAAATATAATTAAAAGTATTTTCTGTATTCACAAAAAAAAAATTAATATAAAAGATGTTTTGAAAAGAAGAGGGATATTTTACCATACCTTAATTTTATGGTTTGGGCCATGGCTCCATCCACATCACCTCTGAGAGCTGCTCTTACCTCCTCCTGAATTCATGGCTATTCTCAGTATCTATCGGCTTAGGGAGCTGGGTCTGTTTAGTCTGGAAAAAAGGAGTCTCAGGGCTGATCTTATCGCTGTCTATAACTACCTAAAAGGGAGTTGTAGGCAGGCAGGAGTCGATCTTTTCTCTCTGGCCATTGGAGATAGAACAAGAGGTCATGGTCTTAAGCTCCAACAAGGGAGGTTTAGACTTGACATTAGGAAAAAGTTTTTCACTGAAAGAGTGATCCAGCATTGGAATGCGTTGCCCACAGAGGTGGTTGAATTGCCATCCCTGGAGGTGTTTAAGGGTAGACTGGATGAGGTGTTGAGGGCCATAATATAAATGTTATAGCTGTTAGGTTTTAGTTGGATTATAGGTAGGACTTGATGATCCTCAAGGTCTTTTATGGCCTTATCAACACTGTGATACTGTGACAGACAAGTCCGACTTAAAGGCTACACCTGAAACCAGTGACTTCGCTAAATCAACAGGAAAACATCTGAATAATCTGTTAGACTAAAGGAACACCCTCAGAGAAAAAGCTCTGCATTCCTATGGAAATTCTACTGATATTTGATTAGCTCTGAGCTGAAATAGAAGCTGCTCCTGCAATCACAGCAAGTGTCACACATGCTATGGGCACAGCTCAACAAAGGTGCAGGCATCTCTTCAGGACTTGTCCTTGATCAGAGGCAACACTACTAATTGTTGCGACCTTGGAGATGCCACAGACCCACTTGCACACATCATCCCTAAAACGTTATCTTCCATAAAGAAAGTAATTTCTCAAGAGAGAGGTCTCTCATTCTCCTCCTTAGATTCTCACTAGAATCTAAGAGAGATCCACATATGTGGATTCTCACTAATTCATCTCAGTTACTCATTTTCCCAGTCTCTAAAACTAGGAACAGTCTTGCCTGCTCTCATCACATCCTCTCTCAATGGTTATGACAACTCAGAGTGAAATTTAGTATGGAAAGGACATTTTACTTTAGAACAGTACCAAAACAAGTGAATCTTCATTATTTGAAAACAATTTCAGTTTGATTTATACGTGTTTGCAAGTGTATACGTGAGTCGTAAGCCTTAACTATATGCTGAAAGTAGTTAGGATCAAGACCCTTCATAACTTCTGGGACAAAATCCTAACACTTAGAAAGGAAATCCTCAGGATTAAGATTGTGTACTCACAGCTAAAATCAACCTGAGATAGACTCTATTAACAAAACAGAAGTGTGTAAACTTCTTAGTTCATAGTTAGGAAAATAACTTCAAGTGAAGCCCAGGACTGTTGTGATAAACATATTATCATTTCAGAACAACCAGATTCTGAAGTTCTACAAAGTATGGGTGATACCATTGATTTAAATTCTTAACAAAGATCTTCTTTTATGAGACCCTTAGGTAATGATAAGCTATAAATGCTCACAGGGTAAACGGACGAAGATTTATCAGTGTTGTATACCCCACTAGCTACTCTGACGAATGACAACTGAAATTATTAAAAACCTCAAACAACATTCTTTAATAGTTAATACAGTCATACCTCGTGGATTCGCACTTGTGGATTCGATTTTTTTTCCCCCACGAATAGTATTTGCCGACTGGACGATTCCCAGGACCCCCAGGAGACCTGTCATCTGTGAATTTCAAGGCATGACTGTAACACATTCTTTCAAACCTCCACCTCAAAAAAATTGCTTTAAGGCATTTGAGGTGCTGCTTTGCCTCTTCCCTATATGACAAATAACTTTGAGTATCAGCAAAGAGGTGTTGTCTTCTTTATAAGTGAAGTATTGTATAATGTTCCTCACTGAGTTCTGCAAGGGCGTTAACCCCTTTTTTTTATTAAGTAAATGGTCACTTTGTTTCTGTGCAACACCCATCCATTACATTAGCATTTTACAACCATGAGTACTGTGGTAAAAGCAAAGAGGAGAATCAAAGTATGGCTACTCACAGTAGTAGTTTAACTAAAGGCATCATGAATTTACTACCAATAAAACACTAAATCACTGACTATTTCAAAGCAGAGAAGGCAGTTTTAGAAAAACATCTAGGTATTTACTGCAGTCTTTTCAAAGCCCCTAGTACCAAGGTCAATTTTATTGTGCTGTCATACCACAAATGATAAAGTATACTTGCTAGATATTGTAATTTTTAAAGCATTGAAAGAAAATAAGATAACCTAAACTTACAAAGTAGAACAGAAAACAGTGAGAATTTCTAGCTACACAAATACTACTTGGAGGGTTACGTTTTCCAATCTGCATTGAAAAACCTCCATGCATACATTTTGGAGCACCATTAATAATGAAAAACAAGAGCATAAAATCACTACTATCACTACATAAAATGATACATATGCCAGAACCCTGAAGTCCTTTACAAGCACCCATTCAATCCCTACCAAAATTATCAAGAGATTGAACCTACAGAGATCTACAGGAGCAGCATGTAATTCAGTACCATCCCTATGACTTTCCACCTCACAAAGTTCACCTCACATTTTCTATCAATGGCACATGGTCTGTAACTTCAACAGCAAACACAGAACCTACCACCTGAGCACAGTACACTTCAGACCACCAGTGACAGGCTGCATGTGTTTTAGGTGCAACAGAAGGTCAGACAGGACAAACAGCCCCAAAACTCTGCTTTGCCAGGTCACCCAGGTCTTAGGTAGCAAGGCAGGAGACTCTTTAGGGTGGTTAAAAACACACGGGATGTGAGCTCAGCTACATAATTTTGAGGAAAAGCCCAGAGCAGGCGATAGCTGGTCAAACCAAAGCTGGAATGTCAAAGCAGCAAAAGATTTCATGAAAACTCACCGCACTTCCAACTACCTGCAAGAGCAAACTTAATCTCTAAAATAAATACCACCTGAAAGGTTCTGCTGTTTCAATAATAAGGAGTTACTTTGCCAGTAAAGAATGGAAATAAGTCCAATGACGAGAGAGCAGAGAAAGCAACTCCAACACACACATGCACATAGAGCACCAGTAAGTACAGAAAGCAAGAACTAACTGGAGGAAGAGAGCAGCGAAAGGGGGTTGCTTGACTAGTTGTACTTTTCATACTGATAATGAATTTCAAAAGCATGTTTAACTTAAAATTTAAAAGTGAGACACTGCTTTTCTAAATGGTCACATGGTAGGAAGGTTTTGAGTTTGTTTATTTGCAAGAAGACAAGTAACAACAATAAAGACATAGAGAGAGTTCTGGCCTGAACTACTTTGGATCTCTTCGCCAAACAAGAGCAATAAGCATGAGAAACAATTTAGCAGCTGTAGAAGTAGTCTGCTTTTTACTTTAAGCATACAGATAATATTTGTAAGAATTATAAAAATAATGCATCTACACAGCAAGGAAAACAAAACAACTTCATTTAAATGAGAAAAACAATGGAAAGCAAGGAAAAAATGAGCCCATCTTTGCAATACACAACCAAAATAATTCGTGTTCGATACATTTGCTTTAATATTTTACATTTGTTAGCAGCCAATGCTCCATGGTCCACCACACCATAAAGGAGATGATCTTTGTGATCTTCACTAAGATTTTTAGACAGATAAAGTCCATTCCTCATCCTGAAGAGGGATCAGCATGAAAACTAAAGTAAGAATTCTCTCCTTCCTATATAAAACTGAAACCTTGAACCAGTGCTCGCAATCAATACTATAAAACTGTAAAACTGTATAGGTGTATCAATGTCTTGCTAGTATCCTGAACTTTAGTCTTGTTTTTCACAGAGGGTATTTGCATTTCCTTTGTTGCTATACAGAGTGTACCTTTCTGCACTTCACCTCTGTTATAGGAATTATTGGCTGCAACCAACTGCACATTCCACTAAACAGGCAGGTGACAGATCTCCTGGGCTCCTGAAGCTCTCTAGGGAGCACACAACCTACTCAAAAGAGGTTCATAAAAACAGGTTCATAGGAACATACGGCTGTCAGTTGAATCAGATCCCCATTTATCAGAAATTAAGCCTACCAAGAAAGGAGCATAGCAGCAGCAGCATCCTCTTTGCCCAAAATGCTATTTAGACACAGAAGACAAAACATACAGGCACCCCTGCGTTACACAGGGCACATGTTGCATGTCCTGTGCAAGAGCTATGCTGCGTTATCAAGGGCTCTTGATTAAGCTGCAAGAAAAGACAATAGACCGGGACAAAATTGGACAGATTTGCCTAAAGGCCATGTCATATGGGGGTTTGGTCTAGAGGAAGGTGTTGCTGCCCATGGCATGGGGATTGGAACCAGATGATCTTTAAGGTCCTTTACAACCCAAATCATTCTATCAATCTGTGACATTAGGAGCTTTGTAATAAACTGATGTCTTGCCACATATCCCTCTTCAAACAAGCAGCGTGTGCCACAAAATTGCAGGTTTGCCTTGACTTAACAGCAGAGCAACTGCTGAGGAGTGAAATGTAAATTATGCCAGCAGGAAAGGGGCTAATCTTTGAAATCACAGATTATGATTCAGCTTTCTCTCACTGACTAGTACGTGCAATTGAGTGACCAACTGCAAAGACGAGACTAACAGCAAGTGACAAATCAATGACTACTAGTGTGCACTCCTCTCCTTAAGAGAAAATAAGAGATAATTGTCAGGAAATGGACCAAGATTTGTGCCTTTTTAGAAAACACATATGCACCATTAGAAGCATGAACAGCTATAGCTCAGTATTCAGCTGGAGGTTGAGGGTTTCAGTGTTGTGCTGGTTTTGGCTGGGGTAGCGTTCATTTTCTTTACAGTGGTGCTTGGATCCTCACTGGGGTTAAGCCACAACACAGAGTGTCAATCCACAGTGGCTTTTCTGTTCATGCCGCCGAAAAAGAAAATTTCATCCAATGCAGTGAAATTTCACAGGGTACAACCTTACCAGAGTAGTATTAGACTAAAGAAGAGATGAAAGTAAATTGTCTCCAGATAAACAAACTTGCAATTAATTTGGAAAACAAATGTAACCTTTAGCTCATTGCTACTACATTGCCATTTGGTTACACAGTATACTAATTGCATGTTTAGAGAATACTGACTGTGAATAAACAGCACAGAGTAGACTTTTACTTTTCTCTCTAAACAAATTATCCCAGATACAATGGATTAGAGAAAGAAATTCTCCGTGGCTTACAGCAGGCTGTATTCCACCTCACTTACCAACAGGAATTCCCAAAAAAGTAAACTCTCCCATTTGTAACATCAAAAAATCTTGTAGGTAAAGATATTGGCCACAATATATTATAGCAAACATTTTCATAATTTTGTATTTTCTATACATATATGTATATAAATAAAATGGAAGGTATGTCCATCTCCCAATGACGTCAAAAGGGTATTTAGCTTCTGCTCTAACACCTACAATAGAAACTGAGAAAATTAAATGATGCTGGCATAAGATTACCCACTAAAATGTACTACACAAAAATCAGGGTGCCAGCAATTTCAAAATTCACGATAGTCTTAGACATCAATGCTGCCTCTTTAAATCCCCATGCAGTGGTGGGCTTGGCATATCCTGCTCGTTCTTTCTGAACTGGAGTATGGGACATTGCACCTGGACATGATGAGAAACTTCTTTACTGTGAGGGTGACAGAGCACTGGAACAAGCTGGCCAGAGAGGCTGTGGAGCCTCCTCTAGAGATGTTCAACACCCTCCTGAACATGATCCTCTGCAACCTGCTCTAGGCAGCCCTGCTTTAGCAGGGAAGTTGGACTAAATGACCTCCAGAGGCTCCTTCCAACCCGCTGTGTTCTGCGATTCTGTGATCTTGGAGAGAAAGCTGAGTGGGCTGCTGCTGCACAGATCTCCCATGAGCTTTTTCATGGAGCTGTCACACCACGTGTCTCTGCTTGATGTGGGAAGTCTGTCCCTTTCTGTATGCTCTCCATGTCCACCTCCATTTCTTTATGTGGGAAAGAGTTTTCCTCTTGCCTCTCCTGCCAAATCCGTGCATTCAGGCCCATCAAGTTTGAAAAGCTGAAATCAGAATCCAGCAGATTTCTGAGATCAGAGCACTCTCAGTGAAGAGAGAAATACTCATCTCAGGGTTCACAGAACATAGCTTTTCACAGAATCACAGAATCACAGAATATTATGAGTTGGAAGGGACCCACAAGGATCATCTAGTCCAACTCACCATCTAGCACCCGTAAAGAGACCGAGAGCACATCGCAGAGCATAACACCAACCTAGATCCCTCACAGTCTAGCANTCACACCACGTGTCTCTGCTTGATGTGGGAAGTCTGTCCCTTTCTGTATGCTCTCCATGTCCACCTCCATTTCTTTATGTGGGAAAGAGTTTTCCTCTTGCCTCTCCTGCCAAATCCGTGCATTCAGGCCCATCAAGTTTGAAAAGCTGAAATCAGAATCCAGCAGATTTCTGAGATCAGAGCACTCTCAGTGAAGAGAGAAATACTCATCTCAGGGTTCACAGAACATAGCTTTTCACACACTCACTGGCACACAGCTTTTATTGCTTGTTAGGTTAAATGGTAAAGAACTGTACACTTACTCTGTACAACTAAAGTACAGATACTGCATGTCTATAATCCAAAGTCCCAAGCAGGCTTTCAAATGAGTCCAGATCTTAAAAAACTGTATTTTAACACCATGAAGCATTTCAAAGGAAGACACCAAGATATTGTCAGCTATTATGCAATGGCATTCCCCCGCAAAGTCCCCTGATTAAAAAGATGCAGGAAAAACAATGTACTCCACTGAAAAAAAAAAAAAGGCATTTATTGACTCCTTCTGTCAACCATATTTTCTTCATACATGTCAAATTTAATCAATCTCTTCACTCAAAGTGCAATTCTCACCCTCTCCATGTGGAACGCATTAATGAGGTTCCATTAAAAAAAAATGTATTTACAAGATACACAGTAATAACAGGCTCCAGTATATATAGTACTGCTTTCTCTTCGTTAAGGAAAAGCTGAAGAAGTTCTTCTCTTAACACAGGAAAACGGACACTTCATTTCAAAGACACTGTACTAACTTCAACTGACATAAAATACAAGCTCACAAAGCCAGGGTGCTCTCTTTTGGTGTATTACTTATTTTTTTTACCCTCTCTATGCTTCTGCCAACACTGAATTTAGTGTTAATTATAGTGCTGGCTCAGGCCTGCACTAGGAATGCAGCAGTGATGCAGCTGTACTGTTGAGCAGCAATACTTGCAGGCTGACACAGCAGAAGTAAGACGGAGAAGCTTAGAGCGGGGAAATATGGTTGGACTTCCCACACTGCATCAGGTCACCTGCTGTCATGAGTGATGTGATCACATTAATCTGATGACCAGCAAAGGCTCTGTAGTTGGAGACAATGACAGAGTCTAGAAATAAAATATGGTTCTCCTATTACAAAAGTGAGAGTTTTGTAGTGGGGAAGAAGGCTGTACCACTGCTCTGCTCCCCCAAGGAAAGTTTTCTTTGCTAAAGTGAAATGACGTAATGAAAATTACATACTTGGGTGAATAAGCTTGTGGTGGTAAGGAATGCTTTTGTATAGACCCATACACACATTCCAGCACAAGCCCAGTCCTCTCCACAAAAGTTTTAGTGAGGAACAAACTGGGAGAATTAAAACAAGAGAAGTTACCTCTGGATAATATGAACTGACTGCCGGCCATGAATCAGCTGGTTTCTATATCCAGTATGTAATTTACAGATAACATTATGGACTGAAACTTTCACTTAAAATGACGAGAACCATTAATGCAGCCAGGAAACAACAATTTGTTGCTCTCAAATGTTGCTTAAAACCAGTTTGCAAAACAGCCTCAGGAAACACATTTCACCCTCCTCTACTTGTAAATGAAAATAAAAAACCTAATGCATTCGTACTGTGGAGGGCAGGGGGGGAAGTTGTGTTTTCTCCTTTTGCTGATTTAAATAAAACACGACTTTTCCTCTTCAGCTCATCCTCTGAAGAACAATGATTTACAATCAAGATTTGTAAAGAGCTGGTGATGAGGTTCATTAAAGGGTCAAACAGCAAACACCACATTTCATTTCTACAAAGCTTACCACAGGTCGTCTCCTAATTTCAGCCTACATCTGAATACCAGCCCGCATGTCAGCGCAGAAGTGCTGCTTGTAACCACTCTGCTCTCATCTCAGCAGGCTAAACCCACAGCTCTACAGATGAGCCCACAGGGGTATCCCAGAGCCCATCCAAGCACACTGCGTTTTGACTTATTCTTTTCTTTTTGGCAAACAGCACCCAGATATTGGTCTGGTATAATCAGGTCCCCTGACAATGTGAAACTCATACTTTAAAGAGTCCACAGACAGATGGAATCAATTTAATGCATGAGTATGAACAGCTGCTGCAGATCACTGGCTTGTACAGCAAACTCATTCATCACAAAATATTTCAAAAGACTGAGCTGAAATGGAACAAATGAATTTGAAGTAGTGTGGGAGGTACGATGTTAGGCTTGGAGAATGTGTCAGACGTTAAAAGCAAGCTATGGGACTGCTATTAATTCATTCTTGTAAATGATGGCTCCACTCAACTCACAGCATTCTCCAGATTCTCAAAAAGCCTTGAGTAAGGTACTAGAAGATGTAATTAAATACTCCTTACTGATGGTGACTTTAACTAAGTGAGCTTAGTAAAGGGAGCTGACAGCACGTTTAAATTGTGCCGGGGAAAACTTCAAGATGACAAGTCTCAAAAACTGTTGGAGGGAGAGAACGTTATTTCCTCAGCTACTCTAATTCAACAAGTTGTGCAATGGAGCACCATAGACTTGACTTTGCCACCTACATTTTAAATACTGAAAGTGCCCTTACTGCTTTTAAAGAGTTTCCATTTTCCTCTTTGGTCCTTCAGTCTGGCTGCAGTCAAGACCAAGGCAACTTTCAAAGTACATAGCGTCACAAATGAAAGCTCCCATTACAACGGTCTCTTAAGAGATGGGGTGCTGACACAGAGATGAGTAATTCACACTTTTTTTTTTCCTTTTCTTTTTTTTTTTTTTTGTTTTTAATTTCAGGAATTATGCTGCAAAAGCAGATGTTTTAAATTTGACTGTTTGTCATGGCCACCAGATCAACTCTGGGTGACGTCATTTTTCACAAAGCACTTCCTACGAGTTACATATAGGGTTGCTTAAAAAATATTAGGAATGAAGGTAATATCCAGGAAGGAAAATTTTCCATGAGCTGCCTTAAGCAGTATGTAACATATTCTTGCCAACCCTTGCTAGGGTTTTCTAGGATTGTGGAAACTAAGTGTCCAAGGCCTTCTTGAAGGCAATTCTTTATCTAGAAGTGATATTTGTAACATCTTCAGATACCTGTGCCATCAAAGTACACTTGTATTTCTGTGATTTCATGAAGAAAGCATGTAATGCTCACACAGAATTCCAGTTTTTACACTGTTACTTTTATATCAAGATGTAGTTGTGAGACCAGATTTTTGTATCTTAGTATGAAAACTATACCTATTTTGAACTGCAGTGAATTTAGTAATAATTTGTTGTAATACCTACTGAAAATTCGAGAGTAAAAAGAAACAAAATTTTCCTCGGCATAGAAAACGTAATCTTTACAATGGCAGGGGGGCAAAAAAAAGGAAAGCCCTCTTGGATAATGATATTTCCTTCTTTCTTACTAAACAGTACCTTTGCCAGTCTATTTCTCTATCCTTCCTTAAGCCCAGGTAATGAGCCAAAGTTCAGGTGTCATAATCTTGCACAAATAAGGCACATCAGCTACCCTGCAACTCCCCTTCCATGCAATGGAAAGAAGTTACTGCTTTCCACCCAGCCTCCTGCTACCTGGTATAAAAGCACTGCAGGGAAGTGACCAGCAACTGTCAATAACCAGCTCTGAGATTTTTATTTAACTTATTTTGGGGAGCAGCTGACCACGGCCAGGATATATGCTCTGACATGGGAGTGAGAAGTTGTGTGCTCAGCAGCATTGTTTGGTATGCCAGAACCAAGGCAGGAGCACACTCTCACTCACACACTCTCTGAAAAGGTTATTCATCACCACAGTAACCTCCAAACAAAAGTGGAAGCCAAGTGAAAGAGCCATGCTCTTCGGTAACAGAGGATGAAGAGTGCTCTCTGCCTGCTCCCTACAGGGGACTTGTTTGCTTGGGTTTGTTTTTATATCATTGGTTTTTGTTTATTAATTTAACTTCCAGCTGCCTCGCATGCATGCCCAGAGCAGAGAACAGTCACACTTATGTATTTAACAAAAAAATTCTATAGCCCCTCTTAAAACGGGAGAGGAAACCTGGCTGATAAACAATTGCTTCTTGCCACATGGCTGAGCAAATGCCATACTCTCTTAGACGTACCCAGTGTCACCTCACCGTCCCCATGTGCTCCCTTACACACCGGGAACAGAGGCTGTAAAATAAACATCACACTTAAAATCAAGAAAACCCCAGCCTGTTTAACTACCACTTCATCCTTCCTTTCCCCTCACAACTTCTTTTCTTCACATCCTCTTTCACTCCACAGGAGATTAATGATTTTGGATATGTTACGAAAATCCAACCAAGGTAGTAAAATAACTGTAAACTCAGCACAAATGAAAAGCGGAGTGCCTTTTTTTTCCCCCAAATCTGGAAAGAACAAAGCCCAGTATTTCCCAAATCACTCGAGGAAAGAAATTATGATAATTTTTAAATCTTTTCAACTACCAGCCAGAAGGTCTATAACGACAAGCTGACAACAATCCGTGAGCAGTGTAGCTCTCATTTGTGACACTGATCTTCCACCTGGAGAGCTGGGCACATGGGCACCAGCAGCCACACCACATGCAACAACAATAATCAGAGTGCCCAGAGTGCTGCTAAAGGACATCCCCCACCAGACCAGTCAGGTCTCCGGATTTTAAAGATAGGGTAACCATCTGTTTTGAAACACAGGATTTTAAAAAATCCAATGGTTTCTAGAAGCTTTGTTTTTTTAAAATTGCAAACAGAGGTGATTGGAGCAGATAAAATCTCATTATCTCTCATTTACTCCTGTCAAGGAACAGAAAGAAGTTAAATTTTGCTGTAGTGAAATCACCAGAAATACCCATCTAGCTTAATTGATTCATGAATCCAAGTAAAATGTATACTAAGAGTGGCTTGATTGATATCATTTGCTTAAACTCATATTTTTCTTAAGTTTCAAAATAATAATTGATAACTGATCATTAATTTTTTGCAGGCTTATGATGGTTTACAATTTCTGTCAGTGTCTTTCAGCATCTCAGCAACAACCAGCTGAGATAGGAGGTTGATTTACTTGATTCTACATTATTTGCATAAGCCAATCTGGCGATTTGGTACTTAAAGGGAGCCTTACGAAAGATGAGGACAGATCTTTTAGCAGACCCGGTAACATTACCACAAGGGATAATGCTTTTAAACTAAAAGAAGGTTGAGTTAGAATAAATATATGGAAATTTTTTACAATGAGGGTGGTAAACAGGTTGATCAGAGAGGTGGTGAATAGCCCATCCCTGGAAACATTCAAGGTCAGGTAGGATTGTGCTCTGAGCAATCTAATGCAGTTGAAGATGTCTCTGCCCATTGCTAGGAGGCTACACTAGATAGACCTTAAACGTTTGAGAGTGTGTGTGTGTCTCCCAGAAAATATTCTATGATTCTATGATAATACTGTTCTGGCACTGCAACTAAGAAGTAGAAATGAAAAAAAAAAGAAAGATAATATCTTTTAAGTATGAGAAAATTCACATTGCCGATGGAAAACTCAAACCGCAATATCTGTATTTGCAGATAGCAAAAGGCAATAGAGTAGGATTGAAAGCAAAGTGCAAAGCACATTTAACCCCAAGTGCAGGACATTCTTCAGGAACTTTGTACTCAAAGCTCTATGCCTTACAGCGCTCTCAGAAACAGCAAAAAAACCCTCAACACCAAAATAACCAACCATGTATTTGAGCTCACACACATTTCTTAAGTGCAGCCATAGGCAAACCCATCAAATTTGATGTACTCATAGCACAGGATGATTTAAGTCAGGGCGTAATCATTACCTGATGTGATAAGCAGGCATTGGCTGACTCAATCTTTATTTGTGCAGTGAATATTAAATGTACTTTCCTGATGATCCTGGGTTTCGAAAGAAACCTCTCCACATGGAGATGGTTTCCCACCCATGTAACAGGAGAGCAAAGGTGTTTGCCTTCTCACCCATGCTGGTATTCTGAGTCAGACTGGGACTTCAGGTCTCAAGTTTGTGTCCTCCCTGACCAAGACATAGACATGCTTCCATTGAAATTGCAGTAATCCCACGCTACTTCGCGGTTCACCCTTCACGGCTCCAATACATTCAGGGCTTTTTCCCCTGCCTTTACTGGTTTTACCATATTTACCAGTTTTACCATATTTACTGTATTTATTGCTACTTCACAGATTTCACTTATTTTTGTACCTTTCTGGAACCAAACCCCCGCAATATTCAAGGGATTACTGTGTTAGGCTTCTAGAAGAATCTGTGATCTCTAACTTCTAATAATTGAAAATACTTACAAATGAAAAAAGTGCACCTATACAAGCGAGAACAATTTTAAATAAAAAGCATTGCTTCAATTGCTACGTTGTTTTGTCTATTTCTACACACCTTGAAAATCAATTGCAACAATTTAAAAACCTTTCTCCTCCAAAGCTGCTGCCGTTAGCACTAAAGTTGTTTTATTATTTAAGTCCTGGGGTTCAGAGCTCTCCAGCAATAGAAAGGAACTGCATACACACTCACTGCTTCTGAAGAGAGCAGCTGTTACGCTTGAACTGAAGCAGGAAGAGCAGGGGCAATAAAAGGGAAAGGATCTTAAGGACAGGTATTTTCGAACTCGGAAAACACAACGGCTATGTGACAACAGCACCAAATCTGTCTTGCCAAACTTCCCATTAATTAAAGCCTACTTGCTTATAAGGCTACTGGACCTTGAATGAATGTTCTTAAGTTCCTTGTTCTGCCTTTGCCTCCTCCAGCATAAAGCTAGAATTACCCTCATAATTTTTCAGGCTAGAGTCATTTTCCAGCTCCATTCCTAATCCTCCAGGCTTTTTCCCAATATTCCAACAAGCACTCTTAACAACATGGTAAGAGCCTGAAAGAGTTAGATGAGCCACAGATGTGTATTACCATTCCTGCACCCACCCATACAGGGGGCTCCTTCTGCCTTCTCCAGAAGATGGATTCAAGTGGTTCTGCTTAAAGCACCAATCATCAACTCATTCATAGAATGATTCAGCACCTGATGCTGAGTTGTATCATGCTGATACTTTAATGGGACTTTATCAATGTACAAAGGGGCTACTTACCCCAAATTCCACAGAGATGTTTAAATTATTAGCTATGGCTAAGGGCACATATGTTGTTTTTAATAGCAAACGTGTGCTTTGCAGACCAGGTTGCATCTCATCAATAATTCCTTGGTGCCACACTCCCAGAAAGACAGCAGTCAGCCCAGCATGACAGAGTCTTAAATAAAGCAGGGTATTACAAGGTGTAAGGCAGCACTCCACACATTCTGTCAAAGAATCACAGTGTTTTAGCTGCTGGAAGAAGCAGACTGACAATGTTTTAACAAGAAAAATCACAGACAGGAGAAACTGACTAGAAACCACCTTCCCCTTAAAAAAAAATAAATCCCTAGCTACATATCATGTGTTGCAGAGAGGGTATGTTTAGTATTGAACTGAATACAGGATCATGTTTCAGTGGTCAAAACAAGCACACTCTTTTCTTTATAAAGCATCTTCAAAAGGAAGCTGGAGATGAAATTGTCTGTGCACAGCCACGCAGAAATTTAGACAGGAAAAAAAAAAAATCCATGCACTTACATAAAAGGCTTTGGGTAGTTTCATTTTCTATTCAGCTGGAAAGAAGTGAACCAGCATGCAAGCACACACACATTTTTAATCACCCTCATGCTGACAGCAACGAGTCACTATGTCTGTTATCAGAACCCCACAGCTGGCATTATCAGGCTATGAAGCACTGAGGAAGAGGGTATAAAATCTCTTCTGATTTAAAAGGCACAGTGATATCATCTAGCATTATACAAAAACGCTACAGATTTGAAGTTTGGCCTCACCATGATGTTATTCATTGAGTGGGGGGAAAGGAGAAAATAATCCATAAACATACAAACAAATAGTAATGATTTCCTAAGATTACTGGTAACCCGGATCACACTCATTTTCTCCAAACTTGTCAGTCACCCTCAAGGAAAACCAGGAAAGGCAGGCAAGTCTTTGCATTCAGAAACTCAATAGTTTGCAACAAGGTGTCAATTGATAAAGAGACAGAAAGAGAGAAGCTGCATTTAGGTACAACTCACCAGTGATCACTTGTGCAAATGCCACGTATGTGGGAATAAAACTTCAGCCCAGATAGTTGCTGTCCCTGCCACTGCTTGATTCACTTCAGGTGGCAGGCATCTCCCCAGAGTCATTCAGAAGGCAGCTATCCAACAGGTTAAATCACTGAAAAAAAAGAAAAGAAACATGTTCAGTTCTGCAATTCCACTGCACATCATACAATGCATTAGACTTGTTAATCCCTGACTTCTTAAAATGTGATTTCCCCTAATCCATGACAGGGAGAACTACTGTCAACATGTGACCTTTCCAAACACCAGTAACACCAAAAATAACTTCTCTCTACAGCTAACAGGACCCTCATAGTCATTAAAAACAGGACCTTAAAACCTGTTTCATACATAGCTTGGGTATGGATGCTGCTTCAAGGGTGAGGTGAGGGTTTACAAAGCCATGGACCTGACAGTCTCAGCAGACCTGAGAAATCTGTAGGAACAAGAGAAACGTTGAAAGAAACTGGGGACAGCTCAAGGAACTACCAAGCCAGTGGGGCTGGAGCCCACAGGGCACTTGGGGAAGGAGGATGCAGGAAAGGATGAATCCGGTAAACACCAAAATGAGAGGCAGAGGAAGGACACAACACATGCTTTAATTTTTTGTTGTTTTTTTGTCATTGTTAAGACGACAATCATGGTATTTCCCCCTTTTTCCCTTCCAATTTTGCCACCTGACTATGAATCTAACATTCAAGAGTTAGTCCTTTTCTATTTAATTTCTTTAGTCATATTCAATCCTTTGTCCTAACTTAGGTGTAATACAAGTCACTTCCAGCTTCATAGCTGCACCATTCTAGGTACTGACTAGTCCTTCAAATTTTAGCAAATCTGCCCCGTTTACTGTAGTTTTCTTATGAGTTACCCTCTTTAGGACAAGATTTTGATTTCGACATTATCCCGGCTCTGTGACTTCTATGAGAGTTCCATTCTCTTTCTTTTATGAGGCCAGCCCTGCAGTGATGTTTTCCATTTTGCAGTAATCCAATTAAAAATAATTTAAAAGTACAGATCAATTTGCTATAGCAACAGAACTAGGAAGAAGCAGTAACAAGTCAATTCAGTAACAGGGCAAGTGACAATAGGTCAGTTCAGTCGATCTGAATTGATCCAGTAGTTGCATATTAATATAGGAAGGAAGTAGTATACCGAGCTAGTTTATGTACTAAACCATATCAAGCTCCTTACTCATACGACCAGATTACAGTGCTATCTTACTTGTTAATCACCTATTTCTGTCAAAACCTCAACACTTTAATATTTAGAGGGGAGAATACACAATTAATGGTTTTCTGACCAGGAAACTCTCATCCAGGCCTTGAAGTCTCAGCCTTTCCCAGCTCACTGACCTCAGGAAAAGCCCTCTACCCCCTCCATGTCCACTTTCTCCCTTGCAAAACATGGTTAAAGGTGCCAAGTGCTGAGGAGCATTCAGCCAGGTATGGTGAGTAGCATATCCAATGCTTGCCAGTACACTGGGTCAGTGCAAGAGGGTTAACATTGATTTCAGAGGAACCAAGGTCAAAGGTTGAAAAGGAACAGGCCCAAGAGCCTCCAGGAGCAAATACAGTGAGAGTTTTACGTGTGTATGGCTCAAAAAGCCAGGGGTACAGACACAGACAGCTGAGGATATGCCAAAGAGGAAATAGGGGCATGCTCAAAAGTTACCTCTAAATAGAACATAGTCATCTGAAAAAGCTCTGAGACAGGGTAATACATTAGCTCCATACATACCTATGGATAAATATAGGTATATACAAAGGCAAGTGTAGGGTACTGCACATGGTGGGGACTAAACCCAAACACCACCACAGGTTGAGGACTGACCTACTAGAGAACAGGTCTGCAGAGAAGGACCTGGGAGTCTTGGTGGGTGACAAGCTGACCATGAGCCAGCTGTGTGCCCTTGCTACCACGAGGGTTAATGGGATCCAGAAGTGCATCAGGAAGAGTGTTGGCAGCAGGCTAAGGGAGGTGATCCTGCCCCTCTGCTCAACCCTGGTGAGGTCACATTTGAAATATTGTGTTCAATTCTCCACAGTTTGAAAAAGACATAGCGGTACTGAAGTGGGTTGAGCAGAGGCAACAAAGATGATGAGGGGTCTGCAGAGAGACTGTGGGAGTTGGGCCTGTTCAGTCTAGAGAAGAAAAGACTGAGAGGGGACTGCATCAATACCTAGATAAAAATGTCACAAAAGCATGTGCCAAGTGGGTGGTGCTAGACTCCTTTCAGTGGTGCCCAGTAACAGGATGAGGAGTAATGGCCATAAACTAAAAGACAGGAAGTTCCACCTCAACATGAGGAAGAACTTCTTTGAAGTGAAACAGGCTGCCCAGGGTGGCCATGGAGTCTCCATCTCTGGAGACGTTCCAAACCCACCTGGACATATTCCTGTGTCACCTGCTCTCGGTGACCCTGCCTCGGCAGGTGGGTAGGACTAGATGATCTCCAGACACTCCTTCCAACCCTAACTAATGATTCTGTAAGTAAAAAAAAACAGGACAGACTACACCCCTTTTTATTTTCAATAGTAACTTGTGATCTCAGTAGCTTCTGATGCAGAAATAAATTCTTCTCAGTAGAATTGAAAACTAAGAAATTCTGCTAAGAAACGAAAGTACCAAAAGAAGCACACTCATTGTTTCCAAGTTCCTTATCTCTGAACTTTTGGGATCCTCATTTGAAAGCCAATGTAAAACAGAAAAGGAAAAGAAAAAAAAGTTTAATTCCTCCTTGCTAATGTGATTCTACTACATATTTGCAGCCCTGGACATGAATATAGTCAATGAATAATGACTGTGCAAACAAATTATCAGACAATGATGGGAGGGGGAGGGAAGGGTGCAATGATTGTGCGAGAGCTTGGATTGGATTTGGCAACAATTGGAAAAATTGATGCCCTTTTAATTGTAGGAAAAGGTTTTGCTAGAAAGATAAGACAGACATAACATTCAAAATACTTCAGCCTTTGGATTTAAATATATGGAAATAGAAAGTTCAAAAGGTTGGGGTTTTTCACTGTGTTTTCTTTTTATAATAAAAATGTAGCTCCCTCAAAATCCAGATCCAAATGTGTGTTAAGCCTTCAGCTTACTTCAAAGCTGTTGCAGGACAGATTTGTTTTGCTTTATCACTCTATGTGACTATTACTTTCTGCAAGCTGGATTTCCTTTTACGAGGTACAAAACATTTCCCCTCTAGTAAGAGCTCAAGTCCTTAGAAGTTACAGTCACTTGAATCAGTCCAGTAAACTATTAACACCATTTAAGATCCTCCTCTAATTGGTTCCACCAAACATATTATCAAAAGAGGGCACTAAAGATTGCTTCCTGTTTGATTAAGTTTGCACAGTGTGTTTCCCTCCCTGTTCTCATTTGTAGTTCCAGTAGCTCATGCCAGATTCTCCCAAGTGAGAAATGCCTACATAAGCACACGAAATACATTGTCCTCAGCACTCCTTTAGTAACAGAGTAGCTTAATAATATACTTTAAAGAAGTTAAAGGGGAAAGGACATTTCTCTACAAAACTCACACACAATTCCTCAATTACAAAATAAACAAAAATCTCTCTGTTCTGGATGTTTTATTGCTACTCTGCACCGACAGCTCTTTTTCCTTAACACCAATAATCATACAGCTCATATTCACATGATTTCTGCAGTGAGATATAGCCACTTCTAAAGAAGTGTTATTTTATAAACACCACTTACTATCCGCCAATTTATAATTCTAATTTCTATTTTTCAGTATCTTTCAACAGATCTCAATGCTTAGAAGACTTAATTGTATTGACCAACTGCCTCTGCAGATGTGCCTTACAAAGTGAAAGCGCAATTATACAAGGCAGAATTTATTCAGGAAATAGGAACTGTGATACTTAATCTTGTAAAATAAGGGAGAGACAATTTAAAGTAAGGTATCTACAAAGAATGGGTGTCTGCCAAGAGATTGTATTAGTTTTGCAAAGAGGGGACAGAATGTTCTCTTCCAAAGAGCCACAAAACAAACTTCCTGAACCAATGTGAGCTTTCTTTTTGCTTGTATTTAATCCAAGTAAATGTGGCCTAGCCAAACTTATTAAATAAGAAGAGGGAAAAAAAATCAATTAATTTGTCTTGAAAAAGTACAGTCACACCTTTCAAAGTGGGTGGAACTGGTCACCTGAACAGATCTAGAACCACTGTTGCTCTGTGAAATTAGTAATAATAGTCTGGAAGGGGTTTTGGTTTCACAGATTCACAGAATATTATGAGTTGGAAGGGACCCACAAGGATCATCTAGTCCAACTCACCATCTAACACCCATAAGGTTTGCTATCTCTTTTCTTTTTTTAATGCTAATTTCTTGATGCACACCAGTAGGATTTAAGGATGTGGACAAAAGAAATGCAGCCATGTTGAGATTGCAATGAAACACAAGAAAAATAATTTGAACCCGTCACATACCAGTTTATTTAATGACACGTATTTTGTTTCTAACTTTGTTTCAACTTCTATTTCCTTTGGTCTTTCAGGATCTGAGGGGTAAGTTCCAAGGGAAAAGCTTCTTTGCAAGGCAAAGAGAAAAATAAGATATCCTTTAGTGTGGTGTTTTTGTAATCCCTATTTACAAATAGTAATGGATTTTAAATTTAAAAATATACACCCTCCACCCTGCAAGAGGACACTGAGGCCCTTCAAAAACACATTCACGTCTAAGTCAGCAGCAGTTCTGTTTATGCATACATTTGTGAAAGTTTCTTCACTAGCAAAAATCCTCATCTTGCAAAACTACTTCCAGAACCTATAGTATAGTTTTATAGATATAGATGTTTATATCTTCCTTAGTTCTGAACCTTACTGCCTCACTTGATTTTTTAACAGCTGATCATCAGATTTCAGGGGCTATTTACTTGTCACTGTTTCCATGGTTTTTTTCCAGCTTCCTGCCTTTTTCCCAGCTTCAGTTTCATACAGGATTGACAATGAAACCAATCAGTATTATTTTTATTTTGAAATAGGGAAAAAATTACATTTGTCTCAGGTTTTATAAAAGTTCATATATTCAGCTTGGATCCACCTCTTGACTTGAGCACATAAAAGTTACGCTGTTAATTAAACATTTAGACATACATATACCATTATTCTCCCTACCAGAGGCACATCTTGGTAGAATTCCTAAAACTATTGTTTTTTATAATTGAAGTAAAGAGACATTATTGATAAAATCTCCAGAGGTTAAGTTTCTGCCTTTCTGAAGTCAATATATAGTTCGTCTTACATTTCAACAGACCGTGGGATTTTTTGTTAGCACTACAAAAGACAAATCTGTCTCTTTAGATACATGCATGCAGGAAGGAAACAAAAATGAGAGCAGCATAATATTCAGGAAGATTAGATTACTGTCTTCAAATACCACTACAGGCTTTGAAAGGATGAGCATAGAGAGGATCACAGTAGGCAACAGAAACATGGATGCTCACAGCTCCAGCATAAATTCACCACCTACTCCCACAAAGGGACATTGTAAGGTTGTGAATGCTCTTAAAAATTATATTGACTCTCAGACCTTTGACAAGGACTGATGTAGCTTAAAAGATGCGTGGGAAGCATCACATGTGGTATCAGAAAAAGCAGGAAAAAAAAAATAATATGAGTTTTGGAGAAGCAGTGGGGCACCAGAAGGGGAACATTTCTTACTAGTCGCTCCGAAGGGTGTTCTGAGCAGAGATGTGGAGCCCTTGATTCCCAGACTTACCACATTTGATGTGACTTGAACATTCTAAACATCCATTTCCAGACAGGACCTTGTGACCACAACCATGTATCCTTGTTGGCCCTTTTCATGCCCTCTACATCATCCTACTACTGGTTTAGAAGGGGACATTATTTGCCACAGGTGCTCAGAGAAGAAGAAATAAGGCTTTAAAAGTAACTGTGCTAGTTCATAGGCTCACAGGTTATTCTGATTTGGAAGGGACCCACAGGATCATCTAGTCCAACTCCCAAGTGAACGCCCACCCAGGGATCAGACCCATAAACATGAAACCACAGGCACCATGCTCCATCCATCCAAGCCTCCCAACATCTAGACCATAGAATCACAGAATCACAAAATCACAGAATCAGTAAGGTTGGAAAAGACCTTAGAGATCATCGAGTCCAACCTATNGCCACCTGGGCACACTGCTGCCTCATGTTAAGGTTTCTATCTAGACCATGTTGCTGAGGTCCTCATCAAATCTTCTCTCAAACACCTCCAGGGACAGCAACTCCACCACCTACCTGGGCAGACCATTCCAATGAGAGATCACTCTCTCTGTGAAAAACCTCTTCCTAACATTCAGTCTAAACCTCCCCTGGCATAGCTTAAGGCCATGCCCTCTCGTTCTGGCGTCATCAGCCTGAGAGTAGAGATTCACACCCACCTGACTGCAACCTCCCTTCAAGTAGTCGTAAACACCAACGAGGTCACCTCTGAGTTTCCTCTTCTCCAGACTGAACAACCCTAGCTCCTGCAGTTGC
This sequence comes from Pitta sordida, assembly GCA_013390025.1. NCBI lineage: Eukaryota > Metazoa > Chordata > Aves > Passeriformes > Pittidae > Pitta > Pitta sordida. The sequence continues at coordinate 194,562 of WEKX01028167.1, forward strand.
TCCCCATAGGGCTTGTCCTCCAGTCCCTTCACCATCCTTGTCGCCCTTCTCTGGATCCTCTCAAGCAGCTCAACATCCTTCTTAAACTGGGGAGCCCAGAACTGCACACAGTACTCAAGATGTGGCCAAGTACAGGGGAAGGATAACTTTCCTAGTATTACTCACCACAGTGTTCCTGATACAGGCCAGGATGCCACTGGCCCTCTTAGCCACCTGGACTCTTCTAGTAGACCACTTATGTTCAATTTTCTGGAACAGCAAAGGAAAAAAAAATCCCAACAACTATCACATGACATACCACAGAAACAGAGAAACCAAGATTATGGACAAACCAGCGTAAAACAACATCGTTTGCATATCTCAGCAGTAGAGATTATCAAAATATCTACTGTGCTCAGCAGCAAGGAAAATGAACTTTCCCAGCTACCTGCTATCAAGTCCTTTCTTTGCTGGCCCTCTTGTAAAACACGAGCTGAAATAATGCAGGAATTGTAGCCTGAAAAGTCAAGTTCTCTTAACTTTTTCAGAAAGGTAAAATGCCCCCCACAAAATATCCAGCATCTACACTTATATTTAAATGAATAAAGAAGCTTGTTTAGAACATCTGCTATTCTCACCTTGTGTACATTTATTATAGCTCATTTTTTGCGTGAGACATGTAAAGATTTGGAAGAAGGAAGACAGAAAAAAAGGAGCACATTCACAAGGAGAAGGATGGGAAAGCAGTATGAAGGAGCAGTCAGTAAGTAGATAATTAAGAAGAAAGTTCATGGCCAAAAGGTGAATGAGTGAAAATTTGGTTCAGACTGATATAAACTTAGTACTGTGCACTTACTAGTACACAGTAGTGCACAGGTCAGGAACCTGGCCATTCCTAATGCTGTTACCACACTGCAAAACTGTGCCACCAGGAAGATATTGAGTCTTTTCTGTTTAATAAGGAAAGTACGAATTCAGGCAGCCCTTTGAAATTACTTCCTCAAATAAAAGCACAGAGGTTTCCACATCAATACACCTACAGAATTCCACCACATTATGGCCACCATGGTCATAAAAGTTATTTTGGGCACAGCCTGTAGTAATAAATCCATTTTAGTGCCAATAATTTTCTCTCTGTAGTTGCGGACCAGGGGGAGTTTCCCCATCATGATGTTGCTTTCCAGTCATACCAAAACTTGGATTAATTAAATTTTTATGTCAAGAGAAGATAGAGCACACCATAGACAAGGCAAACACCTAAAACTTCTGTCAAGTTCATAATTTTTTTTCACACTTATGCACATTGAGTCAAATTGTTTATATTCAATTACAAAACGAGATACACACCACATCAGTATATGCCACCATCTCCCTCGGAATCACAGATTGGTGCATTATCAAGACATCTGGATGTCAGAATTTTCAGTTTCTCTCCTTTTTCTCAAAAACATACTTTCTTACCTATGCCTTTACACTTATCCCCTGTTAGAACAACTGATTAGACCCCCTATTAGAACAACTAGAGCTCATCTAGACCCCTGGTATCAAAGCACTGCCCTGTAAGTAGTGTTTTCCATTCTCTTCTGATATTCACTGCCCATCAAGGTCACAAAGCGTCTACTCTTAACTCAAAGCGACCTGTTACACAACTCAGCAGCTAATGACCTTTTTTTCTTCTACTCTATAATTAGTACTGGCCACAGTCTTTGAACTTACCATTGTTTTCTGTATGACTTCTACTTCATGAATTAGTGGTTTATTATAATTTAATGTGCTTCATTGTATATAATTTCAAGTTAAATCTTCCTAGAAATCAATGCAACTATGAAAAGCAAGGTTTGTAATAGCTTTTATTAGTCTAGTAATGCATCTGGGGGGGGAAAAAAAACCATGAAAAAATAAAAAGAAATCAAACCTGTTTTCAGGCCAGCTATCAAGGTCTAAGGAAAAGAGTAACGTTATTTTGTCAAAAGAGGAATCAGTAACCTAATAGTTTGCAACAAGGACAAGGTGGCAATTTTCTTAAGGTCACTCTGGTTCTTTGAAAAGAATCTGCATTAATCCCACTAGAGCATAACTACTAATTCCTATTTAAAAAACAAATGAACCAAAAACAATCAACACAAACACACCACAAAAACCGAAACAACAAAAAACCCACCAACCCAAACCAAAAAACACCTCTCTCAAAGAAAAAAAAATTGAAACAATAGAACACATTTTAATAGTACTTATGGCTACCTGTTTACTACTTCTATTGTTAGTTCAAATTGCACCAATGCACATCATCAGGAGCAATACATGAGTCTGGAGCAGGACTCTGGCCAGGGCAGAGCTCATAATACTCTGAAAGGCAGGGATTTCTGGAGACCTTGGGCTAAATACAGATTCTACACAGGAATAATAAATATGATCATTCCTTTGCTGTAGGCTGTAGGACTAAGTCCCCTAGTTCAGCTTCCTGTAGGTGATGACAGACATCAATGATGGCCAAGTACTCCTAAGGAGCCCTACAAAGGGCCCTATGAAATAACATTCCTGTAATTTCTACCAATCTACTCCCAAGTCCAAGCTAGGAATCAGTTTTCCATAAGGTTCCACCACTTAAACCAGAACAACAAAACCCACCACTTACGTCTATAAAGGTTTTCTTGCTAAGGTTCCATTCATTGAAGCTTATTAAAAATCAATGCTTTCAAGAATGTCTTGCAGTAATGCCCCTCTATAAGTTAAGGATGTACAAAAAGGAAATCCTCATGCTTAAATACCTTCCAACTTTCCTAAGTACCTCTCTTCCTCTGTTTTATAATTCTGTCCTTGATCTGATCTCAGACTCTTTGACTTTCTTGTATCATCTCATCTGTGCTCTTGTTTGACTCACTAATAAGGAGTTGATTCTGCAACATGGCACATGTAAGTACAGAAGTCTAATTAACATTCAGTGTGGGCCAAGGGCAGAATTTACACCACAAACAAAAACCAGTGCAATCCTGGGCTAATTCAGCATACATAAAAAACTCCCATGCAAAAGAGTCAACCTCTCTGCAAATTGAAAAAAAAAAAAAAAAATAGCCCAAACCACCATGATTACATGGATACTTTTCTCTGCCTCTATATAAACCAATTTGCATTTCCCTTGCATTTTCACACTATTTTTGCCTGGTAATTATGACCAAAGCACAGTAACTTACATCACCATTGCTACACAACAGACAGAATGAGGACATTAAAAATCTCTATGACCAAAAGCGACTTTTGTGTATCCCAGAAACAAAAAAAATGCCATTACGTTTCCCAGGAATGCCTAAAATTTTGTCTTGCCAATATCAACAAAGTATTTTAATTGTGTTTGGTTTTGTTCACTGCATAGAGTCATGTATTATCATGATCAATGCTGAATACAAACATAAAATTCCTCTCAATAAACAATTCCTAATCCAGCGTTTCATTTTAATCTTACTACCAGAATTATTCTGAGGAAAATAGATAAATAAAACCAGAAATCTGTTCTAACCATTTAAAATAACGTTCATACCTTCTTATTTTATGTATTCAAAGATAGACAAACTATTCTATGATTCTGTAACCTACTCACAGAACTGGTCTGAGTGACCTACTCAGAAGACTAGTAAAAGCAAGGAGAGTGGCTGCGTGCTCAGCAAACCTCTCAACCTCTCCTGAGGCAAAACACATCACAGCAAATGGAAAATTTTGGCAACCCTCCTGGGAAATCTAACTTCTTTGAAACATGACAAAAAACAGAGAGGAGAGACACTCCTTTTTAAGCCTAATGAATAAAGTAATAGTTACCAGCCTAACTGGAAGCTGAACTTTACCAATTGTTTGCAGGAGGTGTCATGAGGTGAGAAACTCTAGAAGCCTCTCCAGTATGTCAGGTAACCCACTGCATTATTTACATAGCCCAAGTAGTGTCATTTGTCTTTAACTTCAAAACAATTTGTGCACCTGTACTGGGGTTTAATAATAAATCCACAGGTACCTTCTGTTTGCCAGGATGAAACAAAGACTGCTAAATAAAAGGAAGGATGTAGCTAGAAGACGTATAGGGAAAAGGAGAGAAATCTTTTGATGCATCAAGATCATACTCCAGAGGAAACACTTCCCAGGAGGCTCAAAACACTGTTGTCAATGTCAGGCCATGTCAAAACCAGCCTCAAACATAAACCAGCTACTCCATGTTGTCCACCTAGAACACAAACCTATAAAACAAATTGTCAGTGGATTACCCCAAGCGCATCCTGTGCAAAACTTCCTGCAAGACCCTAGGAATTGTTTTGAAACAAGAGGGATGCAGAAACAGCCCAAGGGAAGAAAAAAATGACAGCTCATAACAAGAATGTTTCTAGAAGACAGACCAAAATGAATACTGTCTATCACAGCTCTAGAATATTGGAATCTAATATAATGGGAAAAAAAAAAAAAAGCTTATGAGACCTAAGAAGATGTATGAAAGAAGACTAAATACACTCTTCCGAATAAGAAATTGAAAATATTGCTTTGAAAGAGGGCAATATTAGCCTGATGGAGACAAGCATTTAAAAAAGATTCTACTGGATTTAAATAGAGAATTTTTCCTCAGAAACAAACAATAGACCTCAAGATGCAAAATTGATATCTATTTTATTAAAATGCACACATCCCCAGGAGTTAAGTAGTTCTGCATGGTCTCACACATCCAAGGACTACCAGAACAGGATTTAAATGAAGATTTAAGTCAACTCAAGAAGACATACAAACTCCACATATATAAGGGTCTATCGCCTTTCTCACTTTTAGCTTTTTCTCTTTTGAGTGTACGGAAACATCTATTTTAGAATTTTTTTTCCTATTACTAATAGAGTCACAAATTTCATCAAAACAATTTACAGGGTTAGTATAACAAGAAAGGCTTTATCAAATGAGCTTTCAACCTACTGGTCTGAAAAATACTCCTGATGAAGATAAAAGCACATTTATCTAGTGCATTACTGAAAGTTCACCTCCAGTTTTAAAACAAGTAAGCTAAAATGTATTTACCAAAATGTGAATTTTAAAATGTATTTAAATTGAAATGAGAAAAACTGTCTCCTTGTCTAATTATGCTTTCGAGCTTTAAGCTCTACAATATTTTTTTCCCCTCCTATCACAGGCTTAAATCTAATTAAGATTAATTTGGTTTACTGGTCCTCTAGGAATTGGACAAACATAATTAATACATTAGGCTGAAAATTCAAACTGTTATTAATGGACTCAGGCAACTCCACAAGGATCCTCGAGTCTTGAAAAAAGTTAATCCTTGTGTAAGTGTTGTGATTTCAAACACTGGGTTTTTCAGTGAGAACATGCTAAACTCTTTCCACACCCAAAGGAAAACAACGATGTGGTAATTCTCCACAAAGAATTAACAGAATAATAGCTGGACATATAGTGAAAAAGTTCTTTGTCTTGAAAGGCATGAATGCGTTCCTCTGAATAAGAGATGGTTGTGTTAACTGGAGCACTGCTTATTCTTTTATACCAAATATTGCCTTAGGACCTCAACAAACCATGACATGGCAAGGCTACATGCCAATTTATTAAGTTACTTCAGAGGAGTGATGCTCACGCCAGGATTTCCAAGTTATAAATTTTTTTCCTTATAGGAAATTAATGTAGATGCAGGATGACTTCGAGTATAGCAGCAGAATGAAGATAAAGTATTCAGTCTGAGTGCATCATCTTCTACTTGAGACTAAGGCAGCTGTTCTACTAAGAGATGACACATTCCACCTACAATGTAAGAATGCGTAAGTACTTGTCTGTAATAGCTCTAAGTTTTATCATCTATAGCATCCATAAAATAACTCAGTAAATATATTCTTTGTAGTGATGCTGGGCCAGTGATTTAACAAGATCCTCTGATCTACCCTTGTGAAAGTAGCAAGATTAATATATTCCACAGTCTGAAGAGCAAACAATTGAGAACAAATTCTCCTGGGAAAACTAAGCAGGAAGATGCTATATTTATAGAAGTGGGAGTTAGAATCACTTGGTAAATTTTTTTAACCACTCATTATTTATACCAATACTGGCAATCATGGGATAGCTGCAGAAGGGACCAAGAAAAAGTTTTGACCACAGAGTCGTCAACATGCAGCTGGGAATTTAAATACCTCCTCCTGTAGTGAGTAGCAATAGTATGGCACAGCTTTGTCCCAGGACTGTTACAGATTTCCATTAAACTACCGGAAGTGAAGACTGCATGCAGTGGGCAAAACCAAACACAGTGGGCACAGAGTAAAAAAGATTAGAAAAGAAATACTTGTTACTGAGCTGTAAAAATACTGCAGTAATAGGAAAATGAGAATGTTATATTTAATCCCCTGTCTTCCTGAGGGAACTCTCCCGCTTGGAGACATAATAATTCACAGAATTAAAAACATGACATATATTTTTCAGTTTAATTCTTTTCTAGGTACTTGAAGTGCGTTTTTGTTTGTACTGCAACCACTCAATGCTGGCACAACAAAGAGCCTGTCAGTCCTGTAAATCGTATTTTTAAGTTCCAGTTAGACATCATTATGTGTTATTCAGGTTACATGTAGCTTTATCTCGACAGTGTGAAAGCTAGCAGTCCTATAGACAGGCAAGAAAATAATTATTTCCTCATATATCAATGCATGGACAGTTCCTAAAAATCTAACTTGAGCTTGGCATATTGCTTTTTTTAGAAAGCCTTTGTGATTTGACAGTTTCCAGTACTATTCTCACTATGAATTTCCTTGCAATACAGGTGCTGAAAATTACATTCCTCTGTCACAGCCTAAGGAAGAACTTCTCACCCAAGCCCAGCTGGGCACTTCCCAGGGCAAGCAGTGGGACACAGCAGCAGACACAGGGGCTCTATGCCTACCTTGCACACAACAAGGAAGAAAAGATTGACACTAAAGTCTGTACTTAATTTTTTCCCCTCGTTTTCTAGCTGTTACAAGTCCCATATTTCACTCCATCCCGTTCCAGGTTAAACAAGACAGCACAACAAGGAGGGAGTTGGGCAAATGTTTCCCACTGAATTAGCATGAGGGAAGGCAAGTATCTGTGGCCTCACACAGATTTCTAATTATAACTATGTCAAATATCACCCCACTCCCAACTATCAAATGTCATAAAAGAGAAGAAAAAAAGAACTTGTGGACACACACAATCACTCCCTCTCCTCCACCTCCAGGTAAGACAGAAAGCAGGATATGAGCTTTATTTTTTTAAATATTTTACATTTTCCTCCTCTTCAAGGAGACTTACAGAGAAAACAAACTACCTACGGCTTCGAAGCTGATAACAGAACTGGTCTACAAAGGTGTTTCAGCATAAGACCGCGGGTCACCACCCTAAATTTCTTTGTATCTCTAGCCTTGAGCAAGTTTAACTTGTTTACTAAAACTGATGCAAAAAACCACCCATCACACCCACAAGGAAACAAACTAAAAATAACCCCCAGGACCAGTTGAGAAATATTCTTCAGGGGCAAAGAAGAATTGGCAGTATGTGTTGAGAACTAGATTCTCCCTTGTGCTTCTCGGGGGAAAAGCAAACAAACAAACAATTACCACCTCACAATATCCTGGCAAATAGGAGCTATGGAACTTTCCATCTCCTAAATCAGGAAAATGGCCTCTTACTTACCACAAAGTCAAGGAAACCCAACCACAATCAGGGCTCAGTGGTAGTTTGGGCTCAAGATTCAGCTATTCTTCATTTTTTAGGCCAAATGCCCCATAGCCATCGCTCAATGCTGCAAATCAGCTGCTGATGAGAAGCAGGCAATAGGAAGCTAATGGCTGGAACTGAATAAACAGTTGCAGACATCCAACATATCTTAAAAAAAAACCTACCGAAGTGAATGGAGCAAGCTAGAAGGACCTGATCACAGTGAGAAAAATTCTTTTCAGAGTCTTTGGCATTATCAGTCTGGGCCCATCTCAACATGAAGTACACCAACAACATGGGTTGTCATCCCTTTCAGTCCCTCTTCTCTCTTATCCAAATGTACTGCAGAACGTGAGACCCACTGCTGTCTACAAACTGCTCACAGATGGTGCTAAACGCCTCAGCTAGATTGAAAAGAAACACAAACCAAACACTATAATTCAATCCTGCTGCAAGCTTAGAGAGGCACCCAGCTCATCATCTGTGATCCAGCCTGTGCTCTGCTCCATGGAGTGCCTGGGGGCACTGACAGGGTTGGCCCACTGCCCTACCACAGAACGAGTGGTAAAACATCACTCAAAATAAGAGAGAACATCTTACACAGAAGAGAAAAAGAGAGCAGCCACCACATTCTTGCATGTGGGAGATGCTGGCTTCTTTAAAAATATCTTTTGATGAGAGTTTTGGAAAAAAAAGAAGTATAAAAATCAAAGATGAGAGAATTATTCTTAGTAGATAATGTAAAAATATTTACATAATGTGTCCCTACATTTCATCCCTGACAAGATTTTCTTCTTTTCTTTAAGTCCATATGCAGCTCCTTCTGCTCCTGTTATCTTCTTAGGAAAGGGGCAATGAAAAGGAGATGCCTGAACTGCTTTGGATGAAGTCCAGCCTTTGGGGCACTAACTTTGAAGATAAGCTCTTGCCTGTGTTGTGCTTCAGAAGGAAACAATGCCTTGGCAGGGCACAGGATGCCAGTAACTTTAAAGACAGCATCCACAGTCCCTGCACCTATCCCAGCGGGTGTCCACGTGTCATGACCAGCTCCTGCAGGGTCTCCTTCCCACAGTTGCCACACTGATGGAGGCAACAGAGACTGACAGATTGCACCAAACCCTCCATCACTGCCCATCAGCACTTGGGAAATTCTGAAGGAGCAGCTCCATTTGCTCTCTTAACACAAGAGTGAGAAGGAAATCACAGACAAGCAGGGTGTGGCAAAGAGAAGCAGAGACAAAGGGAGGGATTACTTTTTCCTTCTACACCAGGGATGATGCTTTATTGGAGTTTTCAGACTCAACGCATTTGCAGAAGACTACTAAAAGGTTCAATGAAGCGTGTGCACCTAACTCATCTCCCAGATGGGAAATGCATTGACCAGTTATTATAGTAACTTTCCTTTCAAGGACAAATCAGATTTCTGATGCTCCACACTACTGCAACTGCAAGAACAAAACGCCCAGTATGACTATTGATAAAGTAAGTGCTATTTTAAGAGCCTGAAAAAAACCCCAAAGCCAAATAAATAAAATACAGTAATATCTCGCTATTTTGTGCCTTGAATTGCGCATCCTCACTCTTTCGCGGGTTTTCTCCTACGACACATTCTGCGGTCTTTTCTGGCATGGTGAGGCAGTGTGGGGAATGCGTTCCGGCGATCCCACCAAGGCCACCAGAGGCAGGTGAGGTGCTCTGAGCGCTCCTGCCCGCGGACAGACCAGCATCAGGCTGGGGCGGAGTAGGCGGAGCGAGAGGCAGACGGCATTTATATATATATAAATCCTATTTCGCATTCTTCACATTTCATGGGTTAGTCTCAGAACTGAAATTCTGGGATATTTGAGGTATTACTGTATTTCACCTAAAATCATAAACTCACTTTTTACCTCCCAGGAGGTCTCAAAAAAAAAAAAAAAGCTATGCACAACAGGCATTCAAAAGCAAAAACCTAATGAGTTCGGGAGGGAAGAGAATCTGAGAGAACAGGATGATCCCCATGAGCTTCAAATTTGACATTTAGCACACCTCCAGTAAATGAAAGCACACATTTTAGAAACATTATTTAGCATAAGAGTTGTAAAAATGTGCAATGCCTGAGTTAGTGCAATAACTCAAAGGCTAATCAGACAAGACCCTTCTTTAAGATCAGGTCATTACTTCATACAGGAAACATAACTTCACTTGGAAGAGATCTTTCATTCACTAATTAGCATTAATACTTTAATAAGAGAATATTTCAATTTTAACCTGAGCCAGCCTCACCACTATGCTATAGAAATTAGTTTTGTTAATTGAAGCAGCACTCTTTTTCAAAATAGTAAGCTGCAGACTACTTGCTACAATGGAATGGCTTTATTTATGCAAAGGTCCAACTTAGTTGCTTATATTACATCTTTAAGAAATTCCTCATACTTTTTGCCAACTGAATCCTCATTTCCTTTTATTCAATGGTCAAATCTGATGTGTAAATATTCTATTAATTATTCAGAGGTATCCTCATTTTACTGATGGATGAAATTCTATACTATTTCTTTAAATATGATTGCAATATTGAAGTGTACCACCAGCAAAAAATCTGGCAAGGTTGCCTTCCTTTGGGATAAATGAAAAAAAAATTGTATCTTGTTATCACATTAAAAAAAATTATGTTCCTGTAAATCATGACTCACTGATTTTTTTTGTATTTTTTAAAGGAATCTTAACAGCCTTTTTTTCTTCAGGAAGTTTAAGACTTGCAAAACTTCCTTTTCCTCCCAACTATTATTATCTGTCAAGAAAGAGCTTGCATTGGAGGTTGGCACAACTGCAAGCTTACCTGAAAAAGGCTAGTAGTTAAGCAGACAGTCATAACTCTTAGATTGTTTCAGAGAAATAAATGGGTTATTGAGAGGTAGTATGGAAATCATAAATCCATTTGCAACATCTAATGTGTCCCAACCATTCCCATCCACTTGAAAGTCACCTTTGCACCCTCTATCAGCCATAAATCTCAGGTAAGATCATTGTATTACTGCTACAGTCTGAACTCTACTTAGGAAAAAAGGAAAAAGGTTTAAATAAGATAAATTCATAACTACATCATTTATGTTCTGTCCAATTGACTAGGGAAGCATTTCAGAGTGTATGGTCTCCACAGGTTTCAGAAATATCAACCACTGACATAACTGAATGACAGTATCAGATTTATGACATGTCTACAACTTGCTGAGAGAAGTAAAAAGGGGGGGAAAAAGAAAAAATTGTAAATCACACTTTGTCAGGTTGGTTTCACAGATTCTGAAATGCCAGTTGTGCATTTTAGCACATCACTAGTCTCAAATGGTGAAGGTACTGTCAGTCAATAGACCCCTATTACCAGCAAGCCCTGGGCTACTATTTAGGTATGGGAATAAGATCAGAGGTAGGGGAAAATAATCTCCATACTGGAAATATACTTAGATGTAATTAAGTGGAAGAATAATGACAAAATTAGACTATATAGGCTTGCACATTAGAGCCTTGTAAGACAAGCAGTATCAATGCTGTGTTAAAGGCTGGTGGCAGCTTGAGTCACCCAGGGATTCCTTTAGTCTTTCTGCTCTTTTGGCTCACAGCCCTTCTAGATGAGAGAAATGAGCATGCCAGCAGTGCTCACATATCCTGAGGGCTTCAGATCCTTCAAAGATAGATGGAAGGTTATGGCCTTCATTCTCCAGGTCTGTATTTTTAAGAATCATTTTGCATACCTTCAGTGTATGTGTGGAGCCATTACAGCAGCTTAGCTCTGAGTCAGAGCTTTGCGCCTGCTTCCTTTAAAGTTGAACTTCTGAGCTGCTCTTTCCCCTCCCCAGGAAGGGTATTCCCAACTTAGGTTCCTCTTGAGAGAAAAATTTAGTGTCTTCCATGGCATAATCTTCAGCTAAAGGATTGCATCCTCTAATTGAACTTTTATCTTAAAGCATGGTATTTTCTTGGATTGTCAAAAAATACCACAATCTGGTTTCAGCAACCTGTAGGCAAAGCACCCAATCAATGGCTCATTGAGCTGCAATGCAGCTCTCACCCCTAACCATCCAAGCTCTCGTCACTACAGTCACCTCTTCCTTTACGCATGGGAACAACATTTAAATTTGAATGCTGGTGCCTCATGTTTCATCCCCGCTGGATGAACCAGCATATCCATTTCCAGCAGTAATAAGTTTAAATGAGTAGTGACAGCTTCCAGTCATGCAGAAACATAGGCAGACTCAGATGTCATTCTGAAAACAGTAACTGATTTGAGAGAGAGCATCACAGTCAAATTGGCAAAACAGAGCTCTGCTTTTAAATGACTCATTAAAATCCAGGGCAGATCAAAGGGACTGATAACACGAGGATTATTAGAAAAAAATCCCACCATATTTACTGCATTAACTAACATGTTAAAATCCTCAAGAAGATAAAACAATTTTACTTTCAAACAAAAGTACTTGACTTTGTAAGAATAGACAACTTATTCAACTTATTATTAATTCAAGATAAAATCAAGGTACTAGAGGTGAGCCAGTTTATTGTTCTCACAAGACTTAGCAGACTGAACTAAGATAAGAGAGGAATCACAGGGCTTTGCAAAAGAGGGATAAAAGCTACAAGCTCTGGTTTCCCCGAGCAGCATCACTGACATCCCCCACTCCAGAACCACTGTTTGCTACCACTCTCATAGGCTCACCAGGTATCATCACTGGGGATTTAATTTTCAAGGGTTGTTGCGGCAGTCGTTTTGGCTTTCACTGTATAGCAGCTGGTGCAAAAGACTTGGAGACTGTAAAAATATATGGAAACAAACCCTCCATCCATAGGCTCCATCCATGTAGTGGATGCTATGAAAAACTTAGGGGTCATAGGCAAGAAAATCAGTGATGTTAATTTAATTTCCCTTTTAACTGCTAAGCTTTACAGGGGTTAGTTTCCCTAAAGAACTGAGGCTCAGAGTGGCCTGCTAGACTGTGAGGGAACTAGGTTTGTGTTACCGCTCTGGGATGTGCTTTCGGTCTCTGTACGGGTGTTAGATGGTGAGTTGGACTAGATGATCCTTGTGGGTCCCTTCCAACTCATAATATTCTGTGTGAATCTGTGTGAAAACAAATTGAAATGCCTCATGGCTGGAGACTCTGGAAACCCTCCTAGCTATCAACAGTTAGATCTTGAAGTTTTTAGTAGAGATGAAGTAAGGTCCCATTCTGCTCATTCTCCAGTCAATAACCCTCACTTCTTCATCTCCACATCACTTACCACTGCCAGAACACTCACCCTTAGCATGGCAATACTCAAATACAACAGACAATTCTTCAGCCTAGCAAATGGCCAGAAATTGTGATGGATTTGGATAGAGAAGAGCTTAGACAAGTTCTTAGCTTTGTTTGAGGCAATACCAAGTAAAACTGAGGATGAGCTGCTAAATTGAATTCATTAGAAACCACAAACAGCCAACCTTGCATGCAAGAGATCTCAGCTATATAGATAAACAGTCCACAAAAAAAGATGTTAGTCCTTAAATTTACTTCAAACGGGTGCAAGAAGCATCCAAAAGATATCATCCATCATTACGCACCTGTATCAATTCTAAATTTCTCATCTGAAACTTACAGTTGAACAGAGTAAAATCAGAATCATCACAGATCGAACGATGTATTGCAGCACTTTCTGTCTCTCTTCACTATACAGTCTAAAGACAGTAACATTATAAGATTTCTTTGCAGTACATACCCCAGTGACATACCAATGAGACAGTGCAATTCCTGAGGACTGCAAAAGAACATTAAAGGAACATTAAAGAGAGACAAAGGAGAACATTAGGTTGCTTTAGATATACTGTCTCTCTTTCTTTTTTTAGAATTCCTCTCATCTTAGAAAAACAGAGGGTTTCTCTCGGTTTATTTGCTTTTATGTCTGCAGTTAAATACTGCCCAGCAGAGTTTTCATGAAAACAATGTTTGTTTAAAATAGTACACACTTCAAATAGAAGATGTGTCTCACAGTAGGACTAGGACAGAAAAAACAGCAAGAATGGTGACAAATTCTTTTAAATTGTTTCCTAATGATCCAAGTTTCTATTAATAAAACAAACATACAAATTTTCTTGGGGTTTGCTTTGGGTTTTGATTGTGGGTTTTTCTTTTTTTGACATTTTTGAGCTTTAGTGTTAAAATGGTTTAACGTAAACAGACAGACAATTTATTTCATTAGTATCACTGGAAGAAACAGGTATTTAGAGATCAAGGTTCTGATTCTGCATCAACTCTCATGAACAGTTGGACTGGCAACTCCTTCACCGACATTGTTACGAACCTTTATCCCTGAACATTTCCAAATGGGCTGCAAAACAGCTTCGAACTCGTAAAGGGAAGTCTTAGGCAAATCTTGGTAAGTTCTGAAACTAAATATTTCTCTCTCAAAGGGGGAGAGGAATTTTTGCTAAGGCACAAACATTTGAGTGCTACTGTACAGCAGAGCTTATGTGCCATCAAGATTCACAATACATGAACTGTATCACTGCCTGAAACACATTATCTGCAGTAAACAGCAGAATGTACATTATATACAATATATACATTACGAGATGTGGTTTGACTATGACAGACACTAGATCTAGCTGAAAACAAAATATATAGCTGCGGTAGAATTGCAAAGAAAATGAAAAACTTATTGTGCAGAATATGTACTCATACTGCATTAAGATGTAAATGAGGAAAAAGCAAGAGAGGGCAAGAGCCCTGGTTTCTTTTTTTCTGCCAGAGCAACAAGTCAGTGCATTTCTAGGAGCTCACACACCCTATGTGTCCAGGAGAGCACACACGTAGATTGAGAACACTAATCACATACATTTTCTAATCAGTGAGTGCAACATCACCACCCTGATGTCTATTTAAAAAAAAACCCGTACAACAAAAATAGCTCCTGAAAATGGCTCCAGATCTACATCATTCTTAAGGTCAGTTGATCCCTGAAGGCACATGTAAGCAGAGGGTAGGAACAGCGGACTAACTGGAAGTCTGTTATTTCATGTCATCATGGCAAGAACACTGCCTCAGAACATTTCCTCATTACTGGAAGTAAGAGTCCATGCAGGGAGTACATAAAGAGTAAGGTCATGGGTAAAACTACCATGTCCTTTTCTCTGTAACCTAAAGAAGTCACTGTGCTAAAGTTCCGTGAGGGAGGTTTTAAAACCAAGGAGGACTCACCATTTGTAACACATTCCCATACACATCCAATTTTGGGACTCAATTTGCTAAACAGCCTAAAAGTGACATCTGCAAATCACGTTTGGTAGAAGCCATAAGGGAGATGTGACCACAGAAAAAGTGAATTGAGTCCACAATATAGGAGACCCAACTGTATACAGTATAAATACAAACAATAGAATCTAGAGGGTTGAACCATATTCATTCACACAATTCAAACACAGAACTAATTTACCTAGTGAAAAATGCAAATGTTTGCCAGAGGCAGGTACTTTAAATTACTGTGTCTATCTTCCTCTGAGAGGAAGAACACGAACACTCGATTAATATTTTTCTACCAGAAAAAAAAGGGTGGAAACTCTCCTCCTTCATACACTCTGGAGGTCAAACTAGATGAGGTAATGATCTCTTGTGGCTTTAAACAGGTTTTATAGATTATCTGACTTAAAAATAGACACAGTGTTTAAATAATAACATTCTCTTGAAATCGAGTGCCTAGTACAACAAGCCTCCAGTCACTGGCTAAGATCTAGGGGAACTCTGACCATACAAATATTTATAAATAAACCAAAGCAAAAATCCCAGGCAGATACTTCAAAACTGAATATTATTGACTATCTATCTGAAATGCAAATGTATGGCCTGCTTTAGCTAGGTGCAGATCTCCATAAATGCATGCAGACAGAAGTGTCTATACCCAGGTTCACGTACTGAACCACAGTTAGCCACAGCAGCAAGGACCTCCATCCTCAGCCCATCCCATGCAATTGGAGCCTGTGCCTGGTACTGGAAGAGCACAGTTAAAATCAGCTTTGATATGCCTGCACTGTCTTTCATTTCTGCTATGGGTACTCCTCTGATAATTTAATTCAAAGCCTGTTACCACACAATAACTGCCAGGGGTCGTATCATCATGAGTCAGAAGGGGACCTGAATTCATTAAGTGAAACCAACCAACATGCATGTTGTCTTTTTGCACCCTTTTCAGGTACATGGCAAAAAGAAGGAAGTACAGGAGAGATGTGTAATCATCTCCTTAATGGAGATGTTTCTTGTCAGCTAAACGATTGTTTAACTTGTCACAAGCTCAAGCAAAACAATACAACACAGGAAACCTCATCAACTTGTATGAATAGCCTGGAAGTCCTCTGGATACCACTTAATTCCACAAGTCAGTGAATACACAAACACTAGGAATCATATTACTTTGCTCATATGTTTTGACAACTGCAATTTCATTTTATTTATTATGAAAATTCATATAGCACCATCAAATAAAGTGCAGAATCTCTTATAAAAATAATTAAGAGTCTAGTAATGTAAGATCTCATTGAAGCATACCATTAATCCTTGACAGTTAGAGAATGAGCCAAAGACTTTGTGCAAATGAAGGATTAGCAAGGTTTCGGCACACACGTTTCCTTGCACTTACGATGTGCAAGGAGCAAACCTTATTAAAACAGTACTTCATATTATGCTTTAATATTATAGCCCCTTAGGCAGATCTTTTCTACTTCAAAAGATAGCTATTATATTACTATAGATTACATTCTAGGATAACAGAAAAATGAATTCCTATCCAATTGCCATATACAGGGAGCATAAAATAGTTACACTTTCCTACAGCTGTCAAGAAAACCCAGACATTTATACACAATGAGGTGTCACCAGTCATCCAATACTATGAATTGTCCTCCACTTGGCTACTGAAAATATTTTAAGGAGGTAAAGTAACCTTTCCTGAGCCTACCATCCAGTATTTGGGATGTCTCCATACAGACCTCAAAAGTTGTGTGTTTAAACTGCTTCTATTTCTATGCAGAGCAACTTTTTGGTTCTCCGTTTTGGGGTTGCTTTTAAAGTCAGATTTCCCTAAAATTAAAACAAAATTAAGAAGGGCTAGTGGCTTTTCTTCTCGCTGTTTAATAATGTTCAAAGCTGTCTGAAAATTTGGTTACACATAATCATGCAGGACTGAATCAGTTACCTGCTTTGCATCCATCATCTGTTTCAGAAGTCCTCTCAGTGCAGCCACCACGAAATCATGACACCCATGATCCAGATTTGTGTGATCCCTCTAACATGTTAACTCAGGTCTTCATAATTAGAACTGGTCCGGAAGCTATTAGGAAATATCCCTTGCAGTTTAAATAAGCATTTTACTAAATATTCAGGTATGATTAGACCCAAATTACTTGCTACAGGCAGTTTGACTGCCTCCCTCAGTAAACTAGAGCCCCCTAATAACTACCAGAAGTATCTGCCAATATTAAAATCAAGATCGCAAAACAGGCAATTAAGAACGTTGAAAGAACTCGCAGAAGATGTTGCATTCTTCCAAACTTCTCTATCTTATCTCAGATGTTTACAGTAAAAAGAACACAGACATCTTCTTCAAAGCACAATTATTATCAATTCTCTCAGTGTTCAGGCAGCACAATATTCTTCTTATAATGTGACCAAGTAACCCCCTCTGATCCTCAGGAGATCTTAGCAAAATAATTGTTCTCCCTCTCTGCTCCTTTGTTATTACGTACTTCATTTTTTTCACACTCTTATTACTTCAGGCAGAAATAACTTGGAGATATCATCAATTTACCAAAACAGAATTCCTTTGCATTTATTTTCTTTTAAGTTAGGCTTTTATAGTTACATTGTACATTAGACCTAAATCTAATGATGTTCAACCTGGCTGAAACTGATTGGCTCGCTAAGTCTACAGTTTAATTCTTCCCCCCTTGCTCATTTTGCTAACTAGAAGAGAAATGAATCTACCTTCAAGCCTGTTGGAATCAATCTTCTTCTCTATTTCTCATGATTTATAAGCCAGAGGCTTAAAAAGTGTTCATATCCGCTTTTAACAAGCTGGTTATGAAAGATAAGCACAAGTACATTAATAAAAATAGCTCAGCATTAAGTCATGAACGTTTTACAAAAGTAGACCTAAAGAAAAAAAAAATCCTAAATGCTAACTGTGATTTATACTGTGTTTCTTTTCCTATATTACCAATTATCAACCATTTCTAAAAGATAACTTCTTTTATGCCGATGTCATGAATGAAACTGCTGCCAGCTCATTCCTAATCAGGTGATGCACTGTGCAGCACAGACCACCCCCCAGGTAGTCCTGGGACCCGTAAATACTGGAATTCTGCAGAAGATGGTTTGTTTTACCCCAGCTATGCACTTTCATTTTTTTTTACTGGTTTTTAATTTTTTTTAAGAAAGCCCCACAAAGATTTCATAGCTTTCCCATGTATTGTACCTCAGTACGGTCAACAGCATCACTTTACCACCACCCTCAATGTCTCCAGTGTTCACAAAACCTGTACCTAGAACAACGGCAATAGAAACACCAGCACTGATACTTTATTGTTACTCTAATTACAACAAAGCAGCTGGTGGAAATAATACTACTGCTTAGCATTTATATGGTCCTTTATATCTTCAAAAGGCTGTATAAACATTTGGTAATTAAACCTCATGGAACTCCTGAGAGACAGATATATTTTTATAAATAGGAGAAGTGAGGCAGAGACAAAACAGCTGTATGCAAAGTCTAGATTTTTAGATTATGTTTAAAAAGGAAATGGAGATATCTGGACAATAAGAACTTTCAGAGTCATACAAGTACAGTTTAGAACACTCAGTGAATGCAATCCATGAACTCATGCTCTAAGTACCTACCACCTCAAAACAAAAAAATTTGAAAATCTGCAAATCCTGCTCCTGGAAAGACACAGGGACAGGATCCTCCCTGCCACCAGCTGCCCTAACCTACTTGCTGCTGTGGAGCACAAAACACTGGACTGCACAGACCAGTGGGACCATTCCATCTGCCAACCCACAGCCTGGAAGTCCGAGTTTGTCTGGAGAAGTCAAACACTTGATAATCTGCACAAAACTGTGATTTCAGGTGGTGACCATCAAGGCTGGGCCTCAACAGCAACTTGCTTCTGCTCCAGGGCAATAGCCTGCTCTGTCGTTACTTAAGGAACATGTGAACCCTTCTTTTACTTGCATTTCAACATTTGGCTTTCTTAAAAAAAACCAAACTGTAAAACCTAAGTAGAAAATAACAAATTGCACCATACAGTGAAGGCACTTTTGAGAATATTTTACATTTATGTTCACTAAGACATTAATTGAACAGACTTTTTTAATGTGTACCAGACACCTCAACTCACATAGGGAAAACAAATGCCTACACACACTCTAACACCTCCTGTTCAGGTCTTGAGCTCTAGAACTGCTTGAAGAGAGCTTAAAATTACTGCCTAGCCAAAATACACAGCATTAAACCTTGAAAGAAGATGTATTACTTATAAAACTCTAACGTACAAAGACTTGACTACCCATGTAATTTCACACACAGCATTTCCCATTGAGATCAATAGATCTGAAATGCTTTTCAGAAGACACTGGAATAAATGGCACAAGAGGGGGGAAAAAAGAGTCGGCTTGTAAGCAAGAAAAGCTTTACTGCAAGAAGTGGCATGAAGTGCATTCTGTGGAGCTGAACACAGAGCACTGTGCAAGTAAAGACTGATGAAAAACAAAAAGGGAAGGGAAAACTTAGGGGTTAAATAAAGAAACAGAAAGGGGGAAACATCCCACCAAACAAAAAAAAAACCCAGGAGACTGAAGTTATATCAAGACTCGAGTAGGGTGGACCACAATATGGAAGATGATGGAGAAACATGACTTAGGCAGGTGAAGAAGGAATGAAAGCATTAAGAGCTGAGGCAGAGGCCAGGCTGAGTAGGAAGTAAGACCAAAGCTGAAAGTAAGGTTCAAAATCCAGCAGTACTTTAGCCCTAAAGCAACCATGAGAAGGGAAACTGTGACTGCAACGGAGACGCTGTGTTTGTTTATTGGCAATGGTAGGGCATTCGTCACACAGCGCTGACTTACCCAATGGGCATGAAGGTACAAAGTCCAGGTTCCTTACTCTGTCCTCCTCTCTGCATGTGAGATAGCACCAAGGGGTTAGCCTAGATTTATTACCCATAACGCAGTTTGCAGCAGAAACAGAAATAGCCCCCATCCTCCTGCCTCCCAGCCCTCTGTCCTCACCCCTGCACAAGTCTTTATCCTTCAATACAGGAAGAGAAAGAAACAGAAAGATTAAATACTACATTAAGATTGCGAGAGCACAGAAGACTCACCAAGCAAATACAGTGAATCCCCGCCGCTGCACTGCGACCTCTGCATTACGACCCGGCTCATTTGCGAGGTGAATTTATCGCAGTTTTGATTCAACCATTTGCGAATTTATGTGGCCAACACATGCGCAGTCGCTCTGCTCCACTGAGGGGCGGCGCCAGCCTGNCAGTCGCTCTGCTCCACTGGGGGGCGGCGCCAGCCTGGCCCCACGGGGAGGGCCATGAGTCACGCTGTCCCCTGTTACTCTAAGCGCAGCTGGGGAACTGACCCCCCCGGCGCGTGTTACTGTCACTGTTTCCATGGCTACAGGCGGGAAAGGGAAGTGCCCCAGGAAAGTGGGGCTGGCCACGGCAGCCAGCGGGACATGCTCACATGCCGCAGCTGAACCCCCACACACCGCGTGGTGCTGCTGGCGGTGCACAGGACCGGCGGTGTGCGGGATGGGCGGCACGGGGTGGGCATGAGCACCGGGGCTGGGGAGGGGGCGGGAGCAGCTGCACGGGGTTTGGTTGTGGCAGCCCCGTGGATTCTCGGGGTTGGGAGGGGGGGTCTCCCAAGTCAGAGGGGGCTCAGAAACGGTTCCCTTTGCTCCCCCGTGCTCAGAGAGCCTGAGGCGAAAAGCAGAAAAGTTCCTGCAGCGCTCCAGAGTGCCGGGGGGTGGGGCAATGGGCGTGGCCTGCATGCATATTAACGACCTGCACTTCTTTGCGAGTTTAGCGTTTTGCGAGGGCCGTGGCCTGTCCCATTCCTCGCAGAGGACGGGGTTTAACTGTAATGCTAGAACTGGAGAAGAGAATAAGTACATAATTCCAGTTAGGGAAAAGTGAGTCTAAGATGACATGGAGGAAGAAAACATATTTAAATACACAGCCTGCCACCCAATTCTGAAAGTGAAACACAGATGGATATTTAGATCACCAACTGAAAGCAGTATAAGGCACTCGCTGGCTGCTCAAGACATGTACAAAGCCGAAAATTACCTTAGAACTCCTCATGATGTAACTCAATCTCATTGCATTATCTTTGCTAGATCATTGACACAGGCACTCAGCTACATTGAAGAACTCAAGGTACAAAATGAATGTCTCACTTCTTGTACAAAGGTCTCACATTCACATGCTCTGAGTAATAAAGATGTGCATTCAAAAATATTTTTATGATGTACACTGGGATTCTGGCAGGCATTGAACTCTTAATAAATCCCTGAATTAACTAGATACCTAACTCCCCAAAACACCAAGTGATAGCTTTTGTTTTCTAATCCACAAGGGATTTTTCTCAAGAATAATTATTCCAAATGATACTTCACGCAGGAAACAGAGAGATCCCAGGAAATAAAGAAGACACAAAAACCCAAAAAGAGCAGCAGCATCAGAAGAAGGAAGAGACCACAAGAATGAAGAGCAGAGTTCTCAGTCTTCATGAAAGGAGCATTCAGAACCCTGAATTAAGCCCTCTAAACCACTCCAGAATGAAAGAAAGTGCTCATTAACCAAAGTTCACGTTCCAGGTGAAACACAATTCACTAGGAGAAAATCAGAGCAACAAAGTCTACCTAAAATTAAAACATCATTAAAATAGGGGTAATCTTGTATGTCACCAGGTATCTGTAAGTATTGAAGATCAAATGGACTTCTGTGATCTCACATATTCCACATGATTTTTACATTAAGATTGATTTGGGGAAGGGGTAGTATGTTAAACACCATTTCCTAATGGGTCTGGGCCTATCTAAGGAAAACAAACAGGCACTGCTAACATCTCACTTTTAGCTTCATTTAGCACTTGAGACAATTTCTGGAAGGTGAGGCAAAGAAGGGAGTACTGATGGGAGAAGCAGAATGACTAGTGCCTGTGATTCTACTTGGCCAACCCATAAAAATGCTTTTACATTCAGGAGCAGAAATCAAAGTAAAATACACAAACTACCAGGAGGCATTCTTTTATTTTCCAGTTACAGACATTCCTGAGCTACAGACACTAAGGCTTACAGTGAATCTCCTACAGTAGATTTAGTCTGCAGCATCCAGCAGCTACAATAAACTCCAGTCCCCTGCACCAAGAACCAGCTCAACAATCAAGTCAGCTGAACACAGTTTCTCTGCAATGGTGTCAGGCTTGAGAGACATTGGATATTTCCTTACCTCCAGTGGTAATCTATGAAATCCAGAAAATCCATAAACTATAACATTTTGGATTATTAAAAGATAGATAATTTATCTCATGTAAAACCAATGCGTTCTTAAATACAAACACACACAAATCAACACCACAAAACCCCCAAACAAACCAAAACCAGATTATCTGTACAAAACTTACTTTTAGTTAGGGAATATTCATAATACCTATCCCCGCTCAACAGATACCACTATTAAAATTATTACTTTTTTCCTAAATATTCTGTTGAAATTCTCAAAGGTTTTGCAGTATTGCAGGACAAAGGGTTCATCATTTCACAGCTCAGAGTTCTACACTGTTCGGGTTTGCTTTTCTGTTTTCCTCTGTAGCCTTATAGAGAACATAGCAATTTCTGTGGTTGGTCAAAATGATAACATGAGTGAGGCTTTAAGAACAAAGCCAGGTAGAATCCCCTGTCACACTGCCACAGTAATGAAGATGCCTGTCACACATCAGAAAACCACACAACAGAAAATCCCACAGAAATGGTTAACTTCATGGAAAATAGTAACCCTGAACCTTTGAGACTAGAGAGATTTGTCAGTCCAGAATACATAAGGTTGCTGAAGTCACAGGATCACAGGATATTCTGAGTTGGCAGGGACCCATGAGGATCATCAAGTCCAACTCTTAAACAGCACCACTGCCTCCCTGGCGGGAACTGAACTCCTGGTCTCCTGCATGAGAGACAGGGACACTCACCACTGTACTAAAGTGGATTTTTTTAAGTCTATGCATAAAGAGACAAAGGTAATAAATGCAAAGAAAGTCATATGCAATTTGCTATTTCAGTGTTAGATCTTAACCCTGTGGAGATTCACAGCATGCCTAACTTTAATTACCAAGATAGTGGCATAGAGAGGGAAGGGAGGAAAGGACTGGAAGCACTCAAGGCCCTGAGTTGGCTAATATTTAAAAAATTCAGTAAAACTGACATTACAATCAAAGGCATGTGTTAGTGATTGTGGGCTCATGGTCACAGCTCAAAATGAAAACAGATCCCAAAAAGCTAATGCTAACATTTCCGTTTGTGATTCGTTTTTTATCCCCCCCACTGTCCATGACATGCAATCAGAAACAAAACAAAAAAAGAGTCCTTCCCCACAAACAGATGTGAAGGTTGCTTTTTCCTCCATCGTCATGGTCTTTCCAAGAAGGCCATGACTAACCTCACTAGGGAACAAACAGAAATACGCAGGATCTCTGAGTACCAAGAGCTATAAAAGACACCTTGTCCTAACATTTCGTTTCAGTAACTGAAGAGCTCTGTTTTATAAACAGTTATGCAAATGTTTTCTATACACACCCAAAACAGTCTCACTGACTTAGATAAAACTTTCTACAGCTTTACATGCAAGTTCCTCCTTGAGCACCGAAGGGAGAAACTCAGTAGTCATTCAGGGCTGAAGTTCCCAGGAAAATCTAAAATTCAGACAACAGCCACCATCTAATATGGGATACAGGGTATAAAATTGTAATTCCTAAGTATCAGAGTTAAATCAAGATCTGTACAAAACTATGAGAAATTCAGCGTGTCGAATAAATAAATTCATGGATAAATCAGAATCCAAATCTAGAGTTAAGACAAAATGGCACCAGATACAGATCTCTCCAAAAGCAGGAATTCTAGTTTCTGGTAATGCGAAGCATAATGGTGAGTGTCCCCACCTCTCATGCGGGAGGCCAGGGGATCGATTCCTGCCAAGGAGGCAGTGGTGCTGTTTAAGAGTTGGACTCGATGATCCTTGTGGGTGCCTTCCAACTCAGAATATTCTGTGAAAGAGACCTTTCTGTGAAGGATTTGATATTGAAAACCAGAGAACTAGCACTAAGAACAAGAAATAAGCCTCATATATTGAATTTTCACATAGAAAAATATCTTAACTGTGCAGTTAATTTGGTGGGTATTGTCTAAATATGACCATACCATGAGCAAAAATGGCATTTCAGGCATTGGGTTGCTCTCTGTACCACAAAATCAGTGAAAAGCCTTCCAGTCATGAGCCACTGATTAGCCTCCTTGGGAATCCAGCTCAGGACTAGAATGAGAAAAACTGTGAATCCCCATGGACAAAGAGGACACAGAACAGATGCTGTTAAGTAAGAAAGCAAGACGAAATCCTGGTTTCAAATGAAATGTGAGAAACAGACTTACCCACATGCAGAAAACACACACACAAGCAAAGCAACTTTCCGATTCTGTTTCAAGGGAGATACAAGGGTGGGGTCATGCACACTGCACCACAAGCACTACAGTTAAGAGGTCTTAAACGTCTTTTCTCTCTGGCCACCAGCCCCACTGCAGAAATAAAAGCATCTGAATGGGTCACTTATCAAAAGGCTTCCTTTTTCTGGCTATATCTTTGAGAAAATCTCATACCATTGACCAGTCCTTCACCGTATGAGAAGAGATGCAGGAACTGTAATTAGGAGTATAAGAGCAACAAGCGGTACACACTGAAATTGAAGTTAGCAAGCACTTTATCAGTGCAGTCTTCATCATGTGGACTTCAAGTCTTACCTCACTACAGTAACCTAGAAGTTCTTATATATTTAATCTACTTTGACCCTCAGAGCTTCAATCATTTGACTTCAGATTTTAATAAACTTTCATCCACAGGACAAAAAAAAAAATCCAGCAGTTAATGTGACTGATGCACCATTTACAGCTGGACTGTGGACAGAAAAATCAACTATATTTTAAGAATTTAGTTGTCACCAAGTGCAAAACATCTATATTTTTATTCCATCAGTGCATTTCACAGCAAAAGTTAGTAACTTCAAATTAATCTTGCCCTCTCTATTGCTACTATAAATAACCTAGCACCTAATCACTACTGGGTGTTGTAACCTCCCACCAAATAAATCTAATGGGACGTGTTGACTGCTTTCAAAATTACACGCAATCAGAAAAATGCATTCTGAGCTATGAGAAGGCATAACTCAGTATTGCAGCCATTATAAGTGCGTGACAATACAAGCCAGCTGGACAATTACAGTCCAAAGCCACTTATATTACCACAGTCTCTCCCAGTAAAAGCAACCAGCAGCTGCAACCTGCTTCCATGGAGCCTTGAGCACAGTATCTCATTACCTGACGATACCTGTATGCTAACAATGCCACACACTCACTGTGAATCAAGAAGGGATATGCTGTGTCTCCCTCACACCTTGGAAACCTTGTAAGCCGTTTGCAATCCCCACTGCTTGCTGAGAGGAGACAAACTCATTTGAAGCCTGGCCTAGGAGAGGCTGCTGCTCAGAGGGCAAGGGTTGCACCATTTCCAGAGCTGCTCCAAGGAAAGGAGATGGGACACACAACGCTGATTCAGTAGTTCCAGTTGCTAACAACAAAAATGGTCATTTTTATGTTTTCCCGTGTAAGCAACTTTTGTAGCTGACATATGGACACTGTGCAACCACAAACAAGAAAGATGGTCCATAGGAAGGCAAGAGTACCTTATTTTTGGTGATGGAGAGGTATAATTAAAACATAATCCACAATGTAAAGGCATGCGTGATCCATCAGTTGGTTAATATTTCAGCAGACAACGCACAGCAGCAATACTTTTATCTTCAGCACTTCACCTCAAGTAAACAGAGCAGACTACACAGCAGGTCGTATCACTGCATGTCTGTAACTCTGGAGTGTACAAGACCCATGAGCCAAGCCAAAGCACAATTTCTGAGTGGGAGGATTGGTTCCAAAACAACATCCTTAAGAAAAACTTGTTCCAACCTTTCTTCTCTTTCCTGCTACTCACCACCTTGAAACGATGGTTTAGTGGGAGCTGCGACGTTTTGCTTTTCACGGATACAAAGCAGCCCTACCGAGGTTACAGAGGGACAGGAGCATCTCAGATCATGTGCAAAATGCCACGAACCTCTTTTCCCCTGTGTGCCCGGGTCATCTGCGCACTGTCAATACGCGAGGGAGTGCGTGTCATGGCGATGAGAGGGGCAGAAAGAGGAGAAACGCCAGGGAAAGTTAGCAGACAGAGGTAAAGGGCTAAACAGTGAGGGAGACGAAAGCCAGCAGGGCAGAGCACGGGAAGAAACGCGGGCATGCAACAGGAATATCCCACCCGAAAGCTGCCAGTCGCCCGCTACCAGCAATACAGATAGGAAAGCCAGTTCAACCACTGGGGAAAAACCACCATAATAAGGAC
Source organism: Pitta sordida (assembly GCA_013390025.1). NCBI lineage: Eukaryota > Metazoa > Chordata > Aves > Passeriformes > Pittidae > Pitta > Pitta sordida. The sequence goes on from WEKX01028167.1 coordinate 220,945, forward strand.
TGAAAGACAAGTCACCTGGTAGAAGGTGAGGCAGGAGGAGGAGAGCACCAGTACCGATGGTGCCCTCCCCGGGCAGCGGCAGATCCTCACCTGGAGCGCTGCCGGTGGGAGCCCGGCGGGGAAGGTGCGAGCAGGTGTGGCGGCGTCGATACCGCAGCGGGAGGAGGAAGAGACACCTACACACACACACGTACACACACACGGGGTACGTGGGTCTAAAGCCACGGCACGGGGATCGGCTGCAGCACCGGGCCCGGGAGCCCGGGAGGGAGTTTTCCAGCCGCCCCTGCCCGAGCGAGTCCGCGGACAGGCCAGTGGGAGCGTCCCGCAGCCCGCAGGGTTCCGACGCCGGGCGCCTGCCCGGGCGGCTTCTGGAGCCGCGGAACAAAACGGCGCCCGGGAGAAATCCTATCCCGNCCGGCCCCGGCCCCCGAGCCCCCCCTCCGGCCGTGCGGAACCGCTTCGCCTCCGCCCGCTCCCTGCGCGGTCACTGGGCGCTCACGCAGAGCGAAGGTGCTGAGAAACGGCTTTCCGGGGCAGGGCTGAAATACGGGAGGTATAAATAAGTAAAAAGCCACACACCGAACCTGTTAACGCTCCAAAGCAAAATCCTTCCCCGAAGAGGTAGGTGTATCTAAACCACCTTTGGAACTAGTGAACGACGAGAACAAAACTCTCCCATCCTCGCTTGAAATCCCGGATGAAATCCCCCAGCTGTTCATGCTGTTTCCATCTGGCACCAAAATCCTCCCGACTCTGACAACTTACACGTGGCTTCCACTCAGCGCAGGGGAATAGCCCCGTGTACAGATACAGCACTATTGGCACGCTTACAGGCAGACAAAGTCACCCCACAGCTGTGATTTCTATAACGAGCCACTTCCCTCCTAAAATCGAGTGGTTGCACAAGAACCAGAGTTTTCACTGATTTGATTTTCAAAGAACTTTTTGCCTCCTGTGATGCCAGAGAACGTAAATCTTTTGACAGCATCAGATACATGAAAAGAACTTCCATTCAACTAGTACATATATAGGAGAACTAATCTGATTTTTGATGTTCTGTTTCTGATTTTTGGTGAGATTCAATTGCCAACCCTGAAAGATTTACACACCTGCTTAGTTATGTTCCCAAGGCTCCTTCCAGGCTTCACCAAGATTCCTCATGAAGATCTGAATCATACCTAGACCAAACAGCCATTTCCATTGAGCCAAGGCTATCCAAGCATAGCACATATCACAAAGTTTCTGTGGTTCCAGGCTCTCCTCAAGAAACCTGCAGAGGAAAAGTACAAACTAATGAAATAGCAGCTGCTTGCTTAAATTTCCACTGAGTTCCGGAAAGGGAGACTTGGCAGGTCTTCGCTTTTTCGAACACTCTGTGACTCCTTCTCAGAGACAGGTGAAGTCAGAGCCATCACTGCCAGTGTCGTGCCCCTGACAGCTTCTTCAGGAAGGACGTGGATTTTACCATTTTTGAAAAACGATGAAAAGATGCTATTGCTCAGCTACTGTTTGCAGCAGTTTGGTTACTGAATCTCTTCTCAAAGTGGTGCTAGTCCCTCCTTGACCTAGCGGTTGTCAGCAAATCTTCCTGCAACAAGGTCTGAACTCTACAAACTGCGTTATTTTGCCAGACTCCTCGGCAGGGTCAGGGCTGAAGGCAGTGGCCAGCAGGTAGGTATGAGGCTCACTGTGGTATCCTCTGAACCAGACAGGAGATAGTAACCTGATCTTGCAGGCCAGGCTGGGAGATCACCTTAACCCTGCTTCAAAAAAACCCCAAACCAAACAGCAAAACAACCAAACTAAAACCAAAAGCAGTTCAGCCAACTTTCCCTTCCTGGCTCGGAGCTGGCAGAGCCCCTTGTCATGACACTTCTTTTCTAATGGTTCTCTCTCTGCTACTTTTTCTGGTCCAGAAAGCCCTCCAGAAAACAGGAAATCAGAACCAAATTTGTAAAATAAGTCCACTTCTATGTACCTAAACATGCTTTGAAACATGCAGATACCATACACTATTTCCAACAGACCTTCAAGTCTTAAAGAATTGAATTATGGACTGGCCACCGAGGTAATGTTTGTGAATGAAGCTTACAGGAACACTGATATCTAAACCGACATTTCCAAATTATCCGTGCCAGACACCATACACACTCTCCCTAGTTAAATAATAACAGTAATTTATACCTAAATGTGCTTACCCCGTGAGAGGTGGAAAGAAAAATTAGAGATTCTCTTAAAGAAAAGACTGAGGAAAGCTTCAGCCCTTGGCAGGCATAAACAGTGCCTATCTTCCCTCTTCTTTCCTTTTCTCAAGCTCACCTCCTGCTCCAATTCCCTTTAACAAAGGACAGAACATAAATCCAGAAGACCACAGTGGGCTGATAGTTTTGTTTGATTTTACTTGGGAAGAAACTATTTTAAAGGAACAGAGACAATAAAGAGGAACGTGGAAATAAAGTGGGATGTGAGAATGAGAAAAGGGAAAACAGAAGGATAAATGGGAGAGAGAAACATTTGGGCAACCATAAATTCTATTTCTGCTCTTTAGGAACTTTTCTTCAGGTTGTGTACATTAGGTATGGACATTTATAAAATTATACTACATGATTAACAAGTTAATATCGTTGCAGATAGTAAGCTAAAACATTGTAACACAGGGGATGAAGAAGGCATCTCATCAATGTTTGTATGTTTGGGGAAAAGACAAAATATGCCAGAGAATTTCCTTCTGTTGTAGAACAGCCTAAAGATACTTTCTGAGCTGGGAATCCGCAGAATGACTTACACGCAGCGAATGAGTTACACAAGTCTGGCAGGCCCGGCCGAGTCTGTTTGCTGACACTCCCCCTTCCTGCATGGAATTTGGCCAAGTGCTGTGGCCCCAGCCAGTCGCAATCTCCCTCGCAGGTGTACACGCAATAGAAGGCACAGTGTGGGGAACAAACCTGCAGACTCATGGGGAGCACCATTGTTCAGGCTCTACTGAAAATAGATGGGCAAGGGTTCAATTTGTACAGTATGGGATGCAGCAAGCCTGGAGATTTAAGATTAACTGCTTGATACTGGAATTCTAACTCTCATTGAAAAAAAGACACCACCGTATCCATAGAGTTTACAGAAGAAAAATACACACAGCATGCCTGATTCTTTTATTGATTTTGAGGCACCTGCAGCTCAGTGAGAAACAGCAGAATTTTTTCTGATTGAGGTCATAAAAATGCAAGGTAAACTCAGAAACAATCCACAGCAAATGAGAGAAACAAAAGAGACTGGCTATCAGTTCATGCTCCTACACGTTTTATGCTATGAAAAAGAAAAAAAAATGACAAATACAGGAAGTATTTATTTGCTGCCTAGGTAAAATTATAGAAAACATTTTGCTCAGGGCTAAACATGGTACTATGTAGAAAACTATGCTGGCAAGAGGATTTGAAGAATAAGCATAGAGATACTTTTAGTCCCAAAGTCATCTGAAGTTTAATTGGGAGGTTTTTTGGGTGTGTCTAGTTTTAAAATATTCTGCTTAATATGTCATACTTTTTGTTATAAATATATAGAGAGACCATTTTTAGAAGATGCTGAGAGTAATTAATTGTTCTAAATTCAGATTTACTATTTGAATTGAAAATCTATGAATAACAAACATAATGACCTCAAAACTAGTGAGGTCCAAACATGTTTGGGATATTCTATAAACTTCTATATTAATTAGGAAGCTGGGGCCTCTATCAACAATTAGCTTTAGGCAATTGTATGTTTGAGTTTGATCCCCCCACCCGGGATCCTCTCTCGCCATTATTCAATTCCTTTATTGGAGAGCTTGTGCTTAGTTGATTAGTTTGAAATTATAGAAGCTACTTGCATTTTCTTTACTAACATTTCTGAGGGAGCTTGATTCAGGCACACAAGGTAATGCAGTTCAGAGAGCTACTCACAATCTAAATGTGACAAGGAAGGAGAAACCCAGCATGTGTGTAATCCTCTCCTCGCAGTAACTGAACTCCACATTTAGTTCTGAACCAAGGGGAAATATCTGGACTGCTCATGGCTGATTCATGCACTGTATCCCAGGTACTAAGCCAAAGCAGCACAAAGAATTCCCAGAAGTCTCATTTCCACCCAAGAAATGATTCTTTGGAAGAACTCTAGGATATGGCCCAGATTATATCAGGTGAGAACAAGGTGTCTGTCAGAGTGCAGTGAAGGCCTGGAACTCCATGGAGGCTCCCAGTGACTGTGGTAGATAAGACTGCCTCAAAGAGCTGCCAAGAATCACTTTGCCCAACTCATACGAGGGACTGCTTTGTACTGCAGAAAGTTTTGGTGGTTTAAAATAAAAAACAAGACATCAGTCATTGGCTCATGGTCCTTGTTGTACCTGCATTCCAAGTCAGAGAGCATGGAGTTACATCTCCAGTGTAACTAGGTGTTCTGATCTCTATTTTAGTTTATTTGGAGTTTGCATCAGTAAACATACACCTTCCCTATTTTTCCCTTAGTCTAGCTGCCAGGAGTTATCAGATTTTTATGCCTTCTTGCTAATTGTATTGCTGCAGCCAGAAGGGAGATTATTTGACTGAGTGGATAAGGATAAATGAACCAGCTCTTCATCCTGAGTACAAAACTACTCATCCTGGAGCTGCCTTTGCTGACGCATTAAAAACTTGTCATTCGACCATTCCAGCTACCGAGGCATCAACTACAAACCATGTAAATTTATGGCTAGGATTGAAGCTACATGTGTGATGATAAAAAGCCTTCATGTAAGACCAGGGCTCCATGATGTGATGAATTATCTGGCAGTTCTTTCTGCTCAATTCAAAGTGGATTGCAATCAGCTGGAGAAGTCACGCAGAGGACTTTTCTCCCACTGGAGCCATGGGGAGTGTTGCCATTTATTTTAGCAGGAATAGAATCAGACCCAGATCCTTAATTTGTGCGTTACTTAATCTCTGTAGTGAGAGCTAGTTGGTTGACACTTGGATTTGGAAGTCAAGGACTGTGTCCAGAAAGAAACACGTGGTGTAAGAAAAGCGATATCAGAACCACTGGGCGAAGCTCAGCACAATCCTGAGTTTGATCTGTCCCCTCTCAAGAGCTACACTGTATTTGATGAATGAGATGCTAATTGAATTCAAGCAAATAAATTGCAGGTTACAAAGCAAACTCAAATATTGTTATGCATTTTGATGCTTCCATATTCCTGTCTTATAGAGAAAAAAATGAAAAAAGACACCGACTTTCATGTCTACACTCTGTTCTTTATAGGGAAGCATGAAAGACATATTTTATTACAGTTGTATGTTTATTGTAAAGGATATGTCATATGTAGAGGATAGAGCATTAAAACTCAGATACATATTTCATGTTTCTTATATCTCAGGTTCATAAGAGAAGAAAGAACAGGCACAAAGCAAAATATATAACCACTAGAAAAATTTTAATTTGTTTTGCCAGAATTTATAGACATTTCTGGGTTTTCTTTTCTCTTCTGGGGTTTGAACTGTATTTCTCTGGTGGACGAGGGGGAACAATCTTAACCATATGGCTCATTCCAAAGCCTTGAGAATTCTTGAATCAAGCATCTAAAATCAATATATTTCTTTAGTAATCACAAGGTGTTGATAAAAAAGAAGCTTATATTTTTATTTGGATTTAGGCCTTGTAGATTTCATGTGTCCTAACAGAAATATCAGAGGAAGAGGCTTTTTTCTTCTAATAAATTAGAAGGATTTGGGGCATTCTCAAGATTAAGTTAAGTTTCTGAGAAACGAATCAAATATCATTACCACAATACATACTAAAATCATTAGATTGCACAGAATACTTTGTAAACCGTATTTTTATTTTTAATTGTGCTGAACTTCAATTTTGAAAATTATAGTCCTGGTTCCTGTTTTAAGGACACAAGGGGCTGGCTTGATTGTCCAACTTGTTCAGAGAGTGTGTAGGTCACGTGAAATTCTGCATTTGCAAATACTTGCCAACTTTTGATTACATAATTATTACATTAGCTGAGAGAAGTCATTAATAATGCTGATGAAAATGTTTGGTAACATATCTCTTGCCACAGACTTCAAAATTGTCCACCAGCATTAATGAATCTGGAAAGACAGGCTTCATTGTACAGGTGGAATGGCCAAAGCTCAGCTGATATTCTGAACCTTGGATTATGTTGTGCTTTTATTAAATCCTAAAATTACAGAATTTGAAAGATGGTACCATCTGACTCTGGGAGACCAGAAATAAAAATAAGTAATCCCTCGATACTTCATGTCTCGCCATTCACGGCTTCAATACATTGCAGGGATTTTTTCCCCAGCTTTACTGGCTTTATCGTATTTACCTTATTTTTCACTACTTTGTGAATTTTGCTTATTGTGGCATCTTTCTGGAACTGACCGCCTGCGAAATTCGAAGTATTACTGTAACAATGAATGCAAATAAATTAACTCTGTGTGTGTATACATGCGTGTGTGTGTGTACATGTATAATTTTAAATAGATTTTATGTGAATCTCCTGAGTTTTGATTGGAAGAACATGACTCGTTATTTATGGTCACACCTCACTGGAAGAGCTGAAGAGGTTCCATCACCGTGAGATGTTGCAGCCAGTGGCCATAGAAGCAAAGCGGTAGTAGGACCCAGGAATCCAATCTCCCAGCATGGTGCTCTGGCCCTTACAGTGTCTTGTACAGAAATGGGACAATGTTTCTGAATGGACTGGAGGGCAGGCCCTATGNACAGGTGTGCTCCTGGGGGTTATGACTGAGAAAGTTATGTCATGATTGAGTGGATATAGTCACAAACTCAAACAGACTCAACAAGCTTTTTATTTCCTGTGCAAGATACCCATTAGATTTAATTTCCGTACGGTTTTCAGATAACCATATGTAATGTCCAAGTTCATAATTGCTAAGTCTATGACAGGTGTGGCAGGTCTGCAGTTGCATTACTCGAAGCATGATTTTGCCTTAAGGCACCCCAAACCCCATGGCAATAATCAGAATTTGAAACAGACATACGTACTACCAAATCAGAGAGGGCCTTCCCTGAGCTTGTTACAAGTAGGGGAAGGCTAATAAAAATCAACAGGGAGATGAAATCCTGCTGTCATTATGATCATTAGCCAGCGAGTGGTGGATTTCATACTGGTGTGGTCACACCTGTTCACTCAGATATGCTGGGACAAGGAGAAGCCACCTAACATGGCAGACCTTCTGCAGACCTTCTGGAGCCCACAGAAGTATGACCAGAGGCTCCCCAAAGCAGTCTGACCCTGAACTAGGCTACTGTGAGATACTGAATAAAAATCTGCATAGAAAAAAGTGGACTGCAATAACTTATCAATTTACTACACACTACACAACAGCATCAGNGCAATTAACGCCACAAAGCTCATTAAGTGGACTGCAATAACTTAACAGTTTACTACACACTACACAACAGCATCAGGCAAAGTGAGAACATAAATAAAACCATACAAACCCATGCCTTAGAAAGTCAGGGTACAATTATTTGGGATGAATTTTGCCCAGCCTCTGTTCACACTACAGAAGTCACTGCAGAGCAATGGGAGAGAGCTGGAAAGAACAGAATATACATAATGTGCCAGTCAATATACACTTTAAAAACAATTTTTTAACCATTATTATGGATGCCTGGAAAAATATTCCGTTTTAATTGCTTCATATATTTATCTCATGGCTTTGTCCTGCTTTCATCTGCTTTATCAAGGGTCTTGCCGCAAAGACCTATGAACCTCTTGTTCAGAAACTGTTTCCTCTTCACATACAGCTTTAAGTAAGTAAAGGAGCTGAGGACAATGACTTCACACCAACACATCAAAGTGTCCCAAAATCTACAAAGTGAGAAACATTTTGTATAGTTAATAGCATATCACCATTCTTGTGTACCATTCTCCTTCCTCCACCATATAAGGAGTTGTTAATGTCAAATTGATTCCTCCAAACACTAAATTGCACCACTAGCTTCTTATAATCCCTTACCTTGAAAGTTCACTGCATGTATATGTATTCAGAAACAAAATGTTTCCTCTTTTACTATATATGTAAATAAGCAAAGCCTGGGGATATGGTTTTCAGACAATACTGAGAGATGCTCTTCCAGATGTCTGAACAACTTTTTGTACTCCAAAAATTATCCTACCTGGTAAAGAGGGGATGAGAGATTTCAGAGGACATCCGCTGTACACATATTATTCTAGAGAGAAACCTTGCAAACATGTGGATTTTAGCCCAAGGGGTTATGAAAATTCATAGAGTTTGGCACGCTCTCTCACTGATGCAGCAACTGAGCAAGAGCATCACCAGCAGCGTGGCACACATCTCAGGATGTATTGAGCAGAAATGGCTCACGCATGGAAATCAGACTCAGGAAAACTTCTGTACGCAGGCTGCTGCCTGTCACCAGACCTGAATAGTGTAGGAGTATTTGAGAGCACCATCTCTTAAGTGCCATCCTGCCATCAGCTTGTTAAGATTTTTTTCAGCTAAATTTAACTTTCACTTAGATCTAGAGCTGAGTAAAATCATATGGTATGACCATATGGCGCATTAATTTTTACACAGATAATAGTAATGAGCTGATCGTCTGTGTGTTATGACATATTTATAACCCTGGTATAATGACGCAGGAGGAGAGCAGAAGCCTCCGAAGTCAGGGCAGGGGATGCAGCCCAGTGAAATACAGGCGCAGGATGATACTAATGATTCCAGGGTGATAAACCATTCATCCCTGGCGAATGAGCTGGTGTCAGACACAGCCTCAGGATGGTCAGGCAGAGCTGCAGGGATGGGTGTGGATGCTGACCCATGTTTGGGCCTGCCTTCAGGGACTCATGGTCAGTCAGGGCAGGACTGTGGGGAGCTGCTGAGCTGCTGCACATCTGAGGGGACCTATGGCCCTGGAGGGGTTCAGTGGGGTCCTGGGCTTGTGCAGGAACAGCAAGGGCTGGTGGTGCTCCCAGGGACAAGACACATGGGACACTGATGCTTTGCTGCAAATCCATTATGTACTTGTATTTGTTTGTAAGGAAGACATACCATTACCCTTGAAGCAGTGGAAAGAAGCATAACACCAGAGAATGAGGGGTAGATTTCTGAGATTATTCTCTTTGTATAACAATTTTGAAACATTTAATTAATAGGACTTACTTTACATTAATTAGATAATTTGGACAGTGAATATTTGTATATTGTAACTGCACTACTACTAAATAACTGTGTGTTGTGTATTAGTCAGCACGTTACGATTTTAATTAGGCTAAAAAATTCTTGGCTCGTATGTTCCTCCTTCTTCAATAACAAGATTTTGCACATAAAACCCTCTCCATCAGTCCTCCCCATCCTTCCTCTCCTTTTCACTGTGATGAGCCCAAGGCATTTTTGTCATTTCTATGGGAAGTAAGAGGCCAGGCATTTGAACTCTTTGTGAGAGAAGTACGAAAACCAGAGGTGTGTTCTTCAAGACCAACAGCCCCTGACCTCAATATGTCCTTCAGTTTCACCATGAATGTGAAACTGAAGAGTACCAGAGTCTCTCCCTCTCTCCATGACCTTAGATACAAGGGAGTGATGAGGGGAACAGGATGGGGAAAAGTCATGCCACATTGTAAGTGACAGGCACATGAGCAGAAAGGGTCCCATGCAGAAGCTCAACATCACGCTCCATCCCCACCTCTGCACCCAATCACCACAGAAAGCAGGAGAAACCTGGGCTGCTCTCCCCTCCTGACCCTTCACAGGAGTGCTTTTCAATGAGCTAAAGGAAGAAACTGATCTTACACACAATGATAATCACTCTGTTTACAGAAACCTTTTCCCACATCTTTAGTGGTTTCAGTTTTATAAAGGGTGAGACTTTCAAGGCTGGGACTTGTCCTCACACATATATGTATCCAGTGCCTAGCACAGTCAGGGCTCTGTACTGAGAAAAGTCTCTATCTACCAAATCAGGCAAAACAGTAACAAAACCAGTATCTGTCCTTCCTCTCTGCATGAGCCTACGTTAAAAGAATAAGCAAGTACTTGGCCAAGACAAGAATTTCTTCTTCCTCTGGAGTGGTGTCAGCCAGCAGAATTCACCACTCCAAAGGGCACCCAGACTGCTGTTGAATTTAAAAAAGGGGAGTTGAATGGTCTTGGTCAGGCGATGCTTGTGACTGGTGCAGCTGTATGGAGACAAAAGGGAAAACTGAGAAGGACTGAAACTCTTATAGCAGGACACGGATGATTTAACCCCTAGAATGAACAAACCATGGCCTGGGAACACACTTATGATGCAGGTATTTCTGGACTATAAGAAAAATAAGAAGAGAAGGAATTGAGATAGTCCCCAAGTAAAATAAACAAACTCACAGTTACTGGAAATAAGGGAATAGATAAACNGTTCCTAATTTGCTTTGATGGCAGTTGTACAAATCATTTTGCTCCCTTCTTTTTAAGCATTTTCACACATTGTACAAGCTGCAGGAAATGGCAATAATTTTTTTGCAACACTTCTCATAATTTTCCCCCAAAATAGAGGCTCCAAAACACTGTAAATGGTTGTATTTGCACTGAAAAAAAGCTCTCTTTCTAAAATGTATTATATGCATGTCACAGCCAAATGGAATGAGGGTAAGAATAAGCTTATCTCAGATTTCCTTGCCTTTTACAATCAACACAGCCTTTTGTAGTCCTAAAACAAAGTGCAGGTCCACCACAAGGGAGTGTGATCAGGAAGGCTCTGATTTTGCACATCCACCCACAATGAGAATTGTGATAAAACTAAATCCAAAGTCATCTGAAGCCAAAAGGATATCTTCAATTTATGGGACAATGGAGCAGCCCCATATATACTACAAAATTACTTCTGAACTTTACAGAGTAAACGACTGTGGCAACAGATAAATTAGGATGCACAGAGTACTACGAAACTGCAATTAATTATCCTTTAATGTGCCTTTGCATTGTATTATTTCAAAGAGATATTTTCATTATCCTCATCTAAGTTATAGGCTATTAAATTATCAGCATGAAGACTCCAACAACTGAAAACAAATCAGGAACAATGGTTTGAGCTTCCCTGTCTGTGAGAACAGGGCAAATGGCAAAGATTGTTTTTCAGTGCTGAGTTGAACATAACATATATAACATCTGACAGCAGCCCCAATCAAATCACTATAGCATGGACAGACAATACTCCCCCAGTGTCGGGCTCTCTGTGCTGAGAGCAATTTTCAATTAATTTGCCTCATTTACAAGGTAGATGCTGGGGTAGTTCTGAAGGAGTCCAACAGCTTAGTGGTAAATGAAAAATCCTCTTGTGTGCTTCATTCAATATTCCTCTCCCAGGAAGCACAGGGAGAGACAGTTTGATAGCTTATTTCTTTAGGGGAGAGACAGACAGACGTGTTATGTTACTCAGTCTTGTCAGCACTCCCCATTTACTTGCAACTGAACTCACACAATAGATCAGGTTGTCCTAGAAGGGACACAGGAATTTTCATGCAACTCCATGTGCAACACCCTTGACGAGCTGCTGGTCAAGAAAATGGAAAGTTTTAAAGAAAATTTTGTGGTTATGAGTGAATCTTCTCGTTAACTCCCATTGGACCATGATGTGACAAGCACTGGCACACTCTCCAGCATGTGAGCTGAGGAAATTTTTCTGTTTCAAGCAGATATGAACTTCTCCAGTCCATACTGTGGGCTATTTTTTCAATTCTTCAGCTTGCCCAGGGCAGTGGCTCCAGCCGATGGCCACTCATGGACAAATCTGAGTTCTGGTAGACTCAATTTCTTTTTGCCCTTCTATAGCAGTGTAGTTTACCCATTGTATTCACGTATATGGATATTTTGTTTATTTATTCAAAGTTACTTGAAAGCCCTAAAAAACTGCAATAATTGGGGTAACAGTTTAACATAAATGAGAACTAGCACAATTACAGATTTGGATGACAATTCGGTTTGGAAGGGTCTTCTAGAGGTCTCCTGGTACAATCTGCTGCTCAATGCACAGCTAACACCTAAGGTAGCTCAGGTTGCTCAGGGACTTGTACAGTTGAGTTTCGAGTGTATCTGCAAGAAATTAAAATTCACAACCTACCTGTGTCTGTGTCCCCGTGTTGACCAACTTCATGGTGACTTTTTTCCCCTTTTAATCCACTTGGAATTTCCCACATTCCAATCTGTGTCCCCATAATTTCTCATCCTTCCTTTGTGCACCCCTGAGCCATGTCTGGCTTTGTCTACTCTACATGCTTTTGTTAGGTAGCTGCAGACAGCAGTAATGTCTCCCCTAGACTTTTTAATCTTAAGGCTGAAGAAACCCAGAAAAGAAAAATAACAAGAAAAGACAATACATGACTTTTTTTTCCTTATTAATATGTTATAATAATATATCTTATTAATAAGATTATTGATTATGCAGTCTATTATTCTTATAGTAACCTTGTAATCCTAAAAAAGAATCCGGGAGTGTAAGAAAGCAGTTCACAGATATCTTCAGGAATTGAAAGTATTCATGTCAATGTAAGCTGTTTTGGACTTGGGTTTCAGTTACTACTGCATCTATTTAAGTGTAACAATTACAGCTCTTCTATGGGCGTCTCACGGTATTTTTATGGAATATGAAGGATTATTTGCATAGTTTAGAATGATTCTCTGGATATTAATAAAATTCTTTTGCTGCTCAACACAGGAATATTGTTCAAAGCATGTGTATCCTAGTGAAAAAATACCCATATTTCTGAGTAACAGCTACAACTAAATGAAGGTCTCTTTAGCAGGAGACCTTTTCTTCAACAGGAAGGCTTTCCTCTTATCAACATCTTCTCATAAATTTTTATTTTCATATTAGGAAGACTTCGTGGCTGCTATTAAACAAGACTTTATGGACTATGGTTTGGAGTAAAGTCAGAGAGAACTTGATTAACTGGTGGCAAGATTGAAGTTTTTGACTGCGGATTTCATCATACATTGGAAATTAATACAGCTCACAGTCCCCCATCATCATTATTCAGTGAGTGATTTGCTACATTTTTCATCCTTATTGATGTAGGTATTTCATTGAGTTTACAATGTTATATTGACCTTATCCTTGTTCTAGGCATCAATTTCTATCCTTCAGACATTTAAGGATTGTTAATCTTTAAAGTTATTGCAGTAGACCTTTCTCTTCAGAGAATTTATTGTATTATACTAGAGAAATGTGATTTTTAATGATCTACATTTTAAATTATTTCTCACTTATAGGCAGTTTGGGCCATATAGGAATAAAAATGAAGTACAAGTCTCCTCCTGGGTGCCAGGAGGAGAGCAGTAAACCCCAACAGCTAACTACTAACAGTATTACTGTTTGTATTAACTTAAACTGTGGAAATATGCCAAAAAATTGCATTTGATATCTCATTAAGTTGCATAAATTTTAGTACACTTTATTTCACCTTACTGGGGCTCATTCTTGCTTTTGGTTTTGGCTTGTTTTGTTTGAAGCCCTGTATTAATACATATATGGAATTAGAAAAACTTGGCTGTCTGATATATTTTTGAAGGTCACAGCAGGGGGTAATTTAGAATTTATAATTGCCTTTTCTACCACTGAGTCATCTTTTTGACTCATATGAAGAGCTGCAGATACCTTCTTTTTTCTACCAACAGCCAACACTTCGTTAGCTCTTGCGTCCTGTGGATTCCAGGCCCGTGTTGTGACAGCTGCACTTATTACAAAAGGAAGTTTGTCATTAAGTTAGAGATATAAAACAGAAAAGGATTATTTGCCTTACAGAGTTACAAAGCCAGAAAATATCAGGCTTCTAAATATTGAAATATTATCTGTACTTCTAGGACACTAAAAGCACAGAGCAGCGCAGTGTAGAGGAATTCGGATATTGAGCAGTCCAGAGTGTGTTCTCATATGCAAAAACTCAGCTGTTCTGTATTTTTCAAAGCTACTTTTTTCACTTCCAATATTATACAGATAATATAAATGCAACTGCTTTTATGATCACTATACTGAGTCTTGTGAGACTGCCTGTCCTATCTATCTACATCAGCATTACATCTCCTGGACAGAGAGATTTCTCTTCCAACCTCTTTACATGCTTTTTGGGCATCTTTAACTAAGGGGATCACAGTGAGAGCAGTACCTTTGCAGTAGAGCCCTTTCAGTATCAGGAAGTTTTCCTGACCGTTTACACACTACCTTGTGCAGCAGGAAGCCATGAAAATATGATACAGAAGCAAGAAACACAAACACTAGTATTATCAGTCACAAGTCAAGATTTATTTCTCCATTTTTAAAATGACAGGCATATTTCAGTCATAGTTCTTTTTCCAGTTTGTGCTTTATATGCACAGGAGGGACGTGCGTATTAGCTATCACTGCTCACCAGATCAGTTTCTCAAAGATACGAAAACTCAAACCCAAGCTCACTCAAAACAAAAGCCCAAACCTTAACTCCTACAGCACTCAGGATGAAGTAGTGAAAATGTAAATACTGACCTCGTGAGTTTAAAATGTCAGTGTTCTGCAATTGAATGGTGCACTGCAATTTCCCACTCTAAGACCCATCACTCCCCTAACAACTGCTACCGTCATCTTCTACCCAGTTCTGGAACCATGGAGCTGTTCAGAGGAACAAATCACTGTGCATCCTTGACCTTAGTCATTGCCACTTTGAGATCTGTAAGTAGTTCCTCCTTATCAACTTCATACAGCCTAACCCCTGTGTCCCTTCAGCTCCTGCTGAGTGTAGCACTCAGGCAGCTGGAGCCCAGGCAGTTGAGGACAGGATGGGGTAAGAGAGTGGAGGCATCTCTCTAGGGCTTAAACAGTTGTAAGGGCTAAAAAGGGGGCAGAGGCAGAAACCAAAAACATGAACATTTAATGCTGGAGAAGGGCTTGTTTGTTTTTAATACACCAGAGAAATAGCTGAAGCACAGAACAGCCATGTGAAAAATATGAAGTTAGCCTGCAGAGCTGACCTTGGCAGCAAAGCAACAGATGCCTGAGAGATGATACCAATTCAGCATCCAACTGCTGTGAGACTAAAAACAAAAGTAAAACAACGTTAGAAGAAAGCTGTCCTTCTGTTCTTCATTTGCAAGGATTTGTAACAGACCTCTCTTGCAACAAATCTGCGAACATATTCTTACTAATATACAACCTTTACACATTTTTGTAACACGATTTATAATCCTGGACCATGTTGAGTGTGAACCAGAACAGTCTCCAAAATGAAATCACAAATCCAATTTAGAGATACTTTAGACCATGTTATTTAAGTTGCTCTGTAAAAAGTTTCTGGAAAAATAAGGATCCCACCAAGAATACTAAACCTTATTTGAACACATTTTGAAACAAGAAGAAATCTTTTAAAATAGCAAAAATATCTTATATAGGTAAGGTGTGGCTGTGTTCTCAACTAGACAAAAATCAACTGGATTTACAACAAATGTAGATTAAAAAATTAAAACAATCCTATTTTATTCACATATACCTGACAGTGTCTTACAAATAGCATTTAACTACATTCAGAATTTAATGAAAGAGACAGCAATTATATATCTCATTCCATTTTAGGAAGCAGACATAACACACTTCCCTTATATACTTATGCTCACTATAAAAATAAATGAAAAGACCATATGCAGAATTCCTATCTAGTCTGGTGTCTATATTTCATATTGCTATGACAAATTTTGGGGTTAAATTCTTCTATTTATTTCCAGCATCCTCTGCCAAAACATAGAATGAATACCAATATATATTGCCACGTTTTCCTCACTATTCATTCCACACAAGCACTCTAGGCATGAGACAGAGGGAGAACTTAACCCAATGTAGCACAAACTGGTAGTTCCCAAGGACAGCACATGATCTATCTGGAATAGGAACAGGCATTTGATACCAAATTCCAGGGAGATAACAATGACACAGAAGCCTGAAAACAAAAGCGGTCTTTTTATTTGCAGAACGGGAGGCTGGAGGCTCAAAGTGACCTTGCAGCCCTCTGAGATGCTGTGGCACAGGCGGCAGCTTCACCAGAACATCTTCTTCCAGCAGCTGGGTCAAGCACATGGAGTCCAGGGGGGGAGGAGGTAGAGGGGGACAGTTACAGGCACAGTGGTATTGCCTTTGTTATTCTTTTCAAATGTCACTTATTTTTCTGTATCAGTTTAGTATGAGGTGTTCCAAGAAACTGATGTTCTTAATTTAACCACAAAGCAGAAACAGAATGGTCACAGAGTCTGCCTCAAGCGAGGAAAATGTGTTAAAGGGAGAGAGACTTCTCTTTCTATATGCATTGAATCACTGAGAAACCATCAGTTCCTGTGCAAATCAAACTGACCTGCAGTACCTAGAATTTGTACACTGTGAACACTCCATACCATTTGAAACCTTTATCGCTTTATTAATAACTTCATTCATTACATGGAGATAAATAAATACATCTAAAGGCTTCAAAATCAAGGTCCCATTCTGATATACAGTTGATATGTCTTCTCACTCCTATAATTTTCCTTTGTGAAGGGCTCTGCTGCAAGAGCAAAGATGACAGCATCTGTTCCTCTGCAGCAATCTGTTCATCATCAAATAGAAAGAAAACTATAGGATCCCGTTTTACAGGTGCTATATGAGGCAAAGAGAGCAACTGTGATTGAGATTTGACAGATAACACAGAAAACACAAGAAAAAGGTGAAACTGAATGGCAGTTCCTCTAACATCTAGTTGAGTCTATGCAGCCTTCCCCAGCTTCTGCCCACTAAGAAATTATCACAAATCAAGAATTTCTTATCAGAAATTCAAAATGGATAAAGCATTTGTTATTATTAATGTTATTTTTGTGATCATGGCTCTCAGAAAATAAGAATCCCATGACACTGAGATCATGGGAAAGATTGAAAATATTTCCCTTCACAAGTGAATCACAAAACTGGAATCTGAAATGTCTTTGAGGGGAGACCATTTCATATTTAAATTATCAAAAGCTCTCTCAGAAACATTTGACATCTAGAACAGAATCTTTGGCAAAATTTGCTAGTTGTAAACATCGCAGATTATGTAATTCAGCTTGAAATATTAAATTAATATATTTTTAGTTTCTCTGTAATTTTGAGCCCTTAAGTTGCACTTGAGTTCATATTTTACTTTTTTTCTTCTGTGAGACCTTATAACTTTATAAAATGAAGTCTGAAATTCTTCAGGGTCTGAAGTATGAAGAAAACTATGAAATCCTGAAAGTTTAAAAATGAAGCTGCAACAATCAGTAGTGTTATTTCACTGTTCCTGTCCAAGCGTGAGGGTGGGTATGAACTCATGCACCTTTGCAAGAAAAAGGCAGTCTGCTTTCTCCCTTAAACTTTCAAACAGGCAGGGTTCTTCTGTTGGGCTGTTACAGGGCAGACAAATAACTGCAAAATAAATGCAACAAGAGTTGTGGGGTTGGTAATTGGTGGTTTTGCTTAAGACTTCCTTGGTTTTGCCTCCTCCTCACTGAAAAACTGGAGCAAATTGTAGCCTGCCATATGGATCAGGCTTGTTCAAGTTGGTACCTGATTCCCAGCATTGCCACACCTCTTGGAACACCACTGATTGCTTATAGAGGAAAGATAAATCTATTTTTCTGCAAGAATCCCTTCACATAATGTAGCTACTCTACTGCAAATGTAAATCTTGCAGCAAACCGTTGCTTGAGCAATCTCAGCATGAATCACCAGCTGCAGGGGATTATCTCCATCAGGATGTGTGGAAAGGCAGAAGAGACCATTTCTGAAGGGAGTTGAATAAGTAACATAAATCCTTCTCTGTTAGGAGAGATTTACTTTATAATTCAAATCAACTTAGTTCTACTGGAAACAAGTCTGTCACAAGAAAGGCTTGCAGGTGTCTCAAAAATCACTTAAATCTAGGAAATAACTGGATCTATTTCCAAATAGCAAACTCCAGGATGTCTGTCAAAAAGTTTTCCAAAATGAGCAGCATAGTTGTTTGGGTTTTTTTAATATTGTGCAAGTACTTTTCAATGATTGAAGGTTTGCTCAGTCTAGATTGTAAATCTTAGCTCACAGTCCTAGGTTACTGACATAAAATATGTCAGTAGAAGAGGGGAACATTCCACAGGGAAAACAGGTAACTTTGGAAAGGATATGAGGAGTGGTTTTATAGTTCAGCATTGCTGAGTGTTTGACCTCCTTGAAGAGATTACTCAGTAGTGAAGATCCTCTGCCAAAACCATCTGTCTTGAATCTTAGTGTACTTTGTCCTGGGCACTCTGAGCTGTAGCTCTCATGCAGACAGTGATGCCCGGCCAATAAAAATGGATTATAACTTAGTGATGGCTTTGAAGATTAGGATCTGTGCCTCCAACTGGAAGCCAGAGCAGACCTGAAGCTAAAAAGATATATGCAGAGGAATGAAACAGAATAACTGTAGCTCCTAATCCCCCCTGAAAATTAGACATTGCGTTCTTCAGCAGTAAGTCCGGGTGTTGTCTTTACTGTTGGATAACATTTGTAACTGATGGGCTACTGTAGTCATGATCTTTTCTGGCGAGATACAGAGAAATGGGATCTAGTTTAAGGATGAGTTTTTGCCATGCTGCTCTGAGCTAATAAATTGGCTGATATTTCTGATCACAGTAACATCTGGATGAAAGGAATAACATATATTCTAAATACACAGATCAGCTCTGGGACGCAGCTCCTGTTATTTTGGCACAGCACACCATTAATCTGAATAACTGGTTCTTCATTCAAGCATTAAACACTGTGGAATTTTTGATGCTGAATCCTCTGGGAAATTACATATTCAAACAATTATATCTGATGTATAGTTTATACCACTCCGTTTTCCTCAAGTGGTATCATGTAACTACTGAATTTCTGTCCAGTACTACTTGGTGAAAAAGGACTTTTTGCTCCTTACCAATCTCCCAATGTTTTTGATAGGGTGTGCTGGTTTTGGCTGGGGTAGAGTTAATTTTCTTCACAGTAGCTGGTATGGGGCTGTGTTTAGGTTTGTGCTGGAAACAGTGTTGATAATACAGGGATGTTTTTATTATTGCTGACCAGTACTTGCACAGCATGAAGGCCTTTCCTGCTTCTCTCTCCATCAGCGAGAAGGCTGAGCATGTACAAAAATTTGGGAAGAGACACAGCTGGGATTGCTGACCCCAAGTGACCAAAGGGATGTTCCATACCATAAAGCTGGGGGAAGAGGAGGAAGCAAAAGACACTGAGAGTGATGGTGTTGGTCTTCCCAAGTCTTGGTTACACATGATGGAGCCCTGCTATCCTGAGCATGGCTAAACACCTGCCTGCCCATGGGAAGTGGAGAGCAAAACAAGTCACAGGTTCACAGGTTATTCTGAGTTGGAAGGGACCCATAGGATCATCTAGTCCCCAGGTGGCTAAGAGGGCCAATGGCATCCTGGCCTGTATCAGGAACAGTGTGGTCAGTAGGATTAGGGAGGTTCTCCTTCCCCTGTACTCGGCGCTGGTCAGACCTCATCTTGAGTACTGTGTGCAGTTCTGGGCTCCCCAGTTTAAGAAGGATGTTGAACTGCTTGACAGGGTCCAGAGAAGGGCAACAAGGATGGTGAAAGGACTGGAGAACAAGCCCTGTGCTTTCCTTGTGCATGAGGCTTTTGCTTTACCTATCATATTGTCTTTATCTCAAAACATGAGTTTTCTCACTTCTACTCTTCTGATTCTCTGCCTCATCCTACTGTTGGGGAGGACAAGCAAGTGGCTGCCTGGTGCTTGGTTCCTGTCTGGGTTTAAACCACAACAGAGGGAATAATTGACTCCCATGTAGTACTGAGTGTCCAAATTGTACACTATCCTGTTCCACTTTGTGATGTAAACAAGTTTTCTGCATCAATGGTCAGAAATTCTATCAAAATGTCATCAAAATATTGAATATTCATATACAGTTTCTATCCCGTGCCACAGTGAAGTTGTGCCTTTACTTTGCATCATTGTTAGCCTCTTTGTATCTTAATAATAACCAGTTAATCCAGGAGCAGAGACTTTTGAAAACCTCACTATTTCCTGGGAATGATTTTTGATTGAAAACAGGAGGACGAAATAGTGTGATAAATGGGGAGGCTTTCAGTATCCATTGTTAACTTGAGGTTCCTATTGCTTCCATGAAATTCATGATGGACTTACTTCTCTGAAGGAAGCTTATAATTTCCTTGCATAAATATATGCTTCCTTGTCAGTCAGAAGACATGCCAGGCTAGTTTTGAAGATTGTCATGCTCCGGAGCTCAGATGTGACAGGTTTGTTGTATGCGTAAAAGCAATTCAGAGACATGGGAATCCTCCGTCCCCTGGGAGTGCCACTCCTACTTAGCTGATACTGTCTGTAAAACAGGACAGANAAGCTGGGGGAAGAGGAGGAAGCAAAAGACACTGAGAGTGATGGTGTTGGTCTTCCCAAGTCTTGGTTACACATGATGGAGCCCTGCTATCCTGAGCATGGCTAAACACCTGCCTGCCCATGGGAAGTGGAGAGCAAAACAAGTCACAGGTTCACAGGGTATTCTGAGTTGGAAGGGACCCATAGGATCATCTAGTCCCCAGGTGGCTAAGAGGGCCAATGGCATCCTGGCCTGTATCAGGAACAGTGTGGTCAGTAGGATTAGGGAGGTTCTCCTTCCCCTGTACTCGGCGCTGGTCAGACCTCATCTTGAGTACTGTGTGCAGTTCTGGGCTCCCCAGTTTAAGAAGGATGTTGAACTGCTTGACAGGGTCCAGAGAAGGGCAACAAGGATGGTGAAAGGACTGGAGAACAAGCCCTGTGCTTTCCTTGTGCATGAGGCTTTTGCTTTACCTATCATATTGTCTTTATCTCAAAACATGAGTTTTCTCACTTCTACTCTTCTGATTCTCTGCCTCATCCTACTGTTGGGGAGGACAAGCAAGTGGCTGCCTGGTGCTTGGTTCCTGTCTGGGTTTAAACCACAACAGAGGGAATAATTGACTCCCATGTAGTACTGAGTGTCCAAATTGTACACTATCCTGTTCCACTTTGTGATGTAAACAAGTTTTCTGCATCAATGGTCAGAAATTCTATCAAAATGTCATCAAAATATTGAATATTCATATACAGTTTCTATCCCGTGCCACAGTGAAGTTGTGCCTTTACTTTGCATCATTGTTAGCCTCTTTGTATCTTAATAATAACCAGTTAATCCAGGAGCAGAGACTTTTGAAAACCTCACTATTTCCTGGGAATGATTTTTGATTGAAAACAGGAGGACGAAATAGTGTGATAAATGGGGAGGCTTTCAGTATCCATTGTTAACTTGAGGTTCCTATTGCTTCCATGAAATTCATGATGGACTTACTTCTCTGAAGGAAGCTTATAATTTCCTTGCATAAATATATGCTTCCTTGTCAGTCAGAAGACATGCCAGGCTAGTTTTGAAGATTGTCATGCTCCGGAGCTCAGATGTGACAGGTTTGTTGTATGCGTAAAAGCAATTCAGAGACATGGGAATCCTCCGTCCCCTGGGAGTGCCACTCCTACTTAGCTGATACTGTCTGTAAAACAGGACAGATAGTCATCCCAGATATCACTGCTGGGGTTGGATTACACTGTTACAACAGGACAATAAACTACAAAGTCTGCTTAAATAAGGAGTGGCACTACGTGACCTAGATTTGCAAACAATGCAATTTGAAATAGAGATGCTATATTTCTTCCATAAGAAGAAATGCTTGACACAAATGGAAAATGCACTCCATGGTGGTATGAATCCACTGTAACTTAGCATGGAACCATATAATTATTCAATAGTTTTGAGCTGGAAGGGATATTTAAAGACCATCTAGTCCAATTCCACTGCAATGAGCAGGGACATCTTCAACCAGATCAGATTGCTCCGAGCTCTGAGCCACAATTGACCTTCAATCTAACCTTGAATTTTTCCAGGGATTGGGCATCCACCTCCTCTCTGGCCAGCCTGTGCCAGTATTTCACTACCCTCATTGTAAAAAACATTCTTATATCTAATCTAAACTGACCTTCCTTTAGTTTAAAACCATTATCCCTTTTCCTACTTGCAACAGGCCATGCTAAAAAGTCTCTCCCCAACTCTTCCTGTCTCAATGCTTTTTGTATCAACTATCAATTCAACCATCAAACATCTGCTCCCCAGTGTGCCACTGTGTTGCTTTGTAAGTATTGCCATATGTGTACATTTACCAGATGAGTTTCTCAGACTTATGTAAGAAAATATTTATAGTTTCTGAAAAAAAAAAAAAAAAAGCAGAAAAAGTCTATAGAGGGGATGGTTTATATTGTGATGGTGGTTTCTTGCTACTGCAAAAAACCCCCAAATCCAAAAGCAAAATTCAGGCATATTTAGACAGGCAGAATTCTTACATTTTTAAGCAAAATGTTAAATCAGTAGGTTTGTTTTCTGCTTTTAATGCACCATCTTTTCTTCAATTTACTAAGTTTTGCACAGTGTTTTAGTCTACTGAATAAAGGTTGTGGAAATATAATTACGTGCTCAAACTAGTTTTATTAAAGTATTACTTTACAAATGCCCAGTGGATTAACGGAAACAAGTCTGGACTAGTTATCACTAGAAACAGGCTTGATTATTTTAGTCCCTCCTCTATAATCGTATTCAAGCTTATTGGAAAATACCCTTTTTCATTTACAAGTTGGTTAGATATCTGGAATATCATACATTTTCCAAATTATTTTAATTCAGGGGCTAGAAATCACTTAAGTGCCAGGACCAGCTACATGTCTTTGGAGAAGCACATGAACCTTCTGCAGAGGATAACAGTAAAGAACGTTCCTTCAGTCCTGAACCGAGTATAAGCTTTTTGGTAGATTAATGCATTTGTGATGAAATTACAAACATTACTGTCATATCTCCACTCAGAGCAGTTATAAGAGTAGCAGGAGCAGGACTGCAAGACCCTGAATTGCCTGCGGTGCCCCAGCAATTACTTTGGTTCTGTTCCTTAGCTCTTCACTGAGGCTGTCCACAAAGCACCTGGACAAAATTACTTTTCTTAATCAGCAGAGTAAATCAGGTAAAGCTGTTTTATAAGCGAATGAGTCACAGAGTCCTGGGAAAGGCATTGAATGACCTCATTGAATGAAATTTTTTGTATGATAATGCAGAAATGATAATGAAAAGTAGACAAATGATATTTGTCCAGTCATATAGAAATTGCCCTGTATATGAAAGTATCAAAGGAATATCACAAATGTCCATGAAGATTGTCCATTATGTATCATTGTCATAGAAGCCAACCTCTTCTTTCAAAGAAAGTGACTTTTATTGACTCCTTCTAGTGAGTATACTAACAGCTGGATACCTAGTGGTGGTCCAAATTTGACCTTGGTCAGAGCATATGGCAAAACCACGAAAAACAGCATTCACATCTTTAGTCTTAACTACAAAATTGTTCTTATTGCAGAGTACTAAATAAGGAGCCTGCAAACTTTTCATCAGTCTGAACGGTGGCTGCCAATGCCAGTTCTCATTTAATTTTGCATTTCTGTGCTTCAAATATAAGTCCTACACATTGAGAACTTTCACACTAGATTTGCAAAACATGGGCTGAAAAATCACTTTCCTCATATTGCCCCATAATAGTTAGAAAAACCTGCTGTTCAAGCACAGAAAAATTTCCACTTCTGATTGATTCCTAGGTCTGTTTGGCTGATTATAATTCCCCGACCTATCCTTATGTGATTCACACCCATACATCTGCTCTAGCTTCAGTATATAATTGTTATTCCATACAGACAGCCAGTATTTATTCAAACAAGGGTGCTCTTGTGTATTTCTCCCTTTTTAGCTCCTCTAAAAAGAGTAAATCGGTCACAATACATTACATTGTATGTGCATGTTTGTGTGTGGGAATAAAAACTGATTTTATTATCTTCTCAAAGGCAGCAGTTGATTACTAAGAATAAATAAAAGAAGTATGTTAAATGAGGTGCTGTACATTTACATTAGAAACAGGGCCTTCCCTTAGATAGATTCCAGCCCTCTCTAAAATAGTGTGGCTACTTAAAAGAAAATGATGGTTTCTGTTATTTTCCAACACAGTTTTCTATATTGTAAAACAAATATTTGTTGTCCCGAAGATCCGTGGCTACAGTACAAAAAAAATCTAGGCCGTGACTCTGTGACACTGCAAGTCTTCATTAACTTCATTAACTACAAGTTATCATTTTGTCCTAGGAGAAGCAGAAAAGATGCTTGTGGAATGAGCAAGTTGACACTGCTTGGATTATCTTCATAAAAGAAGCTCAGATGAGTTTAAAAACATGTGTGCTCTTCCAGAGTCAGCTGATTTGGTTTCCAAGAGTTTGTGTGAACTATTGTTTCATGGATTTTTTGGGTTCGTGCATGTGTTAGGACTTGGGAGAGTTCAATGAACCCTGATCTCAAAGCAAAAATATTTAACCTTAGCTTTTGATGGAGATGGGCTCTAAAAGCTAAATTTAGTTTTCTGGAAAACATTTTAGAGGTAATTTTAGACTCATTTAATTTGTTTTGTGAAAACAATCCAAATATAGACTTAAAGAGCTGGAAGTCTAGCTTTTGTTTCAGTGCAATATAGAAGCAGGGATCTATTTGTAAAAAAAATTGCAACTACATTCTTAATGCCAAATAATGTACAATTTGAGCTTCTTTCAGTAACATCTACTAGGATAAAAGCATGGCATTGTTTTTTTGTCAAACTATAAAGAATGACAGCAAAGGAATTACAGTTATACCCCCTCATTTGCGAGAAATGGGTCATGTCAGAGGTCTCGCAAAACGTCAGACTCGCACATACGCACAGGTCATTAAGATGCAGGCAGGCCATGCCCATCGCTCCACCCCCAGCCAATCAGGAGCACTGGGGAGCCTCTTCGACTCCTCCCCGTGGGCTCTTGCAGCACAGGGGAGGAAAGGGAAGTGTTTCTGCACCATGTCTGCCTGGGGAGCCCCCCCAACCATCCCTAGACTTCTCTTCGGCCAGGCTGTTGCAACCATGCGTGCTCGCATGGCCCCACTGGCAGTGCAAACCCCGCGCTGCTCCTCCCCCACTCCCTGTCCCTGGTGGCCGTCCCCAGGTTGTCCCAACCCCATGTCATCCCGGCCTGCCGGGGCTGCCAGTGCGGTGCTGCCGCAGGGTTGGCACCATCTCAGCTGCTTCTGCAGCTGCCACATGGCTGCTGCCACCACACATGCTTGCCCTGCCTCCGCGGCAGGAAAGGGGTGTCCCTGGGCTCTGGTCAGCATTCTTGGAGCCTGGGAAACCTTAACTTTGCAACACTGCGATACCCCGTGCCGCTTATGGTGGGGGTGGGGCGTCAGTATCGGAGTTTCTTTCCCTTTAACATCCACTGGTCCTGGGAGAGGCAGCACTGCCAAGGCTTTGACTGGGCTTAGACTAACAAGGAACGGCATGTCTCGTGGCAGTGCTGCGCTGGGTCTCAGCAGCCGCCTGGGGCATACTGTGGCATCGCCCTTCCACTGTAGGGACTGGGCACAGAGACACACAGGACTGGGTCAGGGACCGGGGCACATTGCCACAGGGCTCTAAATGCCATGGCAAGCCAGAGAAACAACGCGCCCTCCCCGCGGGGCCGGCCCTGTCCCGCTCCACAGGGAGTGCCGGCACCACCCCTCGGCAAAGCAGAGGCACTGCGCATGCGTTGGCCAGGGAACCTCGCAGATCTCTGAAACTGAATTTCCTCGTAAATCTGCGGGGTCATAATGGAGGGGTGNGGTTGTCCCAACCCCATGTCATCCCGGCCTGCCGGGGCTGCCAGTGCGGTGCTGCCGCAGGGTTGGCACCATCTCAGCTGCTTCTGCAGCCGCCACATGGCTGCTGCCACCACACATGCTTGCCCTGCCTCCGCGGCAGGAAAGGGGTGTCCCTGGGCTCTGGTCAGCATTCTTGGAGCCTGGGAAACCTTAACTTTGCAACACTGCGATACCCCGTGCCGCTTATGGTGGGGGTGGGGCGTCAGTATCGGAGTTTCTTTCCCTTTAACATCCACTGGTCCTGGGAGAGGCAGCACTGCCAAGGCTTTGACTGGGCTTAGACTAACAAGGAACGGCATGTCTCGTGGCAGTGCTGCGCTGGGTCTCAGCAGCCGCCTGGGGCATACTGTGGCATCGCCCTTCCACTGTAGGGACTGGGCACAGAGACACACAGGACTGGGTCAGGGACCGGGGCACATTGCCACAGGGCTCTAAATGCCATGGCAAGCCAGAGAAACAACGCGCCCTCCCCGCGGGGCCGGCCCTGTCCCGCTCCACAGGGAGTGCCGGCACCACCCCTCGGCAAAGCAGAGGCACTGCGCATGCGTTGGCCAGGGAACCTCGCAGATCTCTGAAACTGAATTTCCTCGTAAATCTGCGGGGTCATAATGGAGGGGTGGCAATGCATCAGGGATATACTGTAACACAGGCTTCATCCTGAAACCTTTGTGCTTCCTATCACTGTTTTCCATGTTACTTGCAGTAAGATCAAGAGCATATGGAAGCATTGCGTTTGTTTTTATCTACTCAATCACATTATAGCTTTGAACAAGCATACAGTAACTGTGTTTCCCCTCAGATTCTCTTCCCTTTGTACTCCAATTCCAAGTTTAACAAATGGAATCAAACCAGCAGCTGGCACTCATGAGACCAGGAGACTCCTATGCAGTGAACTGAAAGCCTGCACAGAAAGCCACAAATCAACATCTGTGGTGGAAAAGGGGTGAAGGGAATACATGAATTTAGTTAGCGAAACATTTGCACAGCAATAAGGATAATGCTCATAAACCTAACTGTGGCTTTAATGAAGGAGCTCATAAGAGGCACAAGAAAGGGGTAACTGAGAAAGCAGAGAGAAGTATGTATTTAAGCCTAGTTAGGAGCCCCAGGGGAAAAACCTGGAGGCCTTCAGAAAGGTAGGAGATACTTCAGTTATAACAGTGAACAAAATACAGGTGAGATACCAGAAGCCTATTACTGATTATATACTATATATATTAACATTAATTATTTTTAGTGTTATTATTAATGTAAGAACACCAGCTAAAGGTCTCAGACATGTTAGTGTGATGTGGGGTTTTGTCTGTAATCTATTTGCAGCTGTCACTCCTAGGTGGTCACAATGTTCAAGGGATTTGCAGAAGCTGTAGAGTATTGCTGGCTCTATGCAATGATTTTTTTTCTTTGCCAGAAAAATTCCTTCTCAAAAGCCTGCACTTGCTAAAATTTCCACACCGGTCCTCTGTGCTTTAGTAAACCTAGAGTGCTCTAACTATCTCTGGGAATGTGTCTGAGATGCCTGAGTACACTGCTTCCTTTGGATTTACTGCCCTTACACAGATGGGGTGATCCAAGTCTGTAAAACACAAGAACAAAAATCAAGGTAAAAGATTAGGTATAACACCATGGAGGGTGAAGAGACGACAAGCAGAACAGCTAGAGAATGTTATCCTAGCTGACACATAATTGTATATCCCTGCTCCAGTACTCTTACAATGAATTCCTATTATATGCTCTGGTGTTCAGAGCCAAGTACTCAGTTTCCATAGAAATGGAGTACTTTGAGATAAGACCTAAGATTAACCGCTTAATGACTTTTCCTTGTATGATCCTATACTTACAACCTTAGAGATAGGCTTTGTTCTTAAACTTCAAAGGGCTCTTGATAAGTGTGAAACTGTTTGGGGAACTTGTGATTTCTTCCTGCTTCACGTTGATGAACCTGTAAGTGTATCGGCAAAGATGATGGTTTCACCTGGAATCACGAAGTCCGGGTGTCCAAAGACTATTTCTTCTTCTCTTTATATGCAGCCTGGCAAACAGCCACTTCTAGCCTAAATCAAAACTGCTGTGTCATTTAAAGCCGTTCATACATCTGTGTTAAATGCTACATAAAACATGGGTCACACCCACATTTATGTGTAAACAAGATTCTTGTTTTTAGCATTCTGTAGGATGGCAGATGACTCGTTACTAGTACAGGTCGACTTGCACATTATTGTCACATGACTGTGAGATGAACTGAA
Organism: Pitta sordida; assembly: GCA_013390025.1. Lineage (NCBI taxonomy): Eukaryota > Metazoa > Chordata > Aves > Passeriformes > Pittidae > Pitta > Pitta sordida. The sequence goes on from WEKX01028167.1 coordinate 249,007, forward strand.
GTTTCCCTTTCACTTCTCAAACTGTTCCCATATCATTGTCAAGAAAGCAAAAGAAACAGGAGATGCACTTTGGGGAATCCTATTCTGTATTTTGCATGGCATAATTACATGATGTGCAGCATAAAGCATGCAAGTCTCACAGAAACCCAATTAGCAATTACCTTCACTGCACTAACAAATTTCCAAATACAGTAAACCCTCAGCATACTGCATTTCTTATCTCGTGGTTTCAGTTCATTGCAGGATTTTTTTCCACAAAAACAGCCCCATTCCTCACGGTGTATTCACGTCTGCTCATGCGCAGAGTGACTGCTGCTGCCAATGGGCCCTGCGGGCCGGGGGGCAGCACCTCTCGCTTACATGGAGACCACCCAGAGTTCACTCCCTTATGAGTGTTGCAGAGGTTACATGGTGGGGAATGTTTATAACATGTTGTCAATGGCTTATTATAAGGCATGGTCCCACTCTGTGGTGGGATCCTGTGGCACCACTGTGCCATGTGGACAAGTGGCCACTGCCACCCTGACCTGAGCGCTGGGGGTGTGTAGGGATCTACACACTCCCCCCAGTGGCCTGCTGAGTGGGGTTGGTCAGGATACCCCTCCCTTCCCAGAGCTCGGCAGAGCGGGGACGGTGCCTACATACACGCCCAGTGCTCAACTGAGCAGGGATGGTGCCTACACACACACCCAGCGCTCGGCAGAATGAGGAGTCCCTACACACTGCCTGAGCGCTCTGGGTCTGAGGGGGGGGTGGGGATGATGGGTGGAGCTTATTTGCATATTAATGAGCTGTCTATATTCGCGGATCACGGCCTTCATGGGAGTTAGGGAGACCTGAATCTCTGTGAAATATGAGGGTTCACTGTATTTGTATAAGCCTCATGAGCAAAGTTCTACTTGAGAATAATAATAATCTTTTTTTACTCCATTATTTAGCTTTTTCAGTTCCTTGCAGTTGTATGACTGTTACGCATCTTGGGACAATGTTCCAAGAAGTCTTGATGAAAAGGGAAATCTTTGCAAATCTCTCTGTTCTGTCTCCTACTTTTAAAAGCACAGTCATTGACTTCTAAATTCAGTGCTATTAACTTATTTCAAAATTTGATCACAGCAAAAGACCAAAACTCCACAATTGTAGTTATTCCAAACATAATATCATGAGCCAAATTAATCCATGATCTAATACTGATGACATTGGTGGTTTCAGACCACAGAAAAATGTAGCTTGGTTTGAATTGGAACATATTCTCCAGTCTCTGAAGAGCAACAATATTTGTTTAAAAGTTGAGGGGGTTATGGTCTTAGGGCAGAGATAATAGTATGAATTGTTGTCCATGCACAGAAAATGTATAGAATTTAGTAATTTTTCTAAATAACACAAATATATGTCAAATATGAATAATCTCTCTTACCTTTTTCTTGCTGTCCTCTATTTTCAAGCTACATCTATTTTTCTGGTGTGTCCTAAAAGGGAAAGACAGTCTACCATATAAAACTTTCCATTTAAAAATAATCTAATTTCTAATCTAATCTAATTTCTAATCTAATTTATTGTACAAATAGTAGCAGAACAACATTGGTGTGTTCTACTTCTCTGCAACAAACAACTTTTTCTGATAAACCAGCAAATTGTTGCCTGGTGAAAAGCTTACAGCCAAGTTACAAACGAAGTTTTATTTGTCAGGAATTAGATTATTTTACACCCCTGATATTAATGGTACAAGAACTGCACCTGCAAGTGACTGCTAAAAAGCAGAATCTGAAGAAAATACGCATGTTGTTCAAAATGTGATTAGAAAAGGTGAGATAACCTCCTGAGCATGAAGGTGAGTGCCTTGTAAAATTAAGCCGAGGAGCAAGATGTGCTTCTGAGGAATCAGTTCAACCCTTAAATATAAAGTATGTACAGGCGACTCCCACCAGTCCTTTAAGAGATAATGTTTTGCTTTAAACAAGATGATAAATTTGGAAGCTATTCTGACTCATCTTCAAAGGTTGAGGGCAATATGTCTTGTGAAGGCATAAAAAATCATCATTCAAAGGAAACAGGAATGGAAATAAAATCACATAGGCTGAAAGGAAACTCCAGACCTAAACTCATTCAAGCTTCTACTCAAAGGAGGGACAATGTAGATCAGGTTGCTCAGGGATTTGTAGTGAAGTTTTTAGTATCTTTAAGCCAGGACGTTTCATCAACTCTCTGGGCACCTCTTCCACGTGATCTCTGTTACGGTGAATACTTTTTTCCTTTGCTTACCCTTGCTTGGAATTTCTCACACTTCAGTTTGTGTCCACTGCTCTCCCCTCATCCACACAGCCAGCTATCTTCTTGTAGAAGGCAATATGGTTGATCAGCTGCAATTTATCATTGGTCTAGAAAGAGCACTACAACTTTCCCAGGAACATAACCAGATTGTCTGACCTGCAGTTCCCTGGATCCTTCTCTCATCCTTGAAAATAGGTGTGTTTGCCTTCTTCCAATTGTGAAGAACCTCCCTCAATGCTCATAACTTCTAAAGGTGACAGACAGCAGCCATGCAACAGCACTGACTTGCTGCCTTGGAATGATTCTGTCTGGTCCCATAGACTTGTCTATGTTGGATCAGTTCAAGTATTCCTAGGATAGTAGGGCTAAGTAACTAAGGACTTGGTAAGAACTTAGTAAGACTAAGACTATCTGCTGGAGTTGATTTTCAGAGGCTGATGTTTGAATTGTTTTAGTTTTCTAAAACAGTAAGTATAAGCATTTTGCATTATGAAAAACGTCTTCCAAGTGAAAACATCAAAGCAGCCTACGATTGTGAATTAACTCAGCTAAACCCCTCTCCTGGAAATCTGTATTACTGTTTCTCACAGTACAGTAAGCTCAGAGAGAGGTATTACAGATGTGATGATCCTTACAGAATACAAATTTTGCTAAATGGTTTCCTGGAAAGCAAGTAAAGTGACATTTTTAATTCTCCTTTAGCAAAGCTTTTACAATTGGATTTGGTTTTATTATGAACTGAAATTCTTTTTGCAGGGGTAAATATTTATTTAGCTAGCCTGAATTACCAAGTGATTCCAATATGAGGCTTGGAAAGAGGTAGGAAAATAATACCTATTATGTTACTCCTTCGTTGCGGAATCATCCTTTGGTCTAGAAAGAAAGAAAATACAGAAATGGCTGATTTCAGTCAAAACTTAGCATCCAAAATACCCATAACATAGCTGTTTCACTATAATGGCCCTTCCTGGGCTTTCTCAAACACGTTTTTAGATTCTTCAGTCTAAACTTTGAACATATTTGTGTATTTACTTTACGTTTCCTTATTTTCTGAGGGTTAATTTTAGCAACAGTATGTTCTGAAGACATTTGAGTAGCAACTGTGAATAATTTCCTTTTCTTGGATTTGTTTTTATTAATTTCTTGAATTTATGTGACATAGTCTAGATGGTGGGAGGCTTGGATGGATGGAGTGTGGTGCCCGTGGTTCCACGTTTGTGGACCTGATCCCTGGGTGGGCGTTCGCTTGGGAGTTGGACTAGATGATCCCGTGGGTCCCTTCCAACTCAGAATAACCTGTGAACCTGTGAAATAAGGTACACAATCGGACTCTGAGGTAAGTCTCCTATTTCCCCTCCTATCCAGCTTCCATGTGTTATTTCTCCTGCTAAACCACTTCTCTTCCTTGCTGCTGTCTCAAACTCCTCTTCACATTCCTCCCTATTCCTCCACATCTAATTTCCCTGTTTAATGCCCTTGGCCTCTACTCATACACAGAAATTGCACTGCCATGCATGTCCAACAGAACAGTGTCTATGGTCCAGCACCCACATTCCCCAGAACTACAGTACAAGAAGTTGCAGGAAACTAGAAGAAATATGGTCAATTGCTGTGAAAGGCTTTATCTAGAAAGGACTCTTTGACTGGAAGCATACTGATCTATTATTTGTGAAATATGATTACATCTGCCTTTTATCTTTCATCTTGTTACTCAGTGATAATTGACTGCTCAAGGCTGGCACTCATTTTTAATTATTCCCCTGGTGAAAGCACAGCAACATACTCTGCAATTGCTCTCACACATTTGCATGCAGCATCAGTAACACACCATCCTTCAGCAAACAGCCATTCCTTTTCTTTTTTTTTTTTTTTTTAGCTGTACAAACTGGTAGAGGACATTTCTCCACAGAAAAATTTAACAGAGAACATCACTGCGCCTACAGAGCAGACTGAATGTTTCATCATTCAGGAAAATAACTTCTATTCAAGATCTGCTAACAAAGGGGCTGCCCTGCTGTTGTCTCTTGTGGCATATGGAGATTTCTATTTACCTGTTTAGCAATTTATTTTAGAGAATTAATCATCTAGTAGCTACTCAAGGGCTATGTCGACAGCTGCCAGGTACAAGCTGAAATAATCATTGCTATGTCACCTTACAGTAGATCTTAGCTAATCATTAATGTACTAATAAACATGTAAGGAGCTCCACTCAGTGGCAAGAGAATGCATTTCTAAGTGTGATATCTAACGTAACATGAAAAGAAAGGAGTCTTTGGAAATGTAAATACGTATAATAAACACCCTTGACTTAATCGAGTCTCTGCATTATTTATTTTAATCAAAGCATTAGAACCATGATCTTTCACTTGGAAGCTTTATTCATTGTCAGCAACATTTCTGGGAGAATCCAGTCACTGGCTTTGGAAAGATGCTGGTTAATCAAGCAGTCACTCTGAATTACAAATGTTAAGTAAAAGAGAGTCTTGTCCAGATGCTCTATGAGTGGTATTCTTGTTATTCTGTGCAGTAATGGGGTAAGTTACTCTGTACAATTACAAGATCCTAATTACTTCCTGACATGTTGGAGTTGATGTATATTTAGTGTCACAAGACAGTTATTTGATAATAGATAGACAAGTATGAAAGTTAAAATATTTTTGTAATGACATTTATTTGTAATATTATTCAAATCTGATACATAATCACTTTGTTTAATGATACGCAATGACCTTGTTTAAAACAATAAAACTCACAACATATTGCCTCAGTTTTTTATTTTGTTTGCTAGACTTTCATTTGTAATTACGTTTTCCATCTTTACTTCATGCTGTCTCTAGACTTGCTTGAAAAAACACGGTCTGTTTCATAGTTCCTATCTTCTCTAACAAGCTCTATATTAAAAGCAGTCTAGTCTGAGGGCATAGAATGAGTGTATTTCTAAAACAAACAGGCTCAGACTGTGGGGAACAAACTATTCAAATTGAGGTGCTACTAGGGAGGTAAAAGGAGGGCACTAGTGCAAGAAATTCCATAGGATTTGCAGCTACAGCTAAAGGCTGTCAGGCTTCAACAGCGGAAAACACCCTCTGAACACAAGATCGGTTTATTTTCAGTATTATTTCTGTATGCCCTTAGTCATATCTCCCAAAGATAATAAAGGCCTGCTCTGCTTTGCAGTATTTCAGTTTAAGAAGTCATATCCTTCTGAATCACCATTAAGTCTGGACTCCCAAGTGCCTGATGCCTACTTTTCTTGACCAGCCAGGTATACGCAGGAATGGAAACTCCTTCGGTGCAGAAGGCAAAAATCAGTTTCTGGAAGCCACTTCAGGGGAGCTGGCAGGTGGGAAATGAGGCCAGAGAGACTGTGGCTGAGGTTAGCGGGGAAGAATCAGGATTTGGATTTAACTGGAAATCAATCAAGTACCTGCTGCTGGAAGCAGATATAGACACTGTGTGGGATCAGTGTCCATGTAATCATGTACATGCTTGTACTGACTTTATCAGCAGAATTATAGCTTCTATAAAACTGGGCGGTGGCTGATAACAATCAATAAGCACATTTCTACACAGTGCAATTACTGTCCTTAGCAGGATGATGCACAAAGTCTGTCTTGGTCCCACAGTAGGCAGCAAAAGCCCATTTAAGGATCTGTCTTTAGTGATACCTGTCATGTTCCTTACTAGAACTTTCATGTTCCTGCAGCGTATGAGAAACTTAGCACAGAATAGTACTCTACAGTTCTGCTTGGTTTGGTGGGATTTCTAATACATCTAGATTTTGTAAGCTTCACATCTCCATGATTTTTCTCCTTTTCTGATTTTCAGCTACTTACTGACAAATTGTAAATATTTTTTTCTTTCTCTGCCTGTTATAGATTTTGCGTCTTCCTAAGTGGATGTCATATTGTTGCTTTATGCAAGTGAAAAAACATGCTCCGTTAACAGAGGATGATCAAAGCTATGAAATCAACCTCCCAAAACAAAAAATTCCCCTTCTTTCTGTCCCTCAACCTTGAATTTTAACCAGGTAATTTAAATTGAATGTTTTTATCTGTACTGACCATTGGGATCTTTTTTTTTTCCCACTCCAAAACTTGATAACATCATTCACCAGACGAGTTTTCTTAAAATGTAGACCCAAACAGCATTCTAACAAGGAGATATAACCCTATGTTTAGATAAGTTTCAATAAATGTAAATGTAGAAGTAATAAATCTTTGTTTAGTCCCGTTTCAAAATGCAGGTTTACATACAGGATCTCCACCTTAGTTGTGCCCCATTCCTATAACTGGTGTGCAATGACTCTACTCACAATCAAAACAGATGCACAGGTAGGAATGAACGAACAAATAACAAAGACTAGGTCAAATAGGGAATACACAGGTAAGGTTTAGAACACAGAATCACAGAATCACAGAATCAGTAAGGTTGGAAAAGACTATAGAGGTCATCAAGTCCAACCTATCACCCGTTACCTAATCTAATCTAGTCAAACCTGTTACCTAACCTGACCTGTTGCCATCCTACAACCAACACACCGTCCTACCTATAACACACTACCCTAATATCTAGGTCATGCCACCAAGTACATCATCCAACCTTTTCTTAAACACCTCTAGGGACGGTGACTCCACCACCTCCTTGGGCAGCCCATTCCACTGAGAGATCACCCTCTCTGTGAAAAAGTTCCTCCTAATGTCAAGTCTAAATCTCCCCTGACGCAGTTTAAGACTGTGTCCTCTTGTTCTATCACTGGTAGCCAGAGAGAAGAGACCGACACTCAGCTGGCTACAGCTCCCTTTCAGGTAGTTGTAGAGAGCGATAAGGTCTCCCCTCAGCCTCCTCTTCTCCAGACTGAACAATCCCAGCTCTCTCAGTCGCTCCTCATAGGGCTTGTGTTCCAGCCCCTTCACACTAATATACCGTGACATTTTGGAAACACTGCTATCATATAAAGTATAAGAAACGCACTTGACTTTCATGCCCTGAAGTTTTAGCTACTCTAGAGAAGAAGAATATACACTAAGTTTTCAATGTACTCCTCCGGATGAGATAAAATACCAAATTTCCTCAGCCGTACTTTCATCGAGAGAAACAAGTTTGGGGAATTTTATTTAAATATGACTTTTAATGTTAACCGCTTTCAGAGATTTGCATTTCCCATTATTATAATCTGTGGTTTGAGACTTAAGAGATTCACCTACTGACCTGGGTCAAAGTACGGTGAGAGACTGGTATCAATGTTAAAAAGAATCCAGAAAATATGAAGACACTGAAAAGGTCTGTATGGTAACCTGTGGCTCTCTGGAGATGTCACTTACAGCATCAGTATGCATGAAAATCAGTCATGAAACTACAAAATAACTACGGAGTTACTTTTGAGAACTCCGGGGTGATAAATGAAACACCAGAAGAAAGCGAAAAATGGTGCCTGTTCTTCAAATAGCTAAGCTGTGAATGACCAACGTTCTCCTAAAATTCAGTTCTCTGTTGCTGATTTAAATGCTTTCCCTCGTTGTAAGACTTGAGGAAAAAAGGTGATGAGTCAATCTCGCAGTTGTCCAGCTGTCAACCATTCTGATTTTTCGCCTGTTAAGGAAAACACCACATCCCTCATCTTCAAATCAGGCTGGTGACATCTTCAAATTCCATCTTCAGACACTCTTGAGGGCAAATCCAGAAACTCCACCAGCTTGTCTCGCTTGTCATTGATGCCACCCGAGTTGGGTGCTACGTGTCCATGAAATCCCTACATCCCTCCGGCGTTTTCCCATCACCTTCCGGGCTGGAAAGGCTTATCAGACCTTGCAGTGAGCTACGAAACGACACGGGCAACTTTTATTAGGAGACATTTGCTACCGGCTTGGGAGCACAGAGGGAGAAGAGCACCACTGGGGCACACAGAACTAACTGGGAAGGAGCAGGACACAGGCAGCTGGGCAGGAAGATGGTACCCATTTCCGTGGAACACCAACGACTAACAAGCCCTCAGCCGTGGGGCCACGGTCAATGGATGGAAGGAGGGCGTTTGTGCTGCAGGGCCGCGGTCAGTGGGTGGAAGGAGGCCATAACAACCCCATGCACCGCTATCGGCTGGGGGAGGAGTGGCTCGAGACTAGTGAAGTGGAGAG
>WEKX01028167.1:257415-380230 GCA_013390025.1 Pitta sordida
CCATCCCTGGAGGTGTTTAAGAGAAGACTGGACGAGGAGCTTAGTGACATGGTCTAGCTGGGGGGTGTAGGGCTGGATGACCCTGGGCCCCTTCCGGCTCGGAGTGACCTGCTAGACTGTGAGGGATCTAGGTTGGTGTTATGCTCTGGGATGTGCTCTCGGTCTCTGTACGGGTGTTAGGTGGTGAGTTGGACTAGATGATCCTTGTGGGTCCCTTCCAACTCATAATTTTCTGTGATTCTGTGATTCTGTTTGGGGGTTTCCCGGCGCCCCGCCCGTGACGCACATCCGGCCGGCAGCGCTTCCTTCGCGTCACTTCCGCCACCGCCACCGCCGGACTCGTGTCCCTGCGCAGGCCCCGCCGCCATGGCCATGAGACAGACCCCGCTGACCTGCTCCGGACACACGCGGCCCGTGGTGGACCTGGCCTTCAGCGGCGTCACCCCCTACGGATATTTCCTCATCAGCGCCTGCAAGGGTGAGAGGGACGCGCCGCTTTGTTGGGCCGAGCCCTGCGGGGTCCCCGGGGCTGTGCGGGGGGTGCCGGGGCTGCCCTGTGCCCGCCCGGCCGGGGGGGCGAACTGCGGAGGGGTGGGAAGCCTGCGAGGTGGTTTATGTGCTAAACTTCCCCTGCCCGCCGCCGGCGCACATCGGCCGCGGGTTTAAGGCGAGTGTGGCGAGGGCAGCTGCCCTGCTGGACACAGCCGTGAGAACTCTCCTCTGTGAGCGGCATTTCCCCTCCGTGCGTGTGTTTGTTCATCTTGTGAACGCGTGAGTTATGAGGGACTGACTGGCTGCTTTGAAGTGGTTCCAGTTGAGCTCTTTAACAGCCTCCCAGACAAAAAATAATGGTCGGGAATTTGGAGCTCGGTGACATGGTCTGGTTGTTGGGAGGCTGGGATGGATGGATGGAGTGTGGTGCCCGTGGTTCCACCCTTGTGGGGCTGATCCCTGGGTGGGCGTTCGCTTGGGAGTTGGACTCGATGATCCTGTGGGTCCCTTCCAGCTCAGAATAACCTGTGAACCTGTGAAAGCTTTCTGTTGCTGTTTGATTTTTATCTCGCTAGTTGTTTTAAACATATTTCATTGCAACCGCGAGACCGTGTCTGCATACAGACGGCCTGATAATATTGTTCCAAAGCAAAANTTATCATGGTGTTTGACTGTGGGTTTTGTTTCTGTGAAGATGGCAAGCCTATGCTGCGCCAGGGAGACACGGGGGACTGGATTGGCACATTCCTGGGTCATAAAGGTGCTGTCTGGGGTGCCACTCTGAACACGGATGCCACTAAGGCAGCTACAGCAGCAGCAGATTTCACAGCGTAAGTGATTCACTGTCTTCGTGGTCTGTGTTTTGGGTTTAACCTGTGGTGACGTGATACAGCTGCAGTAAATTACTGATCCGTTTGTGTTCCTTTAGTTATTTTGGGCTATAATATGTGGGTTGGTTTTGACTGGCCAAATTAAAACGTAGACTTTTAGCATTTTGAGAACAGCTACAGTTAATTCCAACATAATGGACAGCTGTGATTGCTTCTAATAACCCTCCTGGTTGGCTAAAATAACTTTTCTATGCAGTTCTAATTCCTGGCACTGTAGTTATAGCAGAGTTGAAAGTCATTTTGCTTCTAGCAGTCGGCTTTTTTATTACAAAAACGTTCTAGTGAATTCTTTGATTTTCTTGGTTTTTTGTGCCTTTTGCTGTATAAATTAATATTTGGCAAGTTGAAACTTGTTAGTAGAGGGCAATCTCTTCATGAAGCTGCAGAGAACCACCTTTGTTTTATAATGCTAATTAGCCAGCGGGGTCCTGAAGAGGNGCTGTTTGATTTTTATCTCGCTGCATGTTTTAAACATATTTCATTGCAACCGCGAGACCGTGTCTGCATACAGACGGCCTGATAATATTGTTCCAAAGCAAAAAAAAAAGAAGAAAACCGGGGGGGAAAAAAAATCCCTTAAATGCGGCTTTCTACATCCCTTCTATCTCAACACAAACCTAAAGAAAATTGTTATGAGCCAGCTTACCTCGTTGGCACAGGTATTAGAACGTCTGTACAGTTTAGATGCATCCATCAGGTACAGCTAAACTCTTTTGCAAAGAGTGGCTTCGTCAAGTATGGTGCAAGGAAATGTATATATATTTTTTTAAAAAATAGGTTTTCACACACAGAATCACAGAAAATTATGAGTTGGAAGGGACCCACAAGGATCATCTAGTCCAACTCACCATCTAANTTTTGACTGGCCAAATTAAAACGTAGACTTTTAGCATTTTGAGAACAGCTACAGTTAATTCCAACATAATGGACAGCTGTGATTGCTTCTAATAACCCTCCTGGTTGGCTAAAATAACTTTTCTATGCAGTTCTAATTCCTGGCACTGTAGTTATAGCAGAGTTGAAAGTCATTTTGCTTCTAGCAGTCGGCTTTTTTATTACAAAAACGTTCTAGTGAATTCTTTGATTTTCTTGGTTTTTTGTGCCTTTTGCTGTATAAATTAATATTTGGCAAGTTGAAACTAGTAGAGGGCAATCTCTTCCTGAAGCTGCAGAGAACCACCTTTGTTTTATAATGCTAATTAGCCAGCGGGGTCCTGAAGAGGAGGATAAAGTAAACTAGTGGGATAGTTAAAAAAAAAAGTATGAGGTATTTTTCTTGAGTAATTGGATTATAACTTATAAGAATGTAGGACTTAGGATAAAATGTTATGATGGCATCAGGAAATACTGTTTACAAACTCACCTGACTGTCCAAGCTGATTTGTCCTGGTGCTTCTGAAATAAGAATGTTTCCTCTTGTTGTTTAGCAAAGTGTGGGATGCTGTGTCAGGCGATGAACTAATCACATTGGCTCACAAACACATTGTCAAAAGTGTGGATTTTACGCAGGTATGAGAAACCTTTATACGTTATTCACCAAGGAAGTAAGCTTTGAATACGCTTTGCTATGAGTTACTTTTCTGGTTTTTACATGTATATCTCAACAGGCAAATAGTCCAATGTACCACTGTTCATTTTTAGGATTGTAGGTTAAATCTAGTACGTGTGTTATATCTGTCTGAGGGAAAGAATTATTATTTTAATTTACAAATGAAGGCTACTATTTTGATTCAAAGCAGAGCTGACTCTCTATAACTTTTGTTTCAGGACAGCAATTATCTATTAACAGGTGGACAAGATAAGCTCTTGCGTATCTATGACTTGAGCAAGCCAGAAGCAGGTGAGTCTGCTTTTGGAATATCCATAACAGTTCACAGAATCACAGAATCAGTAAGGTTGGAAAAGACCATAGAGATCATCAGGTCCAACCTATCACCTGTTCCCTTACCTAACCTGTTGTCAAACTGTTGTCAGTTCTACGGAAGCTCATTAGAAATAAGTCTAATTAATTAAATCATCTGAAAGGAAAAAAAATCTTCATATTAAGTGTTTAAAGTAGTGCTGATACTGAACTGCTGGTGGTTGATAAGAAGCCAGAGAATACTAGGGATAACCTTGTGAGGTTTTTGAAAATTAGGCAGGTTACATTTCACAGAATCACAGAATATTCCGAGTTGGAAGAGACCCACCAGGATCATTGAGTCCAACTTATAAACAGCACCACTGCTTCATTTATCCCGTTCATGGAATAAGATCTACAGATAAAGTCACAAATGTTTGATTTTAGAGTTTCTAGTAAATGGAAATCCATATAGTTTAAGAAAGCCCTCAAAGTGCTGAATGACATTTTCATTTTCTTACATTGATTAAAATATTTTGCTTTATTTTAAGACCCTGATGTTGTCAGTGGACATACTTCTGGCATTAAAAAGGCTTTATGGAGCAGTGATGACAAACAGATTCTTTCAGCTGACGATAAAACTGTCCGGTAAGAAAGAGTTAACTTCCAGTTTTCTAAGAAGCACAGTTTCATTTATTGTCATAATCTATATGAGAATGTAGTTCTTTTTTGTTTTAGAGGCTACAAGTAACACAGAGTATTTGAGCCTAGATTATTATGGTTGCATGCCTCTCCTGCTGTTACAGAGACGTACCCATTTATGTCAGAAACATGTGCTCCTCATAACTGTGTCCTCCCTGACAAGAAGAGCTGCATAGGGACATACATTTATGCATTTCTTACTCCTGGAGAAGAGCTCTTGAGCAAACACACTGTCCTGTGTTAATGCTGCCTTGTGTTCTGTGATCCAGCTTTGAAAGATACACAAGGCATGGACTAGGCAGCTAATGGGATAAAAGCCTGGGAAGAGTAACTGGCAACAGTGCACAGTTGATCAACCTAGCCCTCCTTCTTTGCCATGCTTGGTAAATTGAGCAGGCTTTAGTATCTTTATAAGATGTCTTGTCCTGTGGTATTTTAAGTTGATTTCATCCCCAGTTGGTAGGAGATGTGCTGAAACTAGGTGAGACTGGCTGCTGGGGGGATGAATTGACAAAGACCCTTCCTCAGATTATGCTTTTCAGAAAGGATGGAAGATGGATCTAATTGCTTCCCTCAGCTTTCTGGCTGATATGGCCAGTGTCATGCCTAGCATACTCACCGTTATTAGAAACAGAATGGTAGTTTCTGCTGTGTGGAAGGAAGAATGGGAGGGTGAAGTCTCTGTTAACATTTCCCTGGTACCTTTTCAGCTCCAGTTCTTTTCATTTTCTTAGTGCACCAGATAGACAAGAGCCTAGTGTTGTTTTTCTCCAGATTGTAGAACTAGAAATGCAGCAGTCAGCTCATGAACAAAAACTTTTCTCACTTGTCATAGCAGAACAATTTAATTTCTGCTTAGAAAGCTCTTGCACCACTAGATAACAAGCTGTATTATCTTTAATGAACCTCTGTATAAATTGGCATTAGTACCTCTTTGCCTTGTGAGGTAAAAAGGCAGAATGGAATCTTCAAACTGTGCTTTAGAAAGATCTGTTGCTTAGGGGATTTAAACCAGGATTTTTTTTTCTTAAAGAGAATCTTTGAGTAGTTAACTGGTGTGTGTACCATTTAATGCTGCATGAAGCTCCAAATATAAAATTACTTTGGAAAAAGGAAGTGTCTTAAGCTTGGCCTAGGTGACAATGCAGAGAAAGCCACCGAGAATCTGCAGTACTTGTGGAGTCCAACCACTTTAAGTGTCTTTTTTGATCTTGCTGTGGGTGAGAGGTGAGAATTGTTTGACTTGCTGAAGTAGGCTGAGAGTCTTTTTTTTTTTTTTCTCCCTTTTTTGTTTCATTTTAAGCCTCTGGGACCGGAGTACCATGACTGAAGTGAAGTCACTAAGCGTTGCAATGTCAGTGAGCAGCATGGAGTATGTTCCAGAAGGACAGATACTTGTGATAACCTACGGGAAGACTATTGCTTTTCATAGTGCAGAAACGTGAGTACACAACACAGGGTTTTTCACAGGTTGAGTAATGGGCTTGGTTGTGGGTGAAAACTGACAGAACAAACCTAAAATCACCAAGCTGTCAGAACTGGCATCTTTTCTTGTCACCTTGTCAGAGGCAAAGTGTGAAACAACTTCCCTGTCATGAAACAGTGAACACTAACTGTCTATAAGGTGCTAGACTGTAGGGGTTTGGTGCTATTTTTGTAATTCACACTAATTGTAATTGTGGTTAAATATGTTTCAGCCAGGGTTCATTTTGGTGCTTTTCAGAGAACTAATTATTTATGCATCTCTATGATGTCTTTAAGAAAAAAGATATATGCTTAAATGTATACCAGAAGTAGTTCTGAAGGTGTGAACGTTAGTTTTGCTTATTCTAACTTGACGAACATGGTTTTCAATTGTTAAAACTTGTTTCAGAAATTCTGTGGTGTTGTATTCTACTACTCTTAAAAGCAGTTGAGATTAGTAGAGTCACAGTTTCTTGCACTCAGGGTTTTCTTTTTAATGAGCTTTGTTAACAAACTTCTCCCTCAGTCTAGAGCAGATTAAATCATTTGAAGCACCTGCTACAATCAACTCTGCGTCACTTCACCCTGCTAAAGAATGTTTGGTTGCAGGGGGCGAGGATTTTAAACTCTATAAATATGACTATAATACAGGAGAAGAATTAGGTATGTTTGTTTTCTATAATCACAAGAGTTCTGAAATGGATATTAAATTAATAATGACTAGCAAATGAAACTGCTGTACACAAATAAGGTCTCAGGGTAACATGCTGTGCAAGAGAATGAAAAGGTTTATTATCAGTTTTAAGACTTTTTTGTTATCTCAGTATATGGAAGATTATTCTTCTAGAACTAATTAAAACATATTCAACAGCTCTTTGCACCTATGTCAAAAAAAGTCCCATTCTGTCTTCCTGCAATAGCTGTGTGTTAAGTGTCACCCTATAGCATTCATTACATATATCAGCTACTTGCTTGTATGAGAAATGTAGTAGGTGTCGGCCAAATTTATTTTAAAAAATCATATTTCTAAGTTTTTTTATTGATCCTGTCCTTGTTTAAAATTGTATGTGTGTGGAGTGAGTGATTTGAAGGATTTGTGCTGCTGGCTTGCTTTGTAGTTTGAATACGACAAATAAACACCTTTTCTTCTTGCAGTTAATGAAACATTAATACATTTGCTAAATCAGACATTGCTGAGGTACCAGTTCATGGAAGCTTCATTTTGTTTCAGCAGCTAATTACTGAGAAAGTGTGCCCCCCCCCCCCATCAGTGGTTTTTTTTTTTTTCCTCCTGATCAGATTTTACTGATTTTAATTTCAGTTGTCGACTGAAATCTGAAGTGGATGGTCTTGATATGTTCTCTTCCAGAATCTTACAAAGGGCACTTTGGTCCCATCCACTGTGTGAGATTTAGCCCTGACGGAGAGTTGTACGCAAGTGGCTCTGAGGATGGTACACTAAGGCTGTGGCAGACAACAGTAGGAAAAACCTATGGTCTTTGGAAATGTGTAGTTCCTGGTGAGTGTAGGCTGCTTCCTGGTGAAACCTGGCTGCTCCATGTTCAGTGATACCTGTCATTAATGCTAAACATTCAATTTCATGCTGCTTGTACCTGATAGATTTAAGGATGTACTTCTGAAGGTGCCATGTAAGCAATTAACATAAAACCTGCAACCTTTTTGAATACAGACACTTTGTGTGTATTTATGCATTTGTATATATAGTCTGACTATTTATGTGAAAGAGCAAGAAGTGTGAAATACCACCTTTATAATTCTGAAAGAGAGCATCTCTAGAAAGAAGTATGGGTGGTAGTTTTAGGTTGTGCTTTGGTTCTTTCAGCTTGGGGTGTGTGCTCATTAATGAAATTTGTTGCCCAAGTGTTTCTTCTCATTGCTAAATTAAGTGGAAATTACTTTTTTCTTTTATTACTATGTTGGATGGGGGGAACTGAAGGAACTGACTGGATTTTTTTTTTTCCCCTCTACAGAAGAGGAGAATGCAGAAGCAGCAAAAGCAAGGACTACCCTTCCAGGAACTGCAGAGGAGGAAATAGGTAATGCACTCAACTGTCAGCTTCCACTCAGCTAAGTGTTAAAAGATCAGTCAGGATCATAGCATGAGGTAGTTTCCCACAAGCATCTCCTGGAATTTTTCACTCTTTTCAAAGATGTTTGCACCTGGCGTGTGGGAGACCTGGGATTGATTCCCGCCAGGGAGACAGTGTTAAGAGTTGGACTCGATGATCCTCGTGGGTCCCTTCCAACTCAGAATATTCTGTGTGTGTGTGTGATTCTGTGTGAATGCATTTTCCTGGAAATGACCATGAGGTAAGTGTCAGACCGGTGACTGGAGCTCTGCAGGCTGAACAGGTGGGGTTGAATAGCTGGGTCAGGATGAATGGGAAAACAAACTGAACTCGTAAGTAATCCATGCAACGTTTCTTTGGCTTAGATATCTGAGGTGAAGTCTAATAAAATCCTTTTTATTTAGTTGCAGAAGAGATTGCCTCTGAAAACTCAGATACAGTCTACAGCTCAACTCCTGAAGTCAAAGCCTGATAACTGCAACTGTTACGTGACACATGGACATACGAGACTAAACTAAAGTGAGCAGTGACAAACAGCAGCCTTCCAGAGTGAGCTCTCTACGTAAGGCAGAGATGGGCAGTAATTGATGAGAATGCGGTGGAACTGGCTAGGTGTTGTCTGTAAGAGAACTGAGTATCCAAATAAAAACCCAAAAGACAAGTAGTAGAGTTTTGCTGTCTTTTTGGCATAACTGCCTACTGTCTTTTCAAAGAAGCGTGCAAGCCAAGATCCAGTCTCTCCAATCTCAATTAGACTCATTGTAGTGTGTTTTCTTTACTATGGAGAAGAGATACAATGGCTTTTGCCCTTTTTTTTTTTATTCTTGAAAGTTGGAAAAATTTGCTCTAGTTGAAAAGAAGGGATTATGTACTTAAAAGTATTTGGTTCGGGTTTTGTTTCAATGTACGCTGCTTCTGCATGGTTACCTGTTTTCAGTTGTCTAAATAAAATGCCTTTCAAAATTCATGTATTGCTGTTGAGCATTGAGTTCATGAAATGGAAAAGCAACCAACTCATCACCTAATCCTTTCTAGCACCTTTGTTTGGTACCATAAAGAGGGAAAGCAAAAGAATGTTTGTTTAACTGTTGGTACGGAGAGTGGCAGTTTCTTTGATCTGTAAGCTTTGTGTCTTTTTTATTCTTTGAATGTAAACATGAGTATCTAAAAATGAAAAACAGTGAAAACTACATTAAAGGTGCTGCCTGAAATATTTGGTTGTACATGAAAATCTTGGAGGTTGGCTGCGAATCTGTATAGAGCTTGGGTTTAGTCTTCCAGACTGGATAAAAAAGTTACTCTTTCAAGGTTATAAATCATATTTTCTTCATTAAAGAAAATAATTAATGTTCTTCCACTTGTCATTTCCTTTAATGTTACACTGAAAGTTTTACATAATGTGTTTTGTATGGAAAGAAGGACGTTATAGAGGGAGGTATTTAGTCACACACACCTTTTTATTCGTGCATACTTGTCCTTACCTTGAGAGGGTTTTTTTCCATGAGTACAGTAATGCTGTTGTCGTAGAAAACTGAAGCTTAGTATTTGAATATAAATTGAAACATGGGCAATTCTATCTGAATGTAAGAAAATGCTCTTACAAGGGGCAAACACTGGCAGTGCTTGTCTGCGAGGTTGTGAAGTCTCCATTCTTGAAGACGTTCAAAACCCAGCTGGATGTGGCCCTGGAGAGCCTGGTGTAGCTGAGCCTGCTCGAAGGGGTGGTTGGCACGGGTCACAGAATTCACAGAATATTCTGAGTTGGAAGGGACCCGCAAGGATCATCAAGTCCAATTCTTAAACGGCACCACTGCCTCTCTCGTGGGGATCGAACCCTGGTGTCCCACGTGAGAGGTGGGGACGCTCACCGCTGTACTGAAGTGGATGGGGGGAAGTAAGAACAAAGACACCACGATTTATGTTTTTTTCAGTGCATCAGAGGTGTTAAAGGTGTTCGTTTTGCAATTACCTGGATGTCATTACGAAAATGAGCAACTTGTCAACCCTCTGATTTACAGCTAATTGTTTCAGTCTTTATTAATCCCACTAAGGCCACATGACGGCTCAAACTCAGTACTTCAGCCTAGAAACTTCATTTTACAAGTGGAAGGATGTGTTTCAAACGAGAAACTCAACCCCCAAAGGGCCGGAGTACTCCCGCAGGTGCCCCCGCCCATGGGCCGGGCTGTGGGTGATGCCGGGGCCGGGGCAGTGCCGGGAAGGGGCCGGTGCCGCTTCCTGCCTGTGCGGGGCGGGGCCGGCGAGCCATGGCGGGGCGGAACCCGGGCACGGAGCTGGGTAAGAGCGGCCGGGAGAGGATCCGGCACACCGGGAGCTGCGGGGACGTGCCGGGGGCACCCGGGCGGGGGAGGCGGCGGCTCCCGGCTGACCCAGCTCGGTGTGTGCGGGTCACCTCGCTCGTCTGAACAGCCGGAGTAGAAACAGACACACGGTTCCTGTAGGTCTTGTACCGTGTTCCCGTGTCACGTTAACTGGGAGACCGACAGGAGGTTGATTTTTTCCCCCCTCGGTGCTCCAGGTTGAACAGCCCTAGTCCTGTCACGGAGCTGGACTTGGTCCTCTCTTGCGGGCGTTCGCAAGACTTGGGAGTTGGACTAAATGATCCAATGGGTCCCTTCCAACTCAGAATAACCTGTGAACCTTTCTGGTTCTCAGGGAAGGATCCTCCGCCCCCTCCTTCTTCCCAAGAGATTCAAAACGCTTAATTGGGTTGGTTTCTTATTTGCGAACTTGGGACTTCACCTCTTCTTGTTGGTTGCACTCTGAAGAATGACAGCGATGTTCCAGGTGGTCTCCAAGCCCCAAAGGTGGCTGTGCCTGAGGTAAGGCAGAGAGCAGCCAAGAAAGGGTTTCTCTGCCACTCCTTGGCTGGAGCAAATAGAATTTCTCCTCCTCTGCTCATTGCTGGCATAGGAAGAAGGGCTACAGCTCTTCCAATGCTCCACCCAGCAAGACCCAGCTGCAGCAGTGGAATGAATTGAAGTGATGAGCCTTCCTACTGCCTGCCTTTAAGCTGTGCTATTTTGGTCAGTGTAAGTGGACAATTAAGTGGAGGAGATACATGGTGGAAACAAAGGACTGCCTGTGTGAGGAACAGGTTGATCTCGAAGTTACTGTGAGCAGAGTTCAGGCTGTCACATGGCTGCACTGCTGGCCAGAGAACAGGCACAGGCACTTGTAACACAATTAATGTACAGTTTAAATGCTTAACCTGTGGACAGGCGAGAGTTGCCTTCTGGTTCACTGAAATCACAGACAGGTGAGCTGTCGAATTGCTCTCTGATGTGCTTGGAGGGATGGGTGAGTTTCAGCTGTAGCCATCTGAGCAGCGTCTTTTTGCTGAGACAAGTGTGTTGATACTGTAGTGACAAAACATCAGTGTCTGTTAGGAGAACAAACTAGAACAAAAGTTTGCAAATGCACTCCAGTTATTTTAAACTAGTGTGTGCTGTGCTTTTTTCGTACTGTAAAGTCAGCCTTACAGTTAATTGGTGTTAGTGTAGCTTAAAGCTGTGCCTTAGAGGGTGACAGTACTCAAAAAGAACACGTTAAACCCTTATATTTTGATTTTCTGGTACCTAACAATACACACTGCTTATGTGACTTAGGTTTTGAAGGTTTTGCAACAATCTGTAGGATTATAGTTTTCTAACAGGGACATCTAGTGGTAAAATACATTTTACTTAAAAACACATTATTTGTGTCCTTTTTGTGTCTGCTGTTTCTGTGCTCGCTGTGTAATTCTTGCTACCATGAGAAAGCAGCTACTTGTTTATCAACAAGCCAAACTCTTCACAAATCATGGCATGTAGTGCTGCCCCACATGTTTGTTTGGGTTTTTTTTTGTAAAATAAATAGATTTTGTAAATGAAATGTATCAATGAGTATCTGGTTTGTAAGTGTGAGCTGCTAACATACTCCTTTGGTTTGACTGTGGGGATGCCGGCATGGATTTTGATGCAAAAACTTCAGAAGTAATGGAGAAAGACATTACCTTGGGTAGAGACAAAACTGGCAAAATAGAAGGTTTAAAACCAAGCAGTATTATCTAGTAGTTCTATAGGTAGTTCTATCTGGTAAATGTCTGGATATATTGACAAGGGGAGAGCAGTGGATGTCATTCACTTCAGCGTGGCTAAGTTTAGGCTTTTGGCACCGCCTTTTGCAGTATTTTGTATCCAAGTTGAGACATTTGGATGGCTAGATACTGAAATACGTAGTTAAAAACCTGGTTGGATGGTTGGGCTGAGAAGGTCAGCAGGTCATACTCTGCTTTGAGGCTGATACCAAGCAAGGTATTGAAGGCATCTGGCGTGGCACTGGCCCTGTTTAACAGTCTTTTCAGTGACTCAGAACCAGCAGCTGCAGGGGCTGGGGCCATCCTGCCTGGGGAGCAACTCTGCCGAAGGGCCCCGGGGCTGGTGCCCGGAGCTGGGCACGATCCAGCAGTGCCCTGGCAGCAGGAACAGCCAGCAGCCTCCTGCGATGTACCAGCAGGGACATGGACAGCAGTTCATGGAGAGAAAGGGACCATCCCCTCTGCCCAGAATTTGTTAGTGTGCCTGGCAGACTCTGTCCAGTTTTGTTGCTTCCCAGTAGGAAAAAGAGATTGATAAGCTGTCCAAACTTGAGCAGAGGGACACTGCACTGGGTCCAGAGCTGGAGCTTTTGCCCTGTGAGGAAATGCTGAGGGAGTTGGGCTGGTTCAGCCCAGGGAAGCAATGGCTTTGGAGGTCCTGACAGCAGCTACCTCATCCTGCAAGGAGTGTATCTAGAAGGCAGAGCCACTCTGTTCACAGCTTTGCCTGTACAGATGAAGTAAGACAGCAGGCTTGTCTTGAGGCACAGAAGTTCATGCTGGATATAAGGAAAGACTTTGTGCAGAACAGTCAGGTGGTGGGACAGGTTGTCTACGGAGGTTGTGCAGTCTCCATCCTCAGGGGCTCTCAAACCCTCAGCAGCCTGGTCTGAGCTCAGTGCTGATGCTGCATTCCACAGGAACTTGAACAATTGACCTTCAGAAACCTTACAACCTAAATTATTCTATAATTCTATGGTTTTTTTACCTCTATGTGTATATGTATGCCTGTGTATTTGTATGTATGCATTCTGAGTAATGAGTAATTAGTCAGAGTTGTTTTGCAATGTTCTTGGACTTAAAAAAAGCCCAAATCTATCCATGTTGCTCCGACCCTCTAGTTGAAGGGCCAGAAATACATTCATTTGATATTTTTAATTACAGTTGGTATTTCTGATCCATTTACATGTGAGAGCTAGCCTGTTGGTGAGTGACATTTAGATAATGAAGTGTTGCATCCCTTTTCAAGACAGCATAATTCTGTTCTAATAAATTAATACCTATTTTTACCCTGTACTGTGGCTCTGGTTCTTCACTGTTCCTTTCTAACATCTTTTGAAACTGATGGATAATTCTTATCAAATTTGAAGGATGAGTCTGTGTCTCCGAAATAAGTAAGGCACTGGGTGGAGTGACCAAATCAGGCCCTTGGTTGAGGGAAAGGCAGACGCAGATCAGCATTTACATGGATTTTCATTGCAACTGGCTTTTTTGGGCTTTATGAAAGTAACCAAACCAGGTGTTAGTCCATGGGTGGAATGTATATCAGGGCAGCTGGATTCTTGGAGTGAGGAGAGGTCTCAAGCTGAGGACTTATCCTTCCCCTGTACTTGGCGCTGGTCAGACCACATCTTGAGTACTGTGTGCAGTTCTGGTCTGCCCAGTTTAAGAAGGATGTTGAGCTNCTTGGAGAGGGGACTTGGACCTGGAGGAAACCAGGCCCCTATTGTTCTGCAGGTCTTTTCTGAGGAAAAGCTTATCAATGGCTTTTCAGGTGCTTTGTGTGATTTCACTGATGTCACAAGATAGTAGAACTGATTTCTAATTCAGGGCTCATGCTTTGATGTCCTTCCTTAAGTATCTGAATGCTGATGTCTTGGAGAATGAACTTCTGTGATGTAAATAAAAAAGATCAGAAAATATGGACCTATTGGTCCATAGCAAGTGTTGCTACGGAAAAATAACTACGACTTCTCTCTCCACAAAACTGAATAACCCTCAAACCTCCGAACAGCTTGCAACAGTAGAGACAATTGTAACAAAACCTGGTCCTGAGGCCTTATCTCTCTCTTGAGTGGCTTTGCTCGGCTATGCATGGCCAGCTGGGGTCAGCCTGTGTCCAGCTGAATTACCTCATTTTCCACTCAGGACATAGTGTCTCTTGCTTCTCCAGAAATAACAGCTTTCATCTCTTCCCCTACTCATTTTATCATGTGTTCATGGTAAGAGCAGGAGCACACATGCTGTTTCTGGCACAGAAAAGGAAATAACCAGTTGGGGGGCAGCTTCTTTTAGGGACAGCGTTGCCTTAAAATGCTTGTGAAACTACCGCCTCAGGCATTCTTGAGCTTTCTGTTTCACCATCTGAAGGGAGCGCATCAACATATTTTTTAGAGCTTCTGGTTCTTGGTTTTATGAGGAATGTGTTAGGTGCCTTAGATATTTATGTAATTACCCTAATGAAGTGGTTTTATTTATTGTTTTCTGAGGAAATGCTTCGTTTTTTGGATTCGTGTTCCATGAATTTGCTGTTGAGGAATTCATGAATTTCCTGTTAAGAAATTGAATATGATTTTTTCAAATGTCTTCAGAGAAAAAAGTAAACTTGAAGAGTGATTACAGAATATTGGCTAATTAACTGTAGTGTAACTGCTTTAATTACTTTTATCCCTGAAGCCACATGACTGTGCAGATGACTAGCAGATGACTTATTTAAAAAAAAAAAAAAGACGTGTTCACACTGCAAGGTTAATGAGCCTAATTAAATATAGTTTTCCTTAGCCAGATACTAAATCATAAAGCTTGAGGGAGTGAGGGAGGGGGAGAATCCAAAGGCAGTCAGTTATATTTCAAATAATGGTTTTATTCTCATTTTTAATGCAAAAAAAAAAAAAAGTTGGAATTGTGAGTGGTTTTGCTGAATAGAGATACTTACATCTAAAGATTTGGTGAGATCTCACATGGTAAATTTTGAAAGTCTATTTTGAGACGATTACACTGAGACATATTTGTTTTCACTTGCCCATTACTTTAATTAATGTAGAAATGGGCATGAATAAAAGGTCTGTGTTAGATGGAAGTCTCCATCTGCTGCTGCATATTACCAGAACCTTTGTCCTTCCTTGCTGTGCAATTTTTATGACACCATTTTATTTCCTCTAGTGAGCTACATAGTGAAGTCTCACATGAAGTTGCACAGAAAGGATGGAGTTCTGATTTTTGTTAAATCATTTAATTTCTTTTTTTCTTTTAAAAAATTTCTGCCTGTGCACTGTGGTTTGGGATCCAATATTCAGAAAAATACCTGGGGATCCAAATTCTATGGGCTGTCAAGGAAACTTGTGCCTCAGGGGCGAAAATTAGGTATTAGACCTTACTGAGTTGCCACGTGTCAGCTACCTTCATGATTAGCCTTGAATTACTGAAAACAGAAGGTAAAATGTGTTACACAGAGAAAAGGGCTGAAGCCCACGAATGTTACTGTATTTGCGAAGAGCATTTGGTTGGCTATTGCTGATCAGCTGATAGAAGGTGACTTTCACAGCTGACTTTGGGCAAAGCAGAGGTAGTAACTTATTTCACTTCCACTCTTCTTCCTCGTCTTTTCTCCAAGTGATTATGAATTTACATGTTTCTGGGGTTTTTTTTCCCTTTCTCCAAATGGCACTATACTTGACTATTTCCTTTAATCTAATGTAGTGTACAGTGCTCTGAAAACATTCTGAACATCCTGAAGACATTCCTGAGACCTTCTGAGTAGCAGTGCTCAAAAGTCAGGTGGGGTGGATCCAACAGTTGTAGGTGTATTTCTATCCAATCCAACACAAGCTGATTCAAACTGAATCCTCTACGAATGATGACTAATGAAGAGAAAGAGTACTCATGGGAAAAAATTATGTTCTTTCATTTAAATTTTCATCTCAAACTTGAATTTTCCTTGTCTAGCAGACTGAACATTCTAAATGTTCTTCCAAACTTTTCTACAGAAGGCTGAAGTTTTTATAAATGAATTATTAGTTGGATTTCTTGGTTGTCTTTAATAATGTAGAAAGAATAGGTTAGAGTAGACTAACTGAATGATTCCTGAGTTCCTCATCCAAACTTTTTTATTTTATCATATTTTCCAAAGAGGCTGAAAGGTCACCGTGCACCCGGTAGGGTTCAAAAGTTGTAATAATAAATTTTACTGTGATTAAATGATACACATAGTAGGAGAATCATAAGAGTCTGTGTTTCCTTCTTTTATTTATTAGTTTATTTAACTGTGTTTTCCTCCCTCATGGACTCTGTCAAATATTTTCCGTAGTGCCCCCGTTGTAAATGATATATAGGCACTGCTGATCGTGTAGGAGCCTCAAACCTCAAGGCAACTGCAGGAGATGCGGAGGTTTCACTAGTTCGCGTTTCAGCTGTTTGTGTGGTTTGCCTTGATTGATAGGCAAAATTGGGGAGAATTCTAGTCATAGCTTCTGTAGCAGTAGTTTCTCTCACCTACTTTCTACATGTTAGTTGAGCTCCTTGCTTTTAGGACAGAATGCATAAGCCTATGGCTTTGGAGGCAGAGAGAAGTAACAAGAGTTTGTTTGGTTTTCAGCTTCGCCAGCTCCTCCTTTTCCTTGCTGCCACGCAGTGTGGCTGATGCTAAATTCTTAAATCTATAAATTCCTTAGGATTCCTTTGAAATGCCTTCATTGATTTACTTTCTCTGCTTTTAGCCAACATTTTAACCTTGTAGGCACCACTCAGTAATATCTCGTGTGTAGTAATAGGAAAGTGGTAGCACAGTGGCTTACTGTGCTCAGGACTAGATTTTTAGGCTGTTAATGCTTTTGTCCTGCATTTCCGCTGAGTCATCTTTACCCTAAACTGGTTTTCTCTACAGCTTTGTGTAAGTCTAGGAAAATGAGCATCTTTATACATACTTTTGCTGGTGTATTAGTTTTCTAATCTTTTTGGCTATTAAAGCTATCAAGTAGGAATTTAAAAAACGGAGAATAAGATTTCTGTGCAAAATTAGTGGGTTTAGCTATGACTTTAAAAAAAAAACAACTTTTAAACCATTTTTTTAATATGCAAGTGTAATACAGTAGTAAGGAACATTCACAGAGATAACATGGTCTTAATAAATTCAGTCACCCAGATTTATTATCTCCTAGTATCTATGTGTGTGTCCATATTCTGACCTTAACTGCTGATGATATGTGATGATTAATGGTGGTGATTTGCTCATGATTGGTGGTTAACGATTGCCAGTGTTGTTTTCAGAGTATTTTCATGGAATTCTTACATGATTAGTATTTAGGATAAGTATTTATGTTTTGGGTTATGAGAGATTTTAAAGGTGTTCTGATTTCTTTTTCCTGTGTACTCCCATGAACAGTTTATATATATTAGTGTTAAAATTTACTTCTGGTTTGTCATACTAAGCAGAAATATAAAGATTCGAGAGCCAGAACTCCCAGTTCTCATTTTTCAGTCCGTTAGCTTTCATTAGCCTTTGTTAAGCAGTGTCCAATATTTGGTTCTTCTGGTTCTAGACAGTTTCACTCTTTTAGTAAAGGTTGAGCATCTGCTTCTCTTTGGGTCTGGTTATTGTTCATGGATCCTGAGACTCATCCAATTGTGAGCCAGTCTCCCTTCAGTGGGCACCTGAAGGAATTCACACATGGAAGGTGTTTCCTTCAGTCCTCCCAAGTGCTTGGCAAGGTGAACACTTCTCAGCAGCTTCCAGGAGGGTATGTCACCCAGGAATTCAGTATTTTCAGAAACCTGTGGTTAGTCAAGGCTTAGTAGCAAATTCAATAAAAGTAGCTCCAGACAATAACGAACTAAATGCTTTGTTGTGCATGTCCAGAGGGGTTTTTTGACCATGTGGGATACAGTTACTATAAACAAAGGTTCACATACACAAAAATGCTGTTGTATCCTAGGACCCAGAAGACAAGCAAAGGGCTGCATAAGTACTACCATTTATTCAGAATCAAGAAATAAATCAGCCAGCGATGCAGAAGGCTGTTTTGTGGGTGGGATTTTTTCATGCTACATGTATGATAAATGTCTTCGCCCAGGACTGGCAACGTAACGTTTATCATCAGTGGTAAGTTAATTCAGTTGGAATTGCAAACAAGACATCAAGACATGCTGTGTGAAACACCCAGTTCATAGATCATACCCTAACAGAAGTTAATGCTATTTTGTACTGGTGATAAATACACAAGCCCTGAACAGGACACGGAAGTACAGCGTGCTCTTCAGAAGTTCAAAACCAAGCTCCAACTTTCTCCTGGAGTACCACACCATGTATTAAAAGAACACAGAAATAGATGAGACTTTTTTTTTTTTTTTTCCATTTCTCTCCCCAGAACTTGGCTGGATCTCAAAAGTGCATGTGAATCGACCTGCAGTTGTGAGGCATGCAGAACGAATTAAAAAATGGAGAACTCTGAAAGGTAATTGGCAAGTAAGTGCTCCTTTTATGCATTCTGTTCCTGTATTTTTAAAGCAGTCACTCTCCTTCTCCAGGCTGTAGTATTGAACCTTTTTCAAGATACATGTAAAGTTAAAAGATGTGCTTGTCCGTGTCTTATTTTAATAATTTGTATTTGATGATGATGGGATGGAATAAGGTGACGCATTTATCCAAACAAGTTAAAAACCTTATAACTCATGAGTGGCAAAACTGCAAATGGATTTAAGTCATCTTTATTCATGAGTGGATTACATTGTATATTACTATCCGATCACATTTATTCTGTTTCCCAGACAGACTTCTCTGCATGCTGTCTTCTTATTTTTTTTAATTTTAAAGCTGTAAGATACGATCATGATTTCTGTCAAGTTTGACCTACCTGGAGGATTTTTCTTTCCTTAAACATTCCCAGCATGTGTGATTTCATTGCTTAACTAGTTTTTGCCTAAAATTCAAAAATCCTGACTGGTTGTGGCATTTAGCAGGGAAAGGAGCCCACTAATGTTAGGGGGACTGACTTTTCAGCTGCTGAGCCAAGGTAAGTGGTAGCTTGTTGTCCATCTTACTACAAAATAGATTCCTGTAAACCATCACTAAAGCCAGTGGTGCAAATGAACTTCTCTTCAGGGATTACTTAAATTCATTGAACATACATTTAGAGTGTACAGCTCTAGTTTACACACATTTACAGAATACAGCCTCTGCAAATGTAACATGAGCCAGCAGTGTGCCCAGGTGGCTCAGACGGCCAATGGCACCCTGGCCTGTATCGGGAATGGTGTGGTCAGTCAGACTGGGGAAGTTATCCTTCCCCTGTACTCGGCGCTGGTCAGACCACATCTTGAGTACTGTGTCCAGTTCTGGGCTCCCCAGTTTAAGAAGGATGTTGAACTACTCGAGAGGGCAACAAGGATGGTGAAAGGACTGGAGAACAAGCCCTGTGGGGAGGAACTGTGGGAGCTGGGGTTGTTCATCCTGGAGAAGAGGAGGCTCAGAGGTGACCTCATTGCTGTTTACAGCTACCTGAAGGGGGGTTGCAGTCGGGTGGGTGTAAATCTCTTCTCTCAGGCTGCCAGTGCCAGAACAAGAGGACATGGTCTTAAGCTACGCCAGGGGAGGTTTAGACTGAATGTTAGGAAGAGCTTTTTCACAGAGAGAGTGATCTCTCTTTGGAATGGTCTGCCCAGGGAGGTGGTGGAGTCGCCATCCCTGGAGGTGTTTAAGAAAAGACTGNATGATCCTGGGTCCCTTCTGGCCCGGAGTGGCCTGCTAGACTGTGAGGGAACTAGGTTTGTGTTACCACTCTGGGATGTGCTTCCGGTCTCTGTGCGGGTGTTAGATGGTGAGTTGGACTAGATGATCCTTGTGGGTCCCTTCCAACTCATAATATTCTGTGATTCTGTGATTCAACATCCCTCTTAAACTGATTTGTACAGTACAGGCATCAAAGCTGGTTTCTGCATGGAGGTCTCACTCTCTGTAGCTGGCCAGCCTACAAAATGTCCCACCTACGCTGATAGAAGTTTCCTTCAGGAACCTGCAGTAAATGTTACACTGAAACCTGCTTTGGGGTGACTGAACAGAGACCTCCATGCAGAAACCAGCTTTGATGCCTGTACTGTACAAATCATGTCAAAGAGCAGAGCATTCAGAGAGCGGCTTTGTGGATTCAAATGGACTTTGCCAGTTCAAACTTCCCCCTTGCACAAGTGCCCAGTAAAAGATGTCAGTTTTTAGTGAAGTCGTCACGGGAAATGGGCATTTGCTGGAAGACTTTGTCATGGAAATAACCCCGTTAGTGTCCAAACCAGGACAGACTTTCAACAGATATTTCAAAATAGTCTTAAGCTCAACTTTTGTTCAGCAAAAAAGCTAATAAAATTTTTAGTTTTGCTTCTGTTCCATTCTCTGATTAATAAGTCTTTTAAAATTCTGTAGCATCTTCATCTAAAGAGTGCTTTAGCCTTGTCATTTAGCTCTTGCTTTTGGGTGTTTTTACTTTGCACCAAATACTTATGGGTTGTTTTTTTTTTTAATTCCAGATTCACACACAAAACAGTGGAAACATCAGGAGTCTAGAGCCTAAGTTTGAAGAAGCTTGGGTTTTTAACCCCTCCTGATTCCACATTACACTTTTACAGCAGGATAAGCGTGCAAACATGCAAGTGTGCAAATTGGTGTTGTATGCACTCATCTGGGTACTGTCAGTTGCAAACCCGTGCTTTGTCAGTGAGGCTCCTCACACTCACAATTTGCTTTACGGAATTAAATTTGAAACAAGATGCAGTTTTATCCAGATAAAAATGTCTGATTCTTACCGAGCCCCAGTTGGTAGTTAGCTTTTGCACCAAAAGTTGGAATTTGCTCCTTTGTTTCTGAGAGAGGACTTTCGATTCAAAATTTTTTCTGTATCATTTGATACTGCTCAAGACATGACCAAGTATCTGCCAACCCTGTCTATCATAAACCATTCTTTTTATGTCCTCTGTATGATATCCTATACTTTTTCTCATTGTCAAAGTGAGAGCCAGGCTTTCAATTCCTGCATCTTCTAAGTCAGTTTAGCTTTGGAACTGTTAACAGAAATACTGTGTTTCTTGTTTTGCTCCCTTTGTAGGCTGCTTGGCTGCTGAAAGCTGTCACCTGCATAGACCTCACCACTCTTTCAGGCGATGATACTCCTTCAAATGTTCAAAGACTGTGTTTTAAAGCAAAGCATCCTATTAGAGAGGATCTGCTCAAAGCCTTGGACATGCATGATAAGGGTATGGTAGCTTTTGTTTTGTGTATTTTGTAGAGAAAATGTCTACATTTCCTCATTATTTTTCAATTTTCACAAAACACACTGGTCCACTGATTGAAGTCATATGGTGTAGAACCAAAGAGGAATCAGGCCTCTGGTTTAAGCCACAGACGTAAAATATCAAAGTGTAGTCATTTTTTAAATCTTGGATTCATAGACTCTTCAGGCAGTTGAAGTATTAAATATCAGGTCAATTATCTGAGGCTTTGAGGGAATAGCATTTTAACTAGAACTGCAGTAGGGCTGCACTAACATAAAGGCTGCTCAATTGCTCAGTGTGGCTCAGCAAGTATGAACAGAGCTTGGCACTGCAGTTTCTCTTCCTGTAATTTGCTGATTAAACATGTCTTGACTGTATGTGTTGTACGTGTTGGCATTAAACTGTGAGTCTGTCAATAAGAGTCTTGGAGTTTTAATAAGCTGCTTGAGAGGGTGCAGAGAAGGGCAACGAGGATGGTGAAGGGACTGGAGGGCAGGCCCTATGAGGAGCGNGTAGACTTGCTCCCAGGGTCAGGTGAAGGAGCATTAGGGAGGAGACGGTAAAGAGAATTACCTGAACTGTTTGAGCAACAGAACAGACATTCGTGGTGTAGGTGCTTAAGATCCTTGTGAGAATGCAGAAGTGGGAGGTGAGAACCATGCACACATGCTCATAATATGGACTGCGCTTGAGAAGGCAGAAATCTGCATGAAAAAGTGAACTTTGAATTTTGCAGGCATTACCGTTGGAGCGGTTTGTGTATATCCTGCAAGAGTCACCGATGCTGTTAATGCCCTAAAGGCTGCTGGTTGTAACATACCAGTAGCTTCAGGTAAGCTTTATTCCAAAATATGTAAATATGTTGATGTTATGAAATACATAAAATAATCCAGAAGTTTGGACTTGCTTTTGTGTCAGGGAATGAGGTGAAAAGGTAACAGGTAGATAGAAGGGATGGGAAGGGAGGATTTTCTTCTGGCATAATCTTTTTTTTCCATTCAACTTCAAGCTTGTCAGGAATGCCACATCTGTTTTGCTGGAAGTTCTTTAAAGAGGGGTTTAAAATATATCAGTGTTTTCCTCACCTGAATAGATGAAGTGGGGAGCAGGAAGAGAATTGGAGTGGTAAAAATGAGAAGATTTGTGGGTTCAGATAAGAAGAGTTTAATAAATAAAATATAATGAATAATAATGCTAATAGTAACAAATGCAATGAAAAGGAAAATTGCAAAAAAAAGAGCAAGAAAACACAGGAGAGGCCAGTGATGAAAATGTAAAACAGTTGCTCATGACCAAGTGACCAATGTCCTGCCAATCCACAAGCAGTGGCCTCACCCAAATTTACACGTAGTTTAAGTGGTGGACGTGATGCCATGTGGTATGAAAAATTCCTTTGGGCAGTTTGGATCTGCTGTCCTGTCTGTCTCTCCTCCCAGTCCCTTTTTTTGTGCAGTTGCTGATGGGATGGGGTGAGAGGCAGAAAAGACGTTGATCTGTGCAGGCACTGCTCAGCAGTAGTCAAAACATTCTTGAAGTACCAACACTGTTTCCAGCACAACACCAGCTACTACGAGGATAACTCTCCCAGCCCAAGCCAGCACATCCTGAAGCTGTGTGCAGAGCCAAGGGTTGTTGCCAGCTGAGTAGCCCAAACGTTCAGGGCCTTTACATACAAGTCTGACAGTGCCAGCTCTTCCCCAGTCGCCACACGTGAGAGACGAGTCCTGAATCCACAATAAGCTAGAAATAGAATCAAAGAATTATGCAGGTTGGAAGGGAGCTCTGGATGTCATCTCATCCAACCTCTTGCTCAAAGCTGGGGCTAACTTTGAAGTTAGAACAGGTGTTTAATGCTGAAGTTTTCTGATGAGTTTTTTTGTTGTTGTTCCATTGTTTTGTAGTAGAAAAATACATACTAAATGCATTTATATGTCAGAGAAAGACTTTCTCTGAAAAAGCCATCATTTTTTCCATTTCCAAAGTTACCTTTAGGTTTTGTATTTAAACATCATAAACATAATCTTAAGGAGACTTCGTTGAAAGCAATTTTTGCTATATTGTGATTTAGCTGTTAAACAACATAACTGTGATTTAACTTGAGATACTGTTTAGAAGAATTGGAGAGAATTAAATGTGTATTGCTTCATATCTGAGTTCACTACTTGCTTGCTCAGTTCCGCTGGAAACAATAAATATTTTGCTTTTTTTTTAGGCTACTCTGGAAAATTTTAAGATGTGAAAGATCTTTTCACAAGATGCACTTAGTATCTGCTGGACATTGGTTTTTGAGGCTAGTGCTAATGCTTCTTGTGGGTGAAGAGGGAGTAGGATGAAGTGGCTTTAGATTTTTTTGAATCATGCTAGGGATAAAAAGAGTAACTTTCAAACTTTTTGATATAGTATTAGAAGTATAGGCAATTTTATAATTAATTTATATATTTATAAAACATTTCTTCCTTCTACCTACATCCCCTTTCATGCTAGTGGCTGCTGGATTTCCGTCTGGGCAAACTCCTCTGGAAACCAAACTGGCAGAAATAAAGCTAGCTGTGGAATATGGTGCCAGAGAGATTGACATTGTCATTAGCAGGAGTCTGGTGCTGACTGGCCAGTGGGAAGGTAAGTACCCACACTTTGGCAAGGACCTTAAATCTCTCTATATGGATATCTGTATCTGGACAGATCCTGTATGCAGAGTCTATCATTGTCTCTTCCCCTAATCACCACATCAATCCTTGAGGAATTTGATCCGTCCCCTAAGAGTTTACCTATAATCTGAGGCTCTGAGTTAAATAAAACCTATTTAACTAATTTATGACAAAGGGTTGCATTTTTTTAAAAGAACGCTGTTGCCCGTCGTGTCAGGCTGGGCATGCAGAATGGCTTTGTGGTTTGAAAATTCAGGTCTATTATTCTGTGCCTTTAGAGGATTTTGTGTACTGTGTTAAAAAAATAGCAAGCGAAAGCCTAATTATTTGAACAGTTTTGTAGAAAGCCCCAGGGGATGCTAATATAGATGATACCCTGTTAAATATACATGTTTCAATTCTTGACAAAAATATGTATTTTCATTGTTTTCTTTTTCCTGAAAGTTGAGAGTACAAATTGACTGTTTGTATTATTATTGATGTTCTGGTGTCTGTAGACTACTACTAATTAGTAAGAACAATAATGCTGAAGATGGTTTTTGCTCTAATTGCCTCCTTAATGTACTGTGAATGGTTTGCCTTAAGTGCTGACGGTGCTCCTATAACTAATCTCCTTGTGAAGGTAAACACATCATTGTCTTGGAGTGAATTTTCCATTTAGTTGTATTATGCAGTGCCATAATACCCTGTCTGCTTGGAAGACTTCATAATGGACGTTTGGTACCTGCATTTAGTTAAGGAAATACAATCATTGTAGTAATACATAGATCGTGTTTTCAGATTTTGGTTTTCCTTCAATCAACAGTTAAAATTGAACCAAAAATATCCCAGGTTTCTGTGTCTGTGTCTTCGGCACTGATATCCTAGTTTCCATTTGCTGTAACCTCTTGATCTTTTTCACAGTATTTACTATCGCCATCCTTTTGCTCTTTCTATGAGCTGAAGAGACAGAATAGTGTTGCTTTGTGATTTGTTTCTAAGGCTTGTTTGGTTATTAAATATTTTAGTGTATGTCCAGTTAATGTCAAGTTATTTTAAAGCAGTGTTTGAATATTCCTGAAGCTCTTTATGACACTCAGAATGTATTTTCTAGATCTTCATGAAGTTTTTATTAAGATCTTTTTTAAAATTATGAATATGAAAGTAGTTTTATTGGACAGCTAAATTACATTAGAAAATATGTAACATTAAATGAGATTGAAGTTTATGAGTTTACGTATCTTTTACAACATTTTAACTTTTAAAGTAGTACTACTTTAAAGTAATTTACTCAAACATCATCTTGTATCACTTGGATTAAGTTTAATATTCGGTACATGTTTAGATACTTCCTTTAGGTACAGAATGTGGAGTCCTTACGTAAGGAGTGATCCAGTTGGTGAACAAATTGTTGAAAGAAACTGGATTTATTTATTTATTATTCTTCCCCCCCCCCCCTCTTANGGATGTGCTCTCGGTCTCTGTACGGGTGTTAGGTGGTGAGTTGGACTAGATGATCCTTGTGGGTCCCTTCCAACTCATAATATTCTGTGTGATTCTGTGTGATTCTGTGTGAAGTTGTCTGGGGTATTGTAATGTTACTTCTAATTCCACAGGTTTTAGGAGATACCTGGGCATACAACACTCTGAGTGGATTTAGCTGTATTGTTAATCCATTGTTTGCTCAATGTCAGTTGAATTTTCCTATTAGAAAGGGCGAAAAACAGTTATACTCTATGAACTTTGAGTGTGGCTGCATCCATGAAATACATTATATACAACCTCATTATGAAAACTGCTTTTCAATTACAGAATCACAGAATCACAGAATATTCTGAGTTGGAAGGGACCCACAAGGATCATCGAGTCCAACTCTTAACACTGTCTCCCTGGTGGGAATCGAACCCAGGTCTCCCACACGCCAGGTGGGGACACTTACCACTGTACTAAAGTGGATTTCCTTAATTCTGTTAATAATTATTCAGCTGCGAGCTGGGAGACTTTGTTCAGGGATTGGGATCCCATTTTGTGCTACATACATCATAAACAATGCAGAGAAAATACCCTCCTTGCTCCAGAGACTTGAGAAAGACCCCACGTTGTTCAGAAACATTATATGCAGCTGGATTTACCATGTCTAGATGTGCAAGCTGAATTGCACGTCTAATCCAGTTGCAGAATTTCTGTCTCATATTGTCAGCAGCAGCTCAGAGTCCTGAAGCCAAGCTGTTTCCAGTTTCATGTGAATCACTGGAGCCTGGAGTTGCACATATGTGGCTGAGAGCAGAACTGAGAGAGTTGTGTTGTGCTGATAGCCTTGTGCTTGTCATTTTGTTAACAAACCTGCCATTAACATGCCAGACGGGAGGGACTCCAGCTCATTTTCCAGTTTCTCATCACAATTACCTTGATCTTCTGGTCTAATAGAAATCAAAACGTCTTCCCTCCTGATCTCAGTTTTTACCCTTAACATCAGTCAATGTGATTGACTAGATAAAAAACACCAAAAAAATTGGATTAAAAAAAGGAGAGGGGTTTTATCGCCACATTTTGGAGAAGAGGTGTTCCATAAAAAAAAAAGCAGTGGGAGTTTTCTCCTGCCTTAATATTTTCATTTCTTTTGTAGGAAATTTGAATTATCCCCTTTATTTTTATAATTTTTAGCACTAAGGTATTAGACCATCTAGACCATCTAGCACAAATCATAGCCAGCAGAAATTGTCAGGGATGTTTGCTTGAGAAATGTGATGGGGAAAGAATATTTTCTTTGATATTTTTAATATCTGCCAAAATTCAAAGTAATGTCCTGAATATCTGCAATTTTAGGAAAGCTACGCAAAAGGAATCTTCCATCACTTACAGTTTCTAACAGTGAAATTAAAATTACAGCTATGAAAGCATTTTATTTCCTACAAAACCAGGATTTTCCTGACTTACAGAAATGCATCCAGTAAAAGCAGATCTAAAGTTCATGCAAGCTGCCAGATACCTTAAGTAAGTGGTGCAAAATAGAAGTGTTCTTACATTACAACCGTTTTACCAGCTAATTCAATAGAGCTGCTACAGACTATATCAGTAAGCATCTGGCTCCATGTGTGCTTTGGGGTTTTTTTAATGAATTTGTTCCTTTATTTTGTTATTTGTTTGTTTCACTACTGGCCATTTGCTTTGAGAGCTTTTGATTTTGTTTTCTTTGTTTTTAGCAGTAAAAAAGGAAAGTCTCTTATAACCTCTTCATGGTAGTCTTAGCTCACAGTTGAAAATATGCCTGAAGAGTTTACCGAAATCTTTGTGCCTCTACTGCTAATCAGAGAAGCTGTGTCTGCTGTGGCAGTTGCTGGCGTTCTGCACAGGTCTCAGATGTTCCTTGAATTGCAGCTTTCGCCTGTATTCCTGCTCCTGTCCCACTTGATGGAACTGAATTGTTAAGTGATGGACTTTTTGGCAGCACAGATTGTCCCGTAGTGAGCCCAGGACTCCTTGAAACATAATCACATAATCTTAGACTCAGTTAGGTTGGAAAAAACCTCTGAGATGATTGAGTCCAACCTGTGACCTAACACCACCTTGTCAACCAGACCATGACACTAAGTGCCACATCCAATCTCTTCTTAAAATACCTCCAGGGACGGTGATTCCACCACCTCCCTGGGCAGCCCATTCCAATGCCGGATCACTCTCTACCAAGAACTTCCTCCTAATGTCTAAACCAAACCTCCATTAGCATAGCTTAAGGCTGTGCCCTCTTGTCCTACTGCTGGTTGTGTGGGAGAAGAGACCAACCACCACTTGGCTACAACCTCCTTTCAGGTAGTTACAGAGAGTGATAAGGTCTCCCCTGAGCCTCCTCTCCTCCAGGCTAAACAATCCCATCTCCCTCAATTGCTCTCACAGGACTTGTGCTCCAATCCCTTCACCATCCTTGTTGCCCTTCTTTGGACATGAATACATTTTCAAGTGTGATGAACTCCACCTATACTTTAGACATTTGCCAAGAAATTTCAGGATAATCCAGTTATTTGTGCCTTGATTCAAATGTGACTGAGTACTGAAGCTTCTCTTATTGTTTTTGAAAGGAGTTGGAGTTCTTGCACTCGTTCTGCATCAACGCAGTTCTGGCTTGCACCGGGAATGGGGCACTCTGGTTAATTTTCTCTGTCCCAAACGTAGTTGCATTTCTATTTGTGCTTTTGCTGGGGGATTGAAAACGTCCTATGAATGCCAGCTATTGTCTGGGATAATTGGTCTCTGAATAAAAGAACAGTATTTCTTCCCTACACACCTGCCCCATTAGAGCATGCCCACTTTCCTGCCACCTCAGCTAACCCGATAGACACGGATGATTGAAGATTCTCAGTTGTTCCTGTCTGTGGGCTGATGTGTGCTGTCAGGTAGTGAGACTGTTCAAACGAGCTTGACGCTAATTGCATGTAAAAGCGCTTTCCAACTGTAGGGAGGGTGCCGTAGCTGCAGTACTAACTCCAGTGAACAACAGCTGTGAGGATATAATTTCTTTTCATGGAATCCAACCTAAATGTACATTTTGTTGATCTTATTTTGACATTTTTGGTGACGTATCTTAAAGGTGGAAAAAACTTTTCTTCTTGTTACGGAAACTAGAAAAACAAGAAAGTTGCTTTCTTTGGATTTTCAAAAGCTACAGAAAGAGTCACTTCACAAAAAGGGATTGTGTTTGGATATAACATGAGCAGGGTTATTAAATGCACAGAAAAATAGCACAGGTCCTTTGTGTTTCTTTTTCGAGTCTCGATTTGATGTAGGTTTCTGGAGCGTCACCAATTGATCAATAAAACATGTTAGACTGCATGCTAGTACTGATTAATTCACACCTTTGGTACACAGTAAAAAACAAGGTGAAGCCTGGTGTCTATAAAGGGACTTGCTAAGTGCATTAGCCTGTTGTCTGCTAATGTGTGTAGTATGTCTCAGAGGGCCACCCCAGCAATTCCAGCCCTCAATACCTGGTATGCCAGTGGCATCGATTGGGTGCAGCAGTGTCATGGGTGGAGTGAGATCCAGCTGTACAGCAGCTGTATGTTTCCAGGTCTCACTGAAAAACTGAAGGGAAAAGAAATCTAGTTGTGATGAAAAAAAGTTGTATAGCCTGGACTGTTTCTTATTTAAGGCTGTATTTTAGCCTTCTATCAAAGAACTTTTTGATTATGTGTTTGAAGATTGAGTACAGTTTGTGAAAAGGACCCTCTTCTTTGCTTATTTTGCATCTTTTACAAAAAAATTTCAGATTCCAGATGTGTTGGCTGTACACTGTAATAGCTGCTTTTCTCCTTACACAGGAGGATTCTTAAACATCCCCAAGTGGTCAACTTCTGATAGCTAAGCCTCATTAATTTCTGACTCTTTTAGTCTCTCTGTGTTTAAACTTTTGTTGGAGCGCTCCTGAATTTCAGCAGAAAGGGTGGCAGGGTTTTGCTTTGCTCCCCATGTTGCATTACCTGACCAGGTTCACAGGTTCTACCCTTTTTGTAGCTGGTTATGTCCAAATTTATTCCAGTCACAAGATCACAGGCTATTCCGAGTTGGAAGGGACCCACAAGGTTCATCTAGCCCAGCTCCCAAGTGACTCCCACACAGGGATTGAACCCACAACCCTGGAGCCATGGGCACAACGCTCTGTCCATCCGAGCCTCCAATTATCTAGACCATGTCACTGAATTCAGTCCTTGCTGAGTCTGTGGAAATATAAAACTGTTAGAAAGTTAAGCATGCTTCTGTAGACATGACACTTTGTAAATCTGAAAGCAGGAGTTTGTGATGGGGGTGGTCTGCTCTGGGCATTGTCCCTGCTAAGTGCTGACCTGCCCTCCCTGTCCCTGCTGCTCCCTGTCTTGTAGCCAGTGGCTGGTTGGTGGAGGTGGTTTGTAAACCCAGATCCACGTGGATTTGGTGGTCCTTGAGCTGTGATCCCAGCCCTTAGGCTTTCCTCACCAGGGATTGCATTATTGCACTGATTTTTTGTTTTCAGGAAATTCTTATTACCAGGAAGCCTAAAGTGGGATTCAGATGCCTAAACACAGGCATTGAGTTCCATGATCAGATGTCTTGAGATGTGGTACTAGGGAGAACAGTAGGAAACTGAAGAGAGAGATGGATCCTCCAGAAGTGGCAGTGGGAAGCCAAGAGGCATATGTTATGACATCTCTCTACCACTAATGTTTGTGGTTATACAGCTTGGTGACACCTTTGTTGTCTTTTAGACTGAGCACTTTTGCAAATGTGAGTGGAAGAGGGAGAGAGAGTGATGACATGATATGCAGAGGAAAACATAATTGTCTTTGGCTACTGGTACAATGTACTGACATATTTATTGCTGGAAAAGCTGTTTTAAAATCAATCTTTACTATCATAGCATTTTTTACTCATGATGTATTTGAGTATTTGGCATACTGTGCACATTTGTGGTTTTGAGAGAACTGACATTAATAGCTATTAAGTAAAGTCTGAAACTGAATGGCATTGTTAATTACCTCCAGTCATGTAATTTATTGAACTTACAAAACTTAAGTTCTTGAGTGCTATGACTAATTATAAGATTGGAAATTAATCCAGAAGTGGAAATTACAGCCATACTTGAAAATGTCTCTCAGGCAACTTTGATCATTTTCACATGCTTTTATCCACAGGTCTCTACGAGGAGATTTGTCAGTGCCGTAAGGCCTGTGGAGAAGCTCATATGAAAACAATCTTGGCAACAGGTGAACTGGGGTCCCTTGCTAATGTCTACAAAGCCAGTATGATAGCTATGATGGCAGGTAAATATATGTGTTTTTCTTTTTAAGCTGAGAGAGTCTTTGCTATATTGTTTATGACACCTTAGAAATTCTAGTCATGAAAGTTTAGTTTTGTCGATGGCAGAAAAAACTGTTATGTAGCAATTACTGGAGTTGCAGGTGTAATGATGAAGTGTCACTTGTTTTGTATAACCTAAAAAATCGGAATGAAATCTTAAATAACACTTAAAACTGCTAAATGACAAGATTTGTGGGAACAAGTAACATTTGTTGTCAAACATCTGATCTTTGGTGTATTTAATGAAGACCCATACATTTGGGGCAGATACACTTATTGATGCAATCGTGGTGACCTACAGATGTAGGTAGATTCCTCATCAGCTTCCGTTAAGTGCGAGGGGAACTTGCCCTGTCAGATTCATGCTGACAGCTCTAATTTTTGTTTGTGATCATTTGTTGTAACCAGCTCTGAGAGTGTGGTTTGGGAAACCAATTGTGTGGGAAATGCAGTGAGGGCAAGAACACCACAGGCTCCAGCAGGCAGTGGGATGGGCTGGTTTTTAACTGGCACACCCAGAAACAGTGGCACTCACTACTAGTAATTGGTACTTGGAAGAGTGTTCGGTCTTCCCTGTCTTTGAAAACTGGATTACATTAAACTTGATGCTTGTCGGTCTTTTATTCTGAACCTTTCAGCTAAGAAATGTTACCATGAACAGAACACAGTTTACAGGGGCTCTGTGTAGTTTGTAAGTGTTACTTTTTTGCATAGCTATAGAACCCGTTTGAGCTCAGATTTACCAGCAGTATGTTCTCTCTCCAGCTTGAGGCTTGTGCTGGTACATTTATTCCTAGTTTAACCAGGATTTTAGATTTGAGTTTTAATGCTATCTCTAAGATGCAAAACTGGGAATTAGTTTGTAGACACTTGCTTTTTCCACCATGCTTGAAAGGTGGCTCTTCAAGTTTAGTTCTAGCAGTGTAAAGATATATTAAGAACCGTTTGGGTTAGTCTGTCTTCTAAACTTCCCCTCATTTTTTCGTCTATAAACTCTTCAGACCTGAAATTCCTCTTATTTTAAAACAAGAAAAATGTAATCAAGTGTCTTGTCAGTATTTAAATAAATGTTCAACTTACTGTTGACCTCATCGTCACCATACACAAGATTATGCTTATCTGATTCAAATAGAATGGAAAGCATTTGAGGTTTTTAACATGCTCAGCTACAATGTCAATTAGTATCATTAGATACAGAGAATCAGTATTATAGCATTAAATATTACTGTTTAATTAGAAGAGGTGTGTCATTTAAACTGATATCCTAATCATTATGATCACTTTTTTGTAGCATAGAGTAGTGAAAAATTCAGCTTTTAAAGCATTTTACCATTTTCAGAATTTTTGGTGGTGTAGTTTTTTTGAAATACAGCAGATGGCTCTATTGTTAATGACTTTCCTTGCCTAGTTATTCATTTTGCAAGATACTTATCCATCTAAATGTATGCAGTAATTTCCTTATTTCAGTCCCTTGCTTTTAATTTGTGGGTGGGTGTAAAAATAAGAATTTATCAGTGCCCTACATACATGTATTCAGGAGCAGATTTTCAGACTCCAACTTGTCAGAACTGCTGAGAAACTCAAATTCCAGTTGAATTTTGTTTGATTTGTGTATTTGGAATATTTGGAGCACAGTGGTATGGCACAGTAGTTTTAAATCTTACCTTTAGTATCCGTTTATTAGCCTTTTTTTTTTTTTCAACTGGAGGCATGATTTAAAAGAAAGAAAATAAAAAGCAGATGATCTTTTGGAAATGGTAGGTTCTGGCAAGTTTCATGTGAAGATCAGTGACAATGCTGATAAACCTGACCCTAGTATTTTGTTTTATATGAGGAAATTAGTTACACAATCTTGTGAATTCAACTACAAAACTGGTTTTAGAAGTTTGTGCTGCCTCTGGCCAGTTGCTCCTGTTCTTTACAGCAAAATCTGCTGCTCCTTAAGCTGTGCTGTTAGAAGTGGTTCTTATGCTGTGTTGTAAACTGACTTTTCAAAGTGCAGTCAACCTCTGGAACTCGCAGGGGGTCGGGTCTCTGCAGGTCCAGCAAGTCATAGGATCTGGCAGGATACCAAACTCATGAATATTCAATTAGTCCCCGCCCATAGCCACTCTCCCTCCACTACTGAGCTCTAGAGGGTGTTTCTGTGACCGCCCACCGTCCTATGCCACCTCAGGAGACCCAAGGGAATGCCTTCCTGACTGGGAAGACAGCTTTAAACTCAACTCAGATGTGATCAGACATGGTGAACACACCAAGCCGCACTGAAAAACCCATGTCTCATCTCAGTTGCCTGGGTGCTGCCTGATGTGGCCACTCTCCGGCGAGGGGGGCGGGTGGCTGCTGCGTTTGGCAGCGGGCCGAGGCCGGGGCCTGGGCAGGGGTGAGCGCGGCCCCTCGGCTCCTCTGAGCCCTGGCCACGGAACCTGCCTGACTGTGGGCACAGAGGAGGAGGGGTGTGGCGATCACACTTCTCGAGCTTCCACTGGGACCAGCCTAGCAAACGGGCCCTTCAGCCTTTCCTAGGGCAGGAGGAAGCCCTCGGGGAATGCCTGTGTGTGCCGGGAGCTGTGGGAGGGTTCTCCCTGCCAACCCTGGGAGAGGGTGGGAGGCGCAGTCCCAAAAACTCTTTCAGACCAGGGCTATGGCAGCGCCCAGTAACGGGCAATGGGCAGTTCTGTAGCCAGCCCTTGGGGTAGCTGCAGTGCAGCATGGAGCCGGGAGCCAGCAGGAGAGCTGGGACGAGCAGACCTGTTGTCCCTAGAGCAGCAGCTGCCATAGCCAATGACACGGCACAGCAGCACCCAGGTGGCCAGTGGGAGGCAGAGGGAAGCGGGACAGCAGCAGACATGCAGGGACTGTACTAATGGTCTCAAGAGTTTCTGTTAGAAGGTTCCCTGTTCTTGCAAGTTTTATTCCATTGTGAAAGTTTATGTATCTACTGTGCACCCCTGGAAGAGCTTTGTGTGGGCAGGCAGAAAATGGCTGCATGTCTAGCAGGCAAGGAGGGAGGGCAGGGGCTTGGCTCGGCCTGGCTCCCACCCCCTCTGGTCACCGGGTGCACTGGCACCCCCACACCGGGGCCCATTGCGGGATGTGTCACAGGCTGCGATACATCCTCCGAGCTGGGGGAACAACAACAGCTCCCTGGGCAGCACCAGGGCTGCTGCCACTTCCCTCCTGTGTCGGGAGGAGCTGCCTTGCACTCACATGAACTTGTGCAGCTCTGATGGGGAGCTGGCTGCTGGCATTTTTGGAGGTTTGTTTTAATTTCTTTCAAGGTTTTTTAGTCTGTGAACCTGCCTACCTCTTGCAGGCCAGCACGGGACACCAGGGACAGGACAGTGCTGCTGGAGCGGCGCGGTGGGAGTGCGGGTGCTGCCCCATGGGTGCGGGAGGCGGGAGCTGTGGGGCCACTCTTTCCTTCGCCGCCCCAGCCACAAAGGGCACTGCAGAGGGATCTGCAGGGGCCGCTGGGGTGGGGGGGAAGGTGCCTCCCACTCCCACTCCCGCACAGACACACACAATGCCGGCACCCTCCTGCAGCCTGGCAGAGAACAATGCCAAACGTGCAAACACCCTGAGGCCCCCGTTGCCTCCGCAGTGTCCACCCGTAACTGCTCCAGCAGCTTCCTCAGCTCCAGGGCGATGGCAGCGGTTCTCCTTCCCGCCTGTCCCGGCTCGGCACGGCACAGGTGCCTGCCCGCCCTGGCTCAGTGTGGTGTGGCTGGACACCAGCCCACCAGCCCTGGGGAATGGAGGAAGGTGCCTCCCACTCTCAC
Source organism: Pitta sordida (assembly GCA_013390025.1). Lineage (NCBI taxonomy): Eukaryota > Metazoa > Chordata > Aves > Passeriformes > Pittidae > Pitta > Pitta sordida. The sequence continues at coordinate 291,482 of WEKX01028167.1, forward strand.
GCACAGTCACACACAATGGCAGCCCCGTCTCCCCGTCTTGGAGCCCGGCGGAGGACAATTCCAGCCATGCAAAACCACACATTTACACTAAATGCATCCCGTCCGCACCACAGTGGCTCCCAGTTGGGATCAATTTACATATTCATGAGCAGACTGGGTTCACAGTAGGCTCTGCGTGTTCTGCGCATGCGCCAGGTCCCACAACTCGCTGGAAAATCAACAGCGACTCTTCGGATCCTGCAAATTATGGATTGCGAATATGGGGAGGATCACTGTAATACATTTGACAATTACTCCAGAAAAGGGTTAACTAGTCTGCTGTGTGGCTTTTGTGGTTGGTTTGGGATGTTGTTTTTTTTAAAATGGTCACAGCCTGAGTAATCTGGTTTACAGCCTTGCCTTGTAGGCAGTTTTATCAGTGCAACTGAGGACGTGATGTACAGTCCTCACAGTTTCTGCTTCACTGTTTGGGAAGTCAGCCCATAATATGTGGAGCACAAAATCCTACACTTACAGATGTTTATGTTGCCCTTACTGAGCATGCACACATTTCACCTAGGTTCTGAAGCACAAAGCCACTAGACATGTTGCAATAAGTGTATAAAATACCTATTTTTCCCATGTGTCTCACTTGTGAGACTTGGAAGACTGGGAGAGAAATGCAGTTCCGAAATATCAGTAGTTCCATGGTTAGAAAGTTTGTCTGGGATGTGTGTGACTTGATTTCTCTAACTGAGGCGTTTCTATGACATGGAGGTCAGTTTTATAGTGTATTTGATGTTAAGCATCTCAGTCCCTCTTTATAAAGTGCTTTGCACAAAGCAGTTAACTGAACAGGGCATACAACACAGATGTCTGCTTTCCCAGATAACTTTCCAAAATTTTTATACAGCCTTCCCTGTGCTGGGTGAGGAATTACTGGTAAATGCTGGGGATCATGGCATGCTATGGCAGGTCTGATTCAGTTCGCTGGTGGGTGTTCAGCCACTGGACGTGTCGCCAGACTGAACAGGTCACTGACTTGGAAAGGGATGGTAAATGGGCAAAAAATGGGCACCTCCACATTGACTTGGATTTTAAGAGAACACTACGGGCCATGCTCAGGCTGGGGTGCTGTTCCCATGCACTTTATATTCAAAGGAGATTGCACAGGACTCTTCCACAGGCAGACTCCGAATCACAGCTGTTGCAGAACTTGTCGGAAGCCATCCACTGCACACTAGTGAGTGGGATGTACAAATCCCACAAGTGCCGTGGAAGTGGGAAGTGGAGACCAGTTGTAGAAATGGTGCTTTGCACAACACTGCCTGTGGATAAGATGTTAGTGCTTGCACCTGTGAGAAGTGTTGCTTCACAGTGAGATGAGAATAATTTGCCTCTATATGAATTAATAGTTCTTTTCCCCTGTTGTCTCTGACATTCTCCTTGTCTATCTTTCCTTCCTTCTCTAGCACAGTACATAAGGAGAAAGATATCAGAATGGGAGCAGGCACACAGATAACTTAAATCCCTTTAACCATACCTTTACAGACTTTAACGTGTGATAAATTCTTCTGGAATAATTGAGAACTTATTTCAGAGTGAAAGAGGCTGACAACCTTCTAAGAACTGTGACTCACCTGGCAAGAATAATCCTTGTAGTGCTAAGGAGCACATGATGGTGGGTAGCATTGTACATCATGGCTCCATGTCACTACCAAAGGAGCACATTTTTTTCAGAAAGCTGACCAAGAAAAATTCTTAGCATTGAATTAGGGAATTTTTGGTCATTAGTTTATAACATCCACTACCATTTCTTGAGCTACTTGAAGTCCTGATGTTGGTTTGAATACATAAGCTTCTCAAGAAAACTGACTCTGTTTTGGGACAATGAGTAAACTAATTAGTGGTTTTCCAGTTTTTTAGATTATTAACTAGTAGTTATCTAAACTAATTAGTGGTTTTCACTGTCTGGTGTGTACTTACATGAGTCATGCCCATTTTTACGGGAGACACTCAAGTCTGTGTCTTCACAGTCTCTCAGAATACAGACCTAAGGAACACAAACGAGAGTGTCTGATTCCCTTTTACTAGTGGTAATAATTCTCTCTCCATCATGGTGTCTTTAAGCAGTTCTTGTACACAGTATGAGATGTAGGCCATTTTTTAACTTTTATTTTTTGACAGAAACATCAGAAACTGTCAAGAGAACCAGCCAAGGAAGAGAAAGATGAATTTGAAGTTCAGGAAAGTTGTTGATGACCTAATTGCATATTTCAGTCACATATAAGGTTTTTTATTCTGGAAAACCACGTTTTAACCATATTACCTAATTACAAAGTCTGTATTGTTCTGTGTAACAGTTAATATTCATTAAGGTGGAGGAAGTGATTAAGTAAAAGTACTTTAAAAGTGAAAACTTCATCTATGTCATTTTAACTGTGAAAACTGCTCTTGATAGTACGTCACTCTTTGGGAAGCTAAGGGAGCACAGCAGTGACAAGTGAAGGATATTTGGTTTTGTTACAGATACCTAAACAAGTACCTGTGTAAAGATCAGGAAGGAGTGATGTACATTCTTCTGCAGCTCTACTAATGTATGAGGTTTAAAGAATTTTTTCATAGATCATTCGTAGATAATTTCATAGATCAAATAAACTGTATGTTTAGGTACTGACTAATGTAAACAATGAATTCAGAAAAGGAATGAGTTCATACTAAAACAATCTAACTTCTAAAGCCTCTAGCACAAAAAACCCTGCAAAAAGTAGTGGAAGATGGCTGAGAGAATAAGGTCACTGATGCTGATAGTCTAGAAGAAGAAAATTAAAACACAATAAATGTGTGACCAGAAATTCTTTGAGATCCTTCAACGCTCTTTATTCCAAAGTGAACAGAAATAATGTAGCCAAACAGAGAAGGAAAGCATTGTGTTGCAGTTCACAGGTGAGCAGAAATGTTTTGTAACATTGCAAAATGATGCCTGGGTACACAAAGCTTTTACCTCAGCTCTAAATAAGGTTTTTGTACTCAGTTTATTCTCATATCTCACTGTGAAGCTGCACTTTTCCCCAAGTTCTTGCAGGTGCAAGCGCTAACATCTTATACACAGGCAGTGTTGTGCAAAATATTAGGGAAGACAAATTTTAAGATAGCAGTAGCTATTTGTGTTCTCTAAGCATTGCCTTACAAAGATTTCTTTTGAGCAGGGTTGTGTGGTGTGGCTGGAAACATGCTAGCCATCATCTAAGTGCAAGGGATGACTTTTCTACTGCTGGATGTGGACCACCATGATCCAAAACTTCTGCCAAGCAAATACTGAATGAAAAATGAAACAGACAAAGGAAACCAAACTAGCAAAATTGACTGAAAAGCTGGGCATGCTTCGTGCAAATGCCGCTAATGTGGGAAACAAGACTACTGAATAAGTAATAATACTTGGCACTTAAATACATAGCACTTTATGACTTCAAAGCACATGCTGACACCAACAGAATAAATCTTAACAATTTCCTTGTGAAGTACAAAACAGAGATAATAACAGACAAGTCAAAAGTCAAACTGAAATCAGTTGTAACTTTCTGGCTTTAAATCTCATGGTCAACCCCGAAGTCCAGGGTCCCCTCAGTAGCATGTGAGTTGTATTATATATTGATTTAATTATGTGTCTACAACTTCAGCTGTAATTTGATACCAAGTCATCAGTTATTAGAGCCCAGAGCATTTCCAAATGAAAGGCAAGCCAAGGGAGGAGGCTTGGTAACACATATAAAGCAAGATTTCAATTTGTGTCTTGTTTTATGTGTCTGAAATGCAACCAACTATACTGATTTTACAGTGTATCTGTAAAGGATACCCTGTGAAAGATCCATCAGAAATCAGGGGCAATATGTGTCTGTCGTCTTCTGAAAGCAGCTCTATTGTACAGATGTAAATTGTCTCTGAATTCTTTTGAGAGTGACAGATAATGTTAAGCTCAGGTCTGTGAATCTGGGAGCTGGTAGCAAATTAGTGAGTCCTTACTCTTCCGAATATGTGGGAAAAGGACTTACCACTGTCTCGTGACTAAAGCTTTCTCAGCCATGGTCTGGTGGCCATTTCCTCTGTCCCTCCAGCCAAGCAAGAGTCAGAGTAAATCATGATGGGGATTGCTTGCTGTTCCAGCTTGGCTGCGCTCACTGGCTGGGCAAGGAGGGTGTTGAAATCACAGAATCACAGAATATTCTGAGCTGGAAGGAACCCACAAGGATCATCGAGTCCAACTCTTAACACTGTCTCCCTGGCGGGAATTGAACCCGGGTCTCCTACATGCCAGGTGGGGACAAATGCAGCACATTCTTGCATCTCACTGCTTATCTTCAGAGCACAAAGTGTAGTGCAGAAGAGTTCACCCACCGGCATCATCAAATGGTAGCAAATAGTCCCAATTTTCTTTGTCTGTGATCTTCTGGCAATACAGATTAGATCTAATGAGGGCATGAGCACTTTTCTGAATTTCTGTCAATTTACTAAGGGTGCATAAAATTATGTTTATGTCAGTTCTCTTCTCTTTGCATGCATACAGACAATACCTCATTTGTCCAAAGCGCTGTCCCTTCCTTCAGAATTTTTAGACAAATTTGAACTTGCAGATAAATTCAGCACTTTGTATCACACAGACGGAGTGTTGAATGTCATTTTAGGAACATAGCCTTGGTTATTTTCTTGAATATGTAGAAGAGGTGACAGTTGACTGCTTTAAGGGCTTATCAGGATAGTAATTAATGTTGCGGAATTATGTTGGAAGTTGAGATCACTTTCTTGTGTTCTGCAGCAGATGTCCTGCATTTTGCATAGTCTGCAGTGGTTCTTCATATTCAAAGCTTTGGTTAACATCACTGAAAGTTTAGTGCAAGGAGTGAGCACAGAACGCACTGTGGAAAACCAAGATGCATAGCAAGGCAGAGTGACACAGTCTGTCTCAAAGTTTGGGATGATAGTATGCATTAAAAAAAGTTTTTGAATTAGGAGTTAGATCAAAAGATGGATTGTGTTTAAATACAATCAATCTAATTCAGAATAACCTGTGAACCTGTAAAAGAAGTTGGTGCAGGAACAAGTGAGTTCATTTGTTCTGGTGCAGAGCAGGGAGAAATAAAAAAGCCTGTAGTATAAAAATGCAGATAACTGCATGTTCAGTAAGGCACTACAAGGATGCTTCTCTAAATGAGGTAATTGCCTACAAGCTTAACAATGATACTGCAGCTAATCACTAGAAATAACAGTAGTGTGATAGATAAGCTCAAAGTTGAAAAGTTCTAACAATGCAATCACGATATCCTCAGGTTTGAGTTACTGATGAGGGTCTATACCAAGACTGGTAATAAAAAAAAAGTGGGCCTTGAGTAATGCAGACCTAAAATTCTATCTGGAACTCAGTAATATGTGTAGAGAATCAGAAGCAGAGGGGTGGAAAGTGGTTGGGAAACGCTAGGGCAGGCTCTATTGAAAAGTCTTTTCAGTAGAGTCGACATAACTGTGCGTGGGTAAGTAGAGGACAGAAATCATGTGTAAAAGAAACAAAGATACTGGGCGGAAAAATAAAGTTACAGAGATCTGTGAAAGGAGAACAGAAGGGTATATACACTAGAACTTCATTTGTGTGCAGTTTGTTAAGCTGGAAACCCAGACATGCATGTAATGCCACGTTTTGTTATGCATTTATTTATGTGCTTACTGAACTGTGTGCCTGCCTATATAGCCATACCTGAGGGGAGATTGTTATCTGGGAGTGGTCGTATTAGTCACAGCAGGATGCCTGGCAACTCAATTTGCTAATTTTGTGTAAGGTCTGTTCTTCTATTAAGGATACTCTACCGTAATCAGAAAGTAGAATATACACCCTCTAATGACATCAAAGAAGAAGTACCTGTGTAAAGCAAACGTTTGTCAGCTCTGTACCTGCTTGTTTGATTTTGTGTTACCCACAACACTACTTTACTTTCTCTCTCCACCATCCTCACTTAAAAAAAGTGCTATTTCTAAGTACTTCTCACCAGAAGAATGCCAAGTCAGGAAGCCAGAAGATGGGTTTGTAGTAGCAGAATGACTTCTAACAAATTTATAATCACTTTTCGCAACTCTTTTTGCCTTTCTGGTTTTCTGTATGTAAAATTAACATTGCACATTTTATAGGACCTCTGTGAGGTTTAGTGAATTAAGACATAATTCCCTCAGTGGAATGGTCTGCCCAGGGAGGTGGTGGAGTCGCCATCCCTGGAGGTGTTTAAGAAAAGACTGGATGAGGAACTCTGTGACGTGGTCTAGACAATGGGAGGCTCGGATGGATGGAGCGCGGTGCCCATGGCTCTGGGGCTGTGAGTTCGATCCCTGTGTGGGTGTTCACTTGGGAGTTGGATTAGATAATCCTATGGGTCCCTTCCAACTCGGAATATCCTGTGAATCCTGTGATCCTGTGATAAATAGAAATATATTCTTCTCATTAGAAGGTAGAAATTTTCCGTGCCTGAAGATGGAATACCCTAGGTCACACCTGAAATTGGGAGACAGCGCAAGAGAAAGTTTGGAAATTTCATGATGGCAGTTGCTGACTGATTTACTAGTACGGCCAGCCCTGGGAGTGGCAGGGAGGTGGGAGCTGGCACAGCTTGCCCTGGTACTCTAGGCTGATGATGTTGTGTAATGCAGGATACAGGAGCAGTAGGGAGGTCGTCTCCCTGCAGCTGTTTTTGTAGCACTCCACCCAAAATGAATTTTTTTAAATGGAAGAGTTTTGTGTGCTTCCGTTTGCATGCCTGTTCTATTGTGCTTTGGTGTTCTCCCTGCACTGGACAAAATGAAATTGTAGAGGGGCAGGAGTGTGGTAACTCCGCAGAAATCCCAGGCTTGTCCTTCTCTCTGAGGAGAAGCGTTTGAACACTGATCTGCAGATTTCTGCTTCTTGACCTTTAAGAAAGTGGCCATTCTTGGTACTTCACCCTTTGACGCCAGTTGTGAAATATGTGGTAGGTTACAGTGAGCAGGCAAATACTGACAGTGAAACATACTGTTTAGAGGGATCAACCTGGTATTAGCCCCCTATCCTCAGTGCCTGAATAGCACTTTGCTTTTTCGGATATTCACGGTCTTTCCAAAGCACGTTAATTAAGGAATATCTAAATGGTATACTTTCAATTTATAACAACTGATGCAGAGAGATGACAAAGCACCCCTGCTGGGTTAATTTTCCCCATGAATGAAACCTTGTTTCTATGTTAAATAATTTGTTAGAATTTGAGTTAAAACTTCTGAAGTTTCATATCACCCTAGACTCAGAAATTGTTGCACAGTGAATAGTTCTAGTCAAACATGCCATCAAAATAACACAGCTTCCTAGCAAAAAACTTTGCATCTGTGAAGCTCTGGTATTGAAGGCAATGGTTTGAAAGAAAGCAATTTTAAAAGATGGAAATATTATGTAAAATCAATAGATGTACAGGGTACTATTTAATTTTCTGATATTTCAGTTTGATTTTTTTATTCTGTCAGTAGCAGGTGTTAAATTCTACTAAACCAGTGGAAAGAAGAACTAAATATTTAATTTACTGTATCAATTATATAAACTTGGCTTATGAAATATTAAAGTATCTTTTAAGACATTGCAAGTATAAAAACTAGTTTGAAAATCCAGACCCCTAAACAGAAACTTAATATAGATGTGGAAAGAAACTAAGCATGATTTTGGGGTTGTATGGCCTGGAATTTTTTTTGTTACTTTTTGAGGTAGCAAGGCCTAGTAATTGTGGCTATCTAATTTGAAGGTATATGCTCATGGCAGCAGAACAGCAGCAATGTGGATTTAGATTTCTAAAGGGAAGGATGTTGGATTTCTAAAGAGAAAGATGAATGGAAAAATAAAAAAAATAAAATAGGAATATGTGATTTTGAACATAGGTTATTAAAAAAAAACTATGGACATTCTTTTGAATACACCCATTTAGTGATAAGGAATAGACATACATTGGAAAACAAGAATAACAAGAGATGAACACAAACAGAAGTAAAATACATATTAAGACATAAAAGTGAGACAAAAATTAGTCATATGAAACAAGATGTTTTCCAGAAGGAGGGTATGGATTGTTTCCTTAACTACAGTGTTAAAGCTGGATGTTAAAATTCAATGAGAAATATAAATTCAATGAGAAATATAAATTCAATGAGAAATATAAAGGTATCTACTAACGTTTGACAGATCATGTTTTAGTGGTGCTGACACTGTATTTTGAAGTGTTACATCATGAAAAGCAGAGAACCAGGCTGAATACCCAAGCTGACTGCTGGTTGCATGATGCTACAAACACATTCCTCACCAAGGTAAAAGGACTGTTGAAATGCAAGTGCATTTATGCTTGTGTTTGACATCGTTCCTTCCTTATAAATGTAAGGTTTTAACCGGAATTCAAAAGGTCTTCTTGATAGACTTTGTCAGTCTATGTGAGTAATTTTCTCAAAGGAAAAGGTTTCTATCAGAATATGAATATAGGATATAGAAATATTCTTAAGGAATGTGCTCATTTCAGTGGTGTTTGGAAAGAGATTTTTTCCAGCTTGCGTCTGTGGTTGCTTGCGGTATTTTTAGTGAGTTGCAGAAGGGACTTGAGCTTCCTTGGTAGGTACCTGTGTTACTTGGAGCTTGTCTCTCAGCCATTCTGCGTTCTTGTGATTCGTGTTGCCAAAGCTCAGATTGTGTTGGGAAGATGCTCAACAGAAGATACTCCCTTTTTTGGTACTGTATTTTGGAATTTCATTCCTATTCGTTTGAGGGCCTTTTTAATTGCTTTTCTGAAATTGTAGTATTTAAATTCAGCATCTCTCAGATAAGACAACTTCTGGTTTCTGACTATGCTTAATTTATAGTTACTAGAGACAATAGCTTTCCCAGAGCTCTCTGTAGTAGTCCTGCTTTTGAGAGATTTTTGAAAAGACAGCAAAGTCTGTAGTCTTCATGCCAAGTCAACAGGCATCTGACATCCGATTGTCATTTGTACCTTTGATGTTTCTTCCCCGCAAGCATTTGGACTATAAAGTTATTTCCCTGCAGTGTACAACTGCAGCTGATTTCTTGAGCTCTCCCCAAATCTAAGATGTAGAAAAGATTCATCTTCAGTGGTGCCAGGACCTCTTCTTAAGTAAAATGTCTTCTTTCCATCATCTTTGCATCTATGTTACAAATCCAATGTCCGATATACCAGCCTGTTCCAAACATCCCAATGGTGAAGTCTTGTAGTTTATCAAGTTCTGTTAATTCATCTCTAATGGATGAAAAAGAAGACAGGTGATAATGTTCCATACTCCATACATCACATTAAACTTATATACAGTCAGATCTTCTGTATCGCGGACCCGTGGTCTTAATCGGGTTCCGTGAAGCCCTACTTCTGCCTTGAATGGCAGCTCATTAATATGCAAATTTGCCCTGCACCCTCAGCCGCCTCCCCGGTGCTGTTTTGGCACTGTATTGCTGTGTATTGGTTGCCACGGCAGCCGTGCCCGGGGGATCGTGAGGCAGCGGAGCTACCACAGCCAGGACAGGGCGAGTGGAGTGGCGGGGCTGCCGCCGCTGCTGCAGTGAAGACGGCACAGGCGGAGCGGCATATTCATGACTGCCTGATTGAATATTCATGCGTGCCAGGTCGCGCATGTGCAGTTGCTAAAAGGGGCCTCCTTCATTGCTAAAAAATCATGCTGCTAAGATGTGAAGCCGCAATATGGGGGGCGTGAAGTGAAGAGGGCCGACTGTAATGGCATACAAAATCATGAAACATAGATCTTCAAAAGCTTGCTTCCCACTGGTCCTGGATAATGAACCTGTAGAGAACTCAAAGGGAAACAAAGGAAACAAAGCCTTACTCATAAGTGGAGCTTTGAAACTGACTTCAGCCATAGGATGGCAAAGCAACATCATGATGGAAGGGCATGTCATGTTTCTTGTGACTTCTAGTCTCTAGGAAGAGGAGGGGTAGCATTTTTCAGGTTGTGCTCTGATGCCATGATACCATACGTGTGCTGTTGATAGCTGACTAGTTATGTTCATATTGTAATCAGGTGCTGTGTTTGCAGCTGTTCTGGATGTAAGCAAATTCAGCTTCTCAGCAGTTTGCTTAGTTGCCAGTTGCAGCACAGTTGTAGCTTCAAGGCCGACTTCTCTGGGAACTGCAGCAGGATAGACTCTGTGCTATTTTAATTATGCCATTTCCAGTGATTTCCAGGGCCTAGGTTAGAATTACAGCTCACTTACCTTCAAACTAACTGTCTCCAGAATACATTGCAGAAATGTTAGTTTGTTGCTTGAAGGTAAAATGAAAAAATCTTAGTAAAATAAACAGCGCTACTCCATTTTTGAAAAAAAACCTTGGTGAGTTCATTTGCAGGGACTTGCTTGTATCATGAAGTAAGAACTGAAGCCAGAAAAGGCACATAGAAAGAAAACAATATATTTTTCTGAAGAAAATAATGTATTTTTCTGTTGAAATGTTGAAGAGATTAAGTAAAAAAAAAAGAAGTCTTAGTGAGGGGTAGAGAGAACCTTTTAGGTTTAAAGTGTTCTGTGCTGTTTTTATTGTCCTAAGAACACATTTTTGGAGACAAACAGAGAAACATGCAGAGCACTTTGTCATCTATGTGTGAAAGAGCTGCAGATGTGAACAAACAATTATTCAGTAGTAACACTGCTTTTTTGCTCTCCTCTCAAAAAAATTTGTTACTCCTTCCTGTCTAATGTATTTGTGAAAGGCAGAAGCAAGAGAGATCTGAGGTTATTTGAATTTTTAGATATCAGAAGGCAAGTAGAAGGTAAGAAAAGAATCTGTTCAAGTCACAAGAAGGCAACTAATGCAGCATTTGAGGTATCAGTGATTCATTCTGTATTATTAATGGCCGTGGCACTGGTGTGGCGTGTAGGTTTTCTAAGGTTTATTTTGCTAAATTAGTTGGGACATCGCATAAAGATTAAAGTAGTCAGTGAAATGTAGAAGGATTTAGATCATCATAATCATACAAAGCTTGCAGACTCCTTTCCAAAAGATGTGGGTAGCTACAGCACTGATTTTTGTGTTAATTTACTAGTGAATAATTTAAAAAGACATGTTTATTTTTTAATAAAAAGGAAAGCTATACATTGAATGAGTGTTTCTAATGTTACTTGCAGCTGCCATTGAGCAGATGTTAGGGATTCTTGCTGGTCTTCTGGACCAAAATACATTTTATGAATAAACAAACAATTCCTTTTTACTACCAACTCTTTCAGGCTGATTCTCCTCCAAATTCACAATAAATGGCTTTTTAAAGTATTCTCATAAATAATTACCTTTCTTGTGGCACTTTGTTCTAGGCACTTGGATTTTAATTACAATGATGAACTGTTTTAATAAGTTGTTAAATAATTTTATCATTTTAGGGCTTGAATCCATTTTCCATTTCTCTTTGACTTCATTGGTTCCTGGGATTTTAATCCTTTTAATTCTTGCTAATTCACTTGATATTGGACTTTCACTCCCCCTTATAAATTCACATTGGAAAAGTGAACAGCATGCCAGCAGCATCTTTTTCTTTTGAACTCTGTGCACGTACTCCCAGCTTAGCTTGCTGGGTATCCATGGTCTCCTGTTACTAGCAACCATTTTGTTTAGCTCAGTCATTTTGATCACAAGATGAAAATATAAGTAATTAAATGGAGACTATTTGGTTTTGCTTTGGGCTAATGTCTGGGGGCCTTAAAGCACTCTATGGAAGATGTGTAGCAAAGTGAATAGAGTGCTAAGCCAATAGATAAGGAATATGCAACACTGCTATACTCGACTTCAGAACACCGTTTTCCAGCATAAATACTCACCAGATACCTTTCTATGTGATTTGATATAAAGAATTGTCGAATGCATAATTACTCATAACTTTTTATGTCAGAAGTTTGGGATTTCAGAAGGAAAGGTACAGATAGACAGGATGGTCATGCTTCCTGGCATGGTGGTGACATTCACTACCACTGCACTTTGGCAAGTGACAGCTCAGTAAAACACAGATAATGTTTTGCTTAGCCACCTCTATTTCTGGTCATGTAAGTGTGGATGGAAAAGTCGTTGATACCAGAGTGAGGCCCTGAAATATTGCTACAAACTTTACATAGGGGAATTTTTTTTCTCTAAGAAAGACATAAAATGTACTGTCTCAATGAACAGTGACATTTAATAACTTACCACTAAATCCCTGTGAGGATATATGTACATCTAACACAAAGAGAGTTTGATATTCAGTTTCTTTCATTTACAGTACTTCAATAAAAAGAGTGGAATGCCAAAGTTCAAAACGATAATATATATTTAGTATACGTTTTCAAAAATATAAAACTTAAAGTGTAGATTTGAAGATTGAGATATCATCTTCATTTTGCCAGTGGACTAATGAAATGAACATTCTCTATCAGTTTCAATTATTTTTAACCAAAACACATAATTACTTAGTCAGATTGTTGGTACTTTTGGTTTGAGATGCTTACCATGATTGCAGTCTCTTATACGATCAGCAACACAGTCTGTTGACAAATGAAGGTGGAGAAAAAATGCCCCAGCATATTAAGTACCTTTTTAAGAGTTGCTGCCCATTTCTGAGGTGCTTAAGGATCTTTTTGATTTCCTTCATTTTTTAAAGTAGTCCTCAGTAGATAGTTATGCCAGGAAACTCTGATCAGATTTATCAGCAACATGCCTTCACAAAGCTTCCCTTTGAAATAAGATTGTTAGTTTTGCCATGTAAGCATTGTTAATAATGCAGCGGGAGAAAAAGATTTCTTAAAAAAGCAGAAGTGTGTCTTTCCCCAATCCCAGCAGAGTGGTGCCTCCTGCCTGGAGTGTGGTTGCACAGTCAGGGGGTTTGGTTGTTTTTTCTTTGAAGGGAACTAGCATTGAAGAGAACCCAAAAACTTCTGGGAAGCAGGAGCTCTAAGACTGTTGCTTTCAAAAAACAACCACATTGTACTTTGCTGTTGATGTGTAGGTGAGACCTTCCAAGGTGGATACGCTTTGGAAGTTTCTTGCATCAGGAGGACACCTGCACCCAGGAAGTCCATGACAGAGTCTCCATCTTAGCAACTTGTTTATGTTGAAGACTTTCAAGTATCATAAAAAATAAGCTAGACATGCCTAACATTTTCCTAGTAGTCGCGTGATTACTGGAAGTGGAATATTCATCCCCCCAGTCCAAGCCCTCAAGTAATCTACTCTACCTGATTTATAAAAACCAGGTGGAAACAAATACAGCACAGATGAATCTGTGAGGTCTGACACCTTATATTTTTTGATTTGGGGGCAAAGCCGAAAGTCAAAACATGGACAATTCCAAGTGCTCAAGGAAAATGCCTCTGATACTGGAAATCCTCCTACTGTTGAAGCTGGCTTTTATTGTAGGGAACAGTGTGGAAGAGAGACTGATGCTGGCTGTTTGTCCTCTGCATTACAAAGAGGCTGGATGCTGGACAGATTCTGACTGTGGCATTAAGACATGACTTTTAAATCTTAAAAATCAATCCTGCCTTTCTCTGGGTTGGAGTAGGAACAGAATCTTAAACTGCTTTTAACATGAGGTGTTGAAAAACACGCAAAGTTACATTGAAGTTTCATGATTTTGGTTGTATTATGTAGGTGCTTTTTTATAAATCTTTAAAATTCATAGCACCTTCTTGATAGAGTACACTGATTTTCTACTTGCTTTATTCAGTGTGGAATATTTCCAAATGGGTTTTAAATAGCTATTTCTTCAATTTGAGTTGTTTTGTTACAAGCTAATAGACAATGCATAAGCGTACCTGAGTTTTAATGTTAGCATATTTGTTTCAAAGTTGTTATCAACGTTAAAAAGCACAAAGCTAAATGTGGTTCTAAAACATGGTATGCAATATGCTATGTAGTGCTGTGATTCTAAGCTGTCATGCATATTTATTATTTTCTTCCAAATTGCATTGCTATTACTGGTAGATATATCAGGGTTTTAGACTTAGCCTGTAATATGTCATGTACTGGACAACATTTTGAGAGGCTGAGATGTATTGATCCAAAACTGAGAATGCCAAGAGGGAAAAAACCTGACCTAGACCAGTGCTGTTTTAATTATATTGCAGTTTGAGATAGTTTATCATTGTTTAGATTAGTTTAAGTGTGCACAAATAACAGATGCAGTGCATTTCAGTGGTTGTAAAGGAAGCTTGAAAGATGAGATTTTCAAATCAAGTCCAGTTTCTCCCGCAGCATTTTGCTTTTCTACTCAGCTCAGCAGGCAGACATGACTGAGAACTGGAGCACCTGCATCTAATCTGAAGAGAGAGGCCAAGCTTTATGAAGGTTGGTCATATGCTTTATGCTTCTTTATGAAGCAATTACCTCTTTTAGCAGCAACCTATGTGTTACTGGTAAAGCAATGAGAATGAATGACATGGTTCCTTCTCAAACACCCAGCATGCCTTGAGCTGCTGTATGTGGGACACTAATGTTCTACCAAAGCATGGAAAGTCACCTTCCTCCTCCTAGCCACTGGCCATATCCATATCCTTGCACACAGAGACAATGTGTTATTTTATAATCTGTAGCTTTTTCAGTGCAAATGCTAACTTCTGGATGTTATGGAATTTACTATCTCTGGAGCATAATCAGAACCAGGCCTTTTTTGTAGGTGGTTGCTGTGTTATTGTGCAGATGATGGTGATGGTGGCAATGAGAGGGAGCAGGTGTGCTGCTCTGTGCCTCCTTGCACACAGCAGAGCACTTCCACTAGTGTTTGGGGAGGTGCTGCAGCTATTCACCACAGTTTCCGTGCTTTTTTCACTCATTTGCAGTTCTGTTTCCCCCTTACTCTTCAGGTGTTTTGGTGGTTGATGGAACAACCATATCTTAAAGCTGATGGCAACCAATAGGCTTCTAGGTCCATGTACCACTTCTGCTACTGCCTTGGGCCTGTTCACTCCTCTGTCCACAGGATAAAATGTGCCTTGGCTGTCCTTTTGTTTTGTCATCACTGTATGCCTTGGGAGGCCATGGGTTTGGGAATCTGAGGCCAGAGCTCTGCCTCCAGCACTGCCTTCTGCCCTGAGTGCATTGTGCTACATCATCAAGTTGAGCCTGTGCTAGAACAGAGATGAAATTTGTACTGATGTCTCTTGTCTCTTGTCTTTCGTGTCTTGCTCAAAATCATCAGTATGGCAAAAGGTAGCCCACAGAACAGTCTATAATGGAAAACAGCATTACGAGGGGATGGGCTGAGAAAACTGTGTGTTTTTAATCAGTTATCGTACCAAGACTAGGATTTGGTGTTGGGATGCATTGGTTTATTTCTTCTTTCTGCCTTTGGCTCACCATGTGTCATTAACCAGTTCCACTAATGCCATTTGCAAAAAGAAACAAGTTTATTATATGTCATACGCTGTAAAGTTCTCGAGTTTAGTAGCTGGTACACCATTTTAAGAAAAATAAATGAAGTCGTGGTAAAGAAACATGAAACTTAGCAAGCAGCTACCAATATAGGAGTTCCTTAAACTTCCTTGTTGTTCTACTAGTCACTCCTGGGAGGATATACTGCTGCTTTCTCTTCAGAGAGGAAGAGGAAAGGCTGTTCCAGCAGTGCATATTTGCCTGAACTGCTCCTGCACCCTGGCATCCCTCAATGCTGCTTCTGCATGGCAAGATGGGAAGGTCACTTGCGAGCATGTTTCCTTCTGTGCTTTACTATGGCCCAAAGCCAAGTGCCACCATTGACAGGGATTCCAGCTGTGGTCTTTGGACCCAGAGCACATGTCAATTATTTATCTGCTCTTTCTCCATACCATGTAAGGATTGGATTGGAAGGAATGCTCTAAAAATAGCAAGTGCCTATGCTGTGTAGCCGAGCAACAGAAGGTGGTATGGCTCTTCCTGTTGCACCTTCTAAAGAAACACATTTTAAATGAACGCACATGAAACTAATACTAATTAAGTAACAGTATTCTATGGAGACCTGTGGTAGACACTATAATAGTGCATTAGCAAGCCATGCATAATTCAGTGATGCTGAATTCTTTCAGACATCCTCTACAGGGAATTTTGCGTAAGTATGGACTTAATAATTTGTCCCTTTGTGTGCATGCGTTAGTGTTCCTGAGGGCATCATTTAGCCCGCAGAACCCCTATTACTAGAGGTGGTACACAAGAAAGGAAGCATCCATTCTGAGTCTTGAAAACCGAGCTGAGATGATAGGATAGGTCTTTAGAAAAGTTGTCTTATTTGTAAACAGACATTAAATGTGGAGCCCTGTGGTGGGATTATTATTTTCTTCACCCTTTGTGCAGGCACTTTTTTGAAAAGGATTGCAAAAACTGGGCAGTTCACAACAGACCAAGTTATCAGCTAGCATTTTTTAAAATGGTAGCTGAAATCCACTTTAGTACAGTGGTGAGTGTCCCTGCCTGCCATGCAGGAGACCAGGGTTCGATTCCTGCTGGGTAGGCAGTGGTGTGGTTTAAGAGTTGGACTTGATGATCCTTGTGGGTCCTTTCCAACTCACTATAATCTGTGTAATCTGTGAAATGTGAAAACATGCATAGGCACCTAAGCAAGTGGTCTATCAGTGTAGCCTCATGTGATGGAGCTAAAAACTACCTGAGGGGAGGTTGCAGTCAGGTGGGTGTGGGTCTCTTCTCCCAGGCTGACGACACCAGAACAAGAGGACATGGCCTTAAACTACGCCAGGGGAAGTTTAGACTGGATGTTAGGAAGAGTTTTTTCACAGAGAGAGTGATCCGTCAGTGGAATGGTCTGCCCAGGAAGGTGGTGGAGTTGCCATCCCTGGAGGTGTTTAAGAGAAGACTCGATGAGGAGCTCAGTGACATGGTCTAGATGGTGGGAGGCTCGGATGGATGGAGCGTGGTGCCCGTGGTTCCACGCTTGTGGGCCTGATCCCTGGGTGGGCGTTCGCTTGGGAGTTGGAGTAGATGATCCTGTGGGTCCCTTCCAACTCAGAATAACCTGTGAGCCTGTAAAGCTACATGGTAACTGTTTTAAAGTGCCCTGCCTCTTATTTTCATGAGGGTTGATAACCTGGTCACCTCTAGTCAACCTAATGGTGTATGAATCTGAAGAGCCTTAGTTTAGGTACTCATAAAATAGAAAGATGACTTTCTAATGAAACTTTATGCACATTTGATACTGTACTATTTTATCATTGCTACCTCATGTGCAGAAACAGCAGGTGATTTTGCTGGTCTTCTTAGCAGCATGCCTCTTTTTGCCATCAGTCCTAGAAGAGTATGTTTTTGCCCTGTGTCTCTGTTATATGAGTTGCAGCAACCCAGATTTATTTGTTCTCATTGCAAATACTTACAAAGCATGGCATAATTGTCCCTCTGCAAGCATCTCGCTCTAAACTATTGTTTAAAACTGCCAACACTTCTTTGTTCTTTATTAAGACTAAGGCAGCAACACAGATTCTTCTAGTTATCAGGAGATAATAATTCCCCAAGGGCGTTTGGAACACTTCACAACCAAAAGGTTGTGATTACTCCAGAATTGCTGTACTGCTTATTATTTCTTACTGCTTAATTATGGAATCAGAGTGTGTTTCCTGGATGTCATCTAAATAAGATTCTCCACTTCTCATGCTCTGCTTCAGTGTTATATAGACTGGAAAGCTTTGTAGCATTTTGAGATGATGTAGAGGAGAGCAGCAGGGAGGGTCAATTTGGGAAGCTCTTCTGACCTTTGGGAGACCAGGGCATTCAATATGTCCTGTCAAATGCTTGCTGAGAGACCTTGGGCAAGCTTTTGTATGTCTTGGTTCTACACCTTTGTTCAGGTGCTACCGTAAATGGAGCTCTGTATCTAGAATAGAAATAATATAATGGAATTCATCCTGACCTCTAGATATGGACTTGGGCAATGTGATATGAAGACACTGATTTTGTTTTTAAGTGTCTGCACATTCAGCTGCATCATTTTGAGTGGTCTCTGATGGAGTGCAGTGGCTGAGGGTCACTGTAGAGGGGTTGAGAGTGCAAAGGAAGAGGAGGTTTAGTGTGTTAAACCAACAAGGTTGACAACTGGGTTAAGACAGTTGACAGCCAAAAGGGTCATCAAGCACTGAAACAGGCTGCCCAGGGAAGTGGCTCCCTCTGCTAGCGTGCATCTCCTATCTTCTGCGAGAGGCTGCATGCAGTCCTGCTAGCAAGCTCTTGTGTCATAAAAAGATTTGTTTGGGAAATAAAAATGTATTGTTTTCATTGTTAGAGGATGCTACTAAATTGGCTGTATGTTTGTCTAATAATCACATCTAGAGCTGATTGTTCTGGTAATAGCCTTAAGATATTATTTAAAAATAAATATATAAGTGCACTACTTTTGTACTAATACTAGTTTTTAATCTCTTCTTGTTTCTATGAAGTCTGAATGAGATTTTCAAAATTGAATAATAATTTGATCCGTTAATCTTTTGAAGCTAGTAATTTTATTTTCCCCTCTTTGCAGTCTCTGAGGCTCGCAAATGAATAGAGCTTCATTACTGGAGTCTGCATTTAATAACCATTATCCATTATCTTGTAATTAAGACTCCCTGTAACGAATCATGAGGACAATGCAAAAATACATAGTACATTTCTTTAATGAACTGGAAAATGTTCATCTTGTTCTATTTAGTAATGAGTTGCTGAATAGTCGTTAAATCCACTGGAGAATAGAACTAGATGGATTTTGAAGACTATCTTGAGTTTGTGGTTAATCTATTAGAATTAAAATTTCATCTTCTATTTTTATCAACAGCTGATTAGAAGTCATTCTGTTTGACCAAATTGATTAGAAGACCATATACAAGGGCAGCTGTTGTTTAATGAAAGTTTTTAATGAAACTGTACCATGGAGACTTGTAATTATAAGACTTATAAAAGCTTTGACTTACCTTATAGTAGAAAAAATGGGAAGTATTGCACTGAAGGACTTTAAGTGCTACATTTCAAAAGGGAAATTAAAAATATAATTTGGTGATGTTGAAGTTTCACTTCAACTGTTCCTAGTTTTAATGCGGCTATCAGATGTCCGTAGTGTCTCTCTGGAAGGGAGTAGCTCTGAAATGTGTAACTCAATTGTCTCTCCTGTGTGCTCTATTCTATGCAAAGCTCAGTGAACTATTAATTGCCTCTTTTGTACATTGCACTTTCTCTGGAGTTGGAATGTTTTTCGCCAATAACTATTTCTCTTTAGAATGGGAATTGTCACAGGAGGGTGCAACTTAATCCAGTGGGCTGAGTTGGTGCCGTGTCAGGAAGCCTACAGAGAAAACTGTGGGTTTACGAACCCCAAAGTTGGTGATACCGTTCGATTATGTTTAAATCACAGGACACAGAAACATGCCTGGCTTTGTCTTAACTGCCCACTGGTCTGAGACCCAGCTGTAAATCAGTCAGCTGTGTCCTCAGGAAGCTGCAGCACACAGTCAGAAGTAGCCCAGGTAACTCTTTAGTTTGAGCCAGTAGTGAAACTTCCCTTCCTTACTCTAGGGGATGTTGTAGAGGCATCATCATTCATATAAAAGACAAAATGGACTCTAAGCCAAATTTGAAGTGGAAGCAGATGCAGTTCCAATTGATTTAAGTGGATGATGCACTACTACATGATGTTTGAATTATCCCTCTTCTTCTTCCAATTACTTCTGATAATTAATGATCCCACAGTACACCTTTTCTAAGAAGTAGGTTCCTAGGGATGAAGTGCGTCCTAATGAAGTTTTGTCATTTTATTGTGTCAATGCAGGATCATACACTGCAAGGCTCATGGCTTTTTGTTAGTTTGTTGTTAGCTTTTTTTTTTACTGTGCTACATGATTCATTTTAATTCGATGCAGAGAAGCAAGAATATGCAAAAAAATACAAGAGTGTTACACAAGTATGAAGACAGGCAGTGGAGAATATTGTGAGGTAATCAGAAAAAAGTAAGCCAAGGCTAACTCTTGTTCTTTAAATAATACAGATGTTTTGACCTTGCTGCTGCATTATATCAGACTGTGGCTAAGTAAATGCAAAGTTAAATTAAAAAAAAAAAAAAAACAGCTGATGAAAATAATTTCTATTCAGAAAGATCCGTGTGGAAATACTAAAATGTTGATTTATATGAATTTTTATTTTTTTTAGGAAATACATAATTTCCATTTTTGTGGTTAGTCAGGCACATTCCTATTAATGTATAGATACACAAATATTAAGTATCCATGCAAGTAATTAGGGACTGGGTTGTTCATTTAGCCTCTGGTACGTCTGACTTACTCTAAAACCGTGTGGGTATCATCCTCCTTCTCTAACCAGAGCAAGGCTAGCACTGACACCATAGGGACATCCATGTAAAAGAACGCTTCATAATTGCTGTGAAGCATCTCTGGAGGGTGGGAGCTCTCTATGTGCAGAGTGACTCTTGTTCTAAAGCTGCTGTAAAGCTTTTTACTTCCTTTCAGGTTCTGATTTTATAAAGACGTCCACAGGAAAGGAGGTAGAAAATGCAACCTTTCCAGTTGGAATAGTCATGATGCGAGCCATTAAAGAATACTACTGGCAAACTGGCAACAAGGTAATTCTCACTACCTTTATAAAAATTAACCAAACAGGCTCACTTAGAAAGAAATAAAAATGGAATAGGATTTGCTAATATTTGTGGGGTTTTTTTTTAAAGAAATGCATTGTGGGGTTTTCTTCTTCAGATAACTGTTCATTCCATAAAAGCTCATGCAATCTTAATACATCTCCTGCTGTGTTTGAATTTGAATTTTGTTTCACCATTTAAGGTATTTAAATGGTTATCTCCATTAATAACAGGGCAAATCTCAAGCTGATGGTGACTGACATACTCCCGCAAACCTCAGCAGAGCTATACAAATTTAGAGCCATTGAGAATCTGTCCGGTGTGCGCAAGTATTTTCAGACTTTGTTCTGGAAACCCAAGGGATATGTTTTGCTCTTTCCTACCTTGACAAAGAGGCTTTCCAAGGGGACTAAAATGTAGATCCAGTTGTGTCCTGTTGTCTGGGATGGAGGGAAGGAAGGAGGGACAGCGACTGGAAGAACATTATGTCCTGACACATAAGTTTTGTCAATCAGATCACTGCCAAGTGGTGTCAGTAGAGGGAATAAGCAATGAGGATTGTACTATAGAGACTGTGGTCAACTATCCAAGCATTCATCCTGTGCTGAAATGTTGAGAAATGAGGAGGTTAGCAGGAGAGCTTAATCCACCTCTCACCTCCTGTATCCACAGATAAGGAAGGGCTGCCAGTTAGATCTGTTGCTGGTGTTCAGCACTGGACTTTGTCTTCACCTTCAGATTCAGGGAAGGAAACTATACCTCTGCCTAAGAGACTCTCTATTTCTGGGCCACTCTTCCTTGCTCTTCAGCTTATCCTTCTGTCCCTTATACACGTGACCTTTCAAGGCACAATGTCAGGACATGGGATGTACAGTGGGATAGTGTCTGAAATGGCTTCAGGGGCTGTTGGAGCAGATTAGTTGTGTGTCTGTCTGCTTTCTGTAGTCATTTAGATGAGGCCAGCATGGATCCCCGGGCTCTTCTTACTCCTCCCTTCCCCAGCCTGCCTCTCTCTGTGCCATACAACAACTTGAGCAGCACTTGTTTCTGTGGGAGCATTGTCACTGCACCGATACGAGGCAGATCCCGGGGGCCAGGTGACTCACCTCAGCAGCAGTGCTGCTTACACGAGCTGTGTGCCAGAAGATGGGCTCTGCTGCATTAACACAGCTTTGTACCTATAATTGGATATAAATGTTGAATTCACCTTTTGCTTTAAAAGGATGCATTCATGGTATAAAATGTGTTGTTAAGAATAAGTGCTTATGTCTGTGTGCATGTGTGTGTCAGTGAATTAGATGTAAACTGACTTTGTGTACTTTTATTAACTGAAGACAATATTATCAGTGACAAGAGATTTCTAAATGGTTTCTTTAACAAACTAATTTTGCTGCTGTAGGGATGCTTTCTAGCAAGGTGTTGCCTGGGAAAAACAGGTTAATACAGAAATTAAACTTCTTCAAGGAAAGGAACAAGTTGCAGAGTAACATTTATTGACTGATAAGCTGTGGCGGTGATATGAAAAGTGTGCAATATAATGGGAAATAATCTTTTCCTGTCATTATTGAAGGACATACATAAATTGGTTTTTCTGTTGGGAAAACCCCCAATCCAGAAAAACTTATTACTTTTAATAATGTAAGGTGAAGAGAAAATTCTTGAGGAGATGAACTTATTAAGCAAAATAATGAAATGCTGTGAAACAGCAGGAAAGTGGTAGCTGGACTTTGTACTGCTCTTGAATTAAATTCCAACTCCCCTTCCTTTTTTCGCATTTTTATGGTAGTCAGATGTTCTGTTTGGAAAGCTGGTAAATTCAGGAGAGGACAGGCTTCTCTTTGTCAGCTTTTTTTTACGAAGAAACTAGGTTTCAAAATGGTCTAAAACTGGGAAGGAATTCTGAATGAGGGTTTTAATTCTTAACTTAGTTTTACTTGGTTTTGCCACAGATTATCTCAATGAGCTGTGATATTTCTAAGAAGAAATCTAAATTCGAATTTCATTAGAATTTCTTTTTCTGAAAGAAAATACATTCCAACTATTTAAATTTATTATCTAGAAGACGATTTTCCAGTTGCTGTTGTTTAAATTCTTTTTGGAAATCTAATGTTAACAGATAAATGTATACACTGACACTTCTATTTGTCCATCCACAAAACCACAGCCTTCATGGTTTGGATTTACCAAACTTATCCTGCTATTGTTCTTTATAATGTTTTTGGAAATGTGCCATTATCACAATGTTCCAGTGTGAGAGAAAGATTTATTCTGTGTTTGTTTGTCCTGAAATTACTGTATAAAAGAGATTATCAAAAACATTTAAAAACAAATACTTTCTGATTCCACTATTATATCCATGAAGTTCGAAGAAATCCTCAATGTAGTGAGGTTTCAAGAACTTATATGAAAAAAGCAAAGCAATAATTCTTTCAGAAGGTAGAGGTTTATGACAGAGAAACATAGGAATAATGACTGTGTACTACGTTTGTTTTCTTTCTGATGCAGAAATACTTTTTCCTAATTTGCTTTGCTTTTTTAAGAGTTTAGTTGGCTGCTACTGTCTAACATGTAGACTGATGCAAGTGTCGAAGGGATCTGATGGCTGTGTGTCACAAGCCCTCTCAGAATGAGATGTGTTTAAATGGCATTAGGGGTGTCTGCCGGGTCACCTGAGTACTGGCTCTGCACAGCAGGTTCATCACAGGATTCAAGAGGTGCTCTTTGTGTATGTGCCTCTGTGTACGTGGCAGTTCCCCGACCCAATATCATACATATCACACATCAAGTGACTGAAAAGCATATCCAGCATGGGAGAGAAGTTCCACAGTTCCGGTGAAGCACAAATTTTTCGATTTTTGATAAAGACCTAATTTAATTCCAATTTGGAAAATTTTAGTGAAAATTAAACCTCTAATAGGTTTGAATGCACTGCCAAATCATGTGTCACACTGTGGTGCACAGGCTTGTTGCAAAGTGCAACCATCTCTCACTGGTGTCCCCGAGTCATCTGCCTCACATGCTTTATTTCAGCATTTCAGTGTTACGTTATTGCATGTGTATTTGTTGTTACATATTTGGAATTAGATTGTGACATGGGCAGTAGGTCCCAGGTCCTGCCTAAAACCCTTAGCCTAATATGTGCAATCAGTAAAGTAGTCCCTTTAGACCTCAAGCCCAGTTCTTGAGAAAGTGCATGGGCGTCAGAAGTGTTGCTCCCTCGGGGTGAAAATGTTATCTTTCACAGTGATCCTCTTTACAGTCTGGTCCTTGCTGGGAAGAGCTGTTACCATACACCACAGACACTGTGAGGGTGCATTGATTGGTCTTCTAGCATTGCAGATGAATGAAAATGTGTATTACACCTATTTTTTTTTTTATATATATAAAGGTTGGATTTAAACCTGCTGGGGGCATTCGAACAGCAAAAGAAGCTATTACTTGGCTTATGCTGGTGAAGGAGGAGCTGGGAGTGGAATGGCTAACACCAGAACTCTTTCGCCTGGGTGCCAGTAGTTTGCTGGGAGACATTGAGCAACAGGTTAGTTGTTGACAGCTTTCAACTTGTGGAGATAAAAAGACAGCTTTCTAGATATGCTGGATTGCTGTTTTTGCAGAAATAGAACGTACATCTAATTAATGTTGTTAATGACAACTTCACTTCCAGCCCAGTATTTCTTTAAATGTGACATGTCATTAACAGACATCTGGGACTGATACTTCAGCAGCTGACCATTGTCTGGGTAATGTTTGCAATGAAGTGAGCAAAGAGTCTCAGTTTGTACATGTATGGAGTCTTTTGCAAATGCATGGCAGGACACTCCCTGCACTCCCAGCTGTTGCCAGTTCAACTGACCCCCAAAATGCCTCACAGACCCTTTGTGTTGCTGTACCACAATTGTTCACAATATGTTTCCTTGCTATGGAGAACGTTGCATCTCATCCTACATACAGTGCTGGTGATAGAAAAGGTTTCACATGTTGATTATTTCCTGAGGAAGAAATACCCAATGGGAAGAAGGATTCTGAACTGCCTGTATGTCCTAATCATGTGCCCATGGTCACTGGCACAGGGTGTCAACCTCAAAGGACTCATCATAGATGGGAACAGTGTAGTATCATAAGAACTACCAAAGCATTAAGGCTTCTGAACGTCACTCCTGTGTTCACTAAACCCAGGAGACAAACTGATACTAACTTTAACCAAGAAAAAAGCTTGAGACTCCTGCTGTTGCTGCTGGGACATAGAAGAAAATTCCCTTTCCCCACCTTTCTTAGCAACTGAAATACTGACACGTCAAAAGAAATATGGAACAGCTGAGAGATGTCAGTTATATTCATGACTGTTGAACACCCCTGGCTCACTCCTGCTATGAGGATAATATTGGCTTGTTTCATTGCCAGACTCTGCCTCACTCTTGACCTAAAATCGTGTCCCTGGCTATGACAAAGCACCATGAGCTTTCTTGTTGCCACTGCCTTTGCTGCTGAGCCTTAGAATGCTGCCAGGGATTGTGTCACACGATTTGTTCTGATTTCTTAGGGGTTGTATCCTTTTATCTGCCAGGGGTTGTACAAATGCCCCAGTTGTGACCAAAGCTCTGCTACAGTATGCCATCGAAATACATGGAAGATAAAATGTCCCTATCATTATATTCAATAAAAGAAATATACAGAAAATCAAAATCAGATGACAAAATAAAGCATTGGCTTCTACCTGGCTCTTTCTGAAAAGCAACAAGAGTCTTTTCTTTTTACCTTTTTTTTCCCTGAACATAGCAGCAAGAGTCCTTAGTTCATATCCCACAAACAAATATATAAAGGTGTATTACATCTTATTTTATGCACTCACAAACAAGTATCTATCATCTTCATCTGGCATGCCTTTAATTTGTTACTTCCTTGACACTTGACACAGTTTTATAGTCATATATAATTTCATCATAAATTTTCTTTTTTTCTTGCAGATTTTTTATCATGTGACTGGCTCTTATGCGCTTCAGCATGAACTGGCAATGGCTTAGGCACAAAATCAACTCAGGATTACTTTTACAAAAGAGGTCTTTAAGCAAACAGCATTCAGAAGTCTTCTGACAACCAAGAGGATGGAATTAAAGGCCTAATTCTCCCTTCTTCATATTTTATACTATTTAAAAATATGCTCAAGTCTGCTAGTTTTACTTGATCCAAAAGCAGAAAAAAAATGTCATTTCTGAAATGGTTAAATAGTTAATACTTACAGATTTGCAAAGTTAATCTTGCAGAGTTCCTCAGACCAGCCTCAAAAGCTTATTAATGGCACCACTGAAATACTATGAAAAAGATTTAGGTGGCCTGGCAACACTTTGCAGTCACAGATTATGAAATATCTATGGAATGTTTCAGATTGCTAATTAAGAGCTACTGATCTTGGAATAGATTTCCATTCACCTCAGAAAAAAATCCTCTGGCACAGATGTGTTGCACTATTAATTGTTATGTTGATTCAGTTTCAAGCATTGTAACCAGAAGGAAGAATCAAACTTGGCTATTACTTCCTTTTATAAAGTGTCTTCTGTATTAAAAAAAAAAAAGCCAACAAAAAACCCAACCCATCTCTTTTTATTCTTTGTATTTTTTCTCCCCAAACGTGGGCACAGACATCCATATTTAGACCCTTGAATAAAAGTGGCTTGATTTTTAGAACAGCTGAGTATCCACAGTTGCTCCTGAAGTTAATGGGAGCTCTGGGTGATCAGAACAACTGAAAATCAAGCAGTCTCTATATAGGTGCCTAACTATGCATTCAGAGGCCTATTTTTAGGCATTTCACTCTTAAAATTTTAGTCTAACTTGCTTAGAAGCTCCTTTCCGTGTCTCCTGTCATTTTAAAACATATTCATGCAAATCTTTTCATTTTAATGTAGGGGGGGTTGACTGTCAGTTTGCAGGTGTCACTGCTGAACTTCAGCTTCGCCATTCTAAAAGCAATTCTTTAATTTAAAAGGTGGTTTGAATTTTGTCCATATATGGAGTTTAATGCTTTAATGTAAAGAAATGTACTTTTCTAAGAGCACATTAAGAATAATACCAAAATCATCAACGCCTTTTGAATATCAGACTGGAGCTAGTGGATTCATTATATCAGAACTGCATTCTGCTCACTAACCAGAGTTGTACTAAAAACTTCATTATCATCCTGACTAGTCTCACTGACTTAAGTAGGTCTCATCATGGAAGTAAGAGAAGGAGGATTTTGCTGTAAATCAAGCTACAAGGTACATTTATTAGAAAGAGATTTATTTTAAAGATAATAACAGTTATTTATCTGGTTACACCACCGGAATCACTAGTGCACTACAAAACACCTTGGACAGATAGGAAAGTTGATAAAGAAAAAAAAAAAATCAGAGAAACAACATATACAGAAAGAAAAATCTTATATGCAGTACTCACTACTAAAAATGGGCCTTAATTTCTCAGGAAGTAGTTCTTCCGAGGCTCTCAGCCTTTTTCTGCTTTAAGTCTCTACACAAAAAATGAGGCTGAGCTGTGACTATTTTGACATGTTTGTATTCCTGAAAAGCGGCCCTTTTTGCCATGGGTTGATTTCATTGCCAATTTCTTCAAGGAAAAATCAAGTGCCCCTTTGCATATTGAGAAGAAAACTCTCCTGCTGAGCTTCCAGAAATACAGAGCCTGGTGTTTGAAGTCAGTTCCCACCAGGTGCTTGCCAGGCTGAGCCTCTGCCATGCCCCTGCCAGCAGCCACACACTGGATTTTGCTGTATAAATGTCAGTTTGTATTTTCATACTTCCATAACAGAAAGTAATGCCACTTGCAAAGTATCCTTTTTTGTTACTGGTTGTCTTTTGTACATTTAGGGTGAAAACAGAAACTGTTTTCGGAGATGCTCTAGTTTGTAGGTGAAGGACTTTGCCACCTCACTGTGTAAGGTGAATCTCACCTCTGAGAGCAACCTCGTTGTTTCCATGGGAGCTGTGTCAATTAATGAACTTGCCAAGAGGAGTTCTACTGACAGCCCCCTTTTGTTTTGATGTGCACATGGGCCGCTGCTGGTTACTTCACTTCAGAGGTAACAGGCTGCAGTTGCAGAGGGAGAGGTTCAGCCACCTGAAAGTCAAAAGTGGCCAGTTCCCTTTTCCATGAATAGAACAAACACACTCATGTTAAATACTTTGCAACTCCAGGGTTTTGGGAGAAGCTGGATTGGGAAGTAATTTTATACATTTTTTTATGTTGAAATCTCTAATAATTTTTTGGAAAAAAAGAAAAAAGTAACAGAGTCTGTAAATGCATCCAAATAAAGATGATTCTGTTTTCGGGGTGGCTTTTTTTAAGGAATAAGCAGAAGGCTCAATGTTTCAGAACAACTGGTTGTCTTTGTTAACTCCTTGGTGACACAAGCGAGTTATATTCTTATTGCCTGTCCTACAGAGGCTGCTGGGAGCAGCCAAGCGTTGGTCTGTTGACAGCCCTGAGTTATGTCAGAGGTTGAACCTGGGCCAGGGATCCTATCAGGAGCAGTAGGGAACTGGACTGGGCTGGAGACAGACAACCAGACACGTCCCAGGGACCCATTCAGGAGACTGCCTACCAACAGTGCCGGTCCGAAGTCCATTGCAGAGGCAGGGATGGAGACCAGCTGGGCTGCTGTGGTTGGACGAAGACTGGGCAGGGCCAGAAGCATCACTGGGCTGATGCCAGTACTGAGCCTGTGAGAGAGCCAAACAGAGGAAGATACAGGGACTATCATGTTCTGAGCTCAGTTGGAGGCTGGAGTGGCAGGATCTACACCCTCACCCACAGGGAGCTTGAAGTGCTCATGATGTGGTCTCCAAGACTTGCTGCACTTCACCCTGACTGGCACTTCCACTGCCCTCTCTTCTGTCCTTCCCATCTGTTTCCTGGTGGCCATTTGCTGCTAGGTAGTTCCTGTGGTCAGCTGAGATTTACCAAGGCAGCTGCAGCTGGCTGTCAGTCCTGCAGACAGCTCATGAAGGCAGAGGACCTGAGTTCAGTTGGGAACTGTGGAGGGGGGGATGCTCCGTTGCTGCACAGACTTCGGGAAAAGTTCAGATTTAGCACTGTGCTTCAGGCCATTAGGAAAGAAACTGGCAATTATGCACTGACATCTAAATATATTTCAGAGTATAACATATGTTTTGTGCAAGTCAGTCTTGTATGCTAATTTATTATTTTTATAACATTCTTTTAGGATTTTAAGTAGCTTCATTTTGTAGACCACATTACTTTGCAAAGCAGAAAATAAATTCAAGAAGAAAGTCAAGTAGAAACTGCAAATCTAGAATATTCTGCATCATCTTATTTACAAGAAGAGGGAATTGGGAGTGTGGATAGGCTTTTTTCCTGGTTCGTAGGAAACAAAGATATTAAATAGTAATTACATGTGAAGTGCACATAGCAGCTGGGGCAAGTAATACTTTGATATCTTTATTTCATCAGTCATATAACTTCATTCTTTCATTTCCTTTGTGAAGCCGGGAACATACATTATATACCATAGCACATGCCACTGAGACAGGAAAAACTGATCTACTTTTAATTTTACTCAGTTGGAACTTTGGCTCCCTGCCTCTCTAGGGGGGAAACCCCCACAAACAACAACAGCAAGTTTTATCCAAATCTTGGTGAGCTTTGCTGAAATTACTCATGCTGACAGCTGGATGATCTGTATGGTGTGGGGTAGGGATAGAAGGAAGGAACTACTTTTAATTAAATATAACCTGCCCAGGAGAGAAAGACAGAAAATTGTCCATCTGGTCGGTCCTTATTTAACAGGGCGACCAAAGAGAAGAGTACTCTTAATATGCAAGATGCTATCAGTAAAATTACTGTTAGATTATTTTTATTAAAGACCACAGAAAACCAGAATTGTGCTAAAAACACTGTAATGTGTAGAGATGACACTGATCTCCACCTCTAAGTGAGATCCAAGCTTTCATCTTTGGTCTCCATCTTTGGACATGCAAAGGGCCTGTTCGACCCTAGAGGAGGTGACTGAGAGTAGATCTCCTCAATGTGCATGAGGGAGGATTTCAAGGGCTCTTCTTAGACTTAGAAAGAAAGAAGCATCAAGAAAGCTTGCAGTCCTTCCACTCCCTAAAACAAGAGTAACCAAGTGACGGGTGACTATCAGGTCCCAACCAGCTGTGTTGTACAGACTTTTCCGCTGTCCCAGGCACTTGCCAGATCCTTCTCACTCTGTGAGGACCAACAGCAACCACTTAGAAAGTTGGTTTAATATCCTTTAATGCATTGATGCAATGAAGACATACCAACAAGATGCTCTAGCTGTTCCTAATGAGTCTGATGACTTTAAGTGGCTCTGGTTTGAGCACTGGGTACAATTTATGGATTGCTAATTCTTGGAAATTGCGGAAAGTGCGGTCTTTTGGAAGCAATGCTTTCTTGAGACGTGAAAGTTTCAGATCTCTTGAGATCACAGGGAGTGTTTGAAAACACTGAATTGTAAAAGCATAAATATAAAATTGCTTCTTTAGCTGAGATGAAAACAAAGGACTTTTTGAAGAATGTTAACAAAGTGAGGAAGCCATACTAGAATTGATTACACTTGGTTTCTTCGAGTCTTGCTTTCTGTATAGGGGGAATAGACAAATCACAGAACCAGAGAATGGATCAGGTTGAAAAGAACCACCGTGGGTCATCTGGGCCAACCTCCCTGCTCATTCAAGGCCATCCTAGAACACACAGCCCAGAACTACATCCAGCTGGTCCTTGAATACCTCCACTCAGGGGGACTCCACAGCCTCTCTGAGCAACCTGTTCCGGTGCACGCTCACCCATACAGTAAAGTTCTTTGTTGTGTTCAGGTGGAAATTTCTGTGCATCAATTTCTACCTGTTTTCTCTTGTCCTGTTGCTCAGCACCTCTTAGCAGAGCCTGCCTCCATCCTTTTGACACTCTCCCTTCAGATACTGATGGAGATTAATGAGATCCGCCCCAATCATCTCTTGTGGCTGAACAGGCCCTTTGCATGCTCAACTGGTGGAGATTAGCATCATCTCTACACATCGCAGTGTCATATAAAACCAAGCCCTAAAAGGAATGATTTGCCCAGAAAAATGAGGCAACCTCATAAGCTGATTTTTTTCATTTCAGTAATAGCACATGTTCTGTTTTTATTGAAAGGTTTAAAAGAGTTCTCACCTATTTACGAGGTAGCAAACAAGCAAAGCAGCCAGCCAGTTCCCTTCCTACACCTGGGTCAAGCCAGTGACAAGGCAGTTTTCAGTAATCCCATGGTTTAGGGGCCCTTGCCCCTGTCACAAGCTGGAGAGCAAGAGGGTGGAGGAGCCTGGGAAGCTTTACCATTGAGCCTGCCAGCTCTACTAACCAGCCTGTGCTCTCACTGCCTGAGAGGCTGCCCTGGGGCTGGGAGGGGCTAAAACTGTCTGTAGCGATTTCTGATCTATTGGGAACTCATTTTTTCCTACCCTAACTCTCAGACCTGAGCAACCAGCTTCTTAGGAGAAGCTGAAGAATGCGTGTGCTCCAAGATTTAATTTAATTACATGTAAAGATGATTAAGGATGTTATCTTCATTTCCAAGGGAAATGAAACATTCAGCCAGCATCCTGTCAGAAGTCTGGCTGAAGTCTAGCACATCTGAGCAGTGGCTGCTTTCTGCTGCCTTCAGCAGAGTTTGAGGCTTTCGTCAAAGTACAGGCACTGTCTGACTTGGAGTAAAATTTCTTGCTCTAACTTATTTAAAGGCATGAATTGAAACAGAAAAAAATGACTATCTGGGCTCTGAACAAGAAGTGCTTTGGGTTCTAGTTAGTACGTATAGGTCCAATTCAAAAAAAAGTGAAATCCTTCACCTTGTCTGATAGCAACTGTAATAAGGCCTCTGGGAGAGCAGTGATGGGAAGATGTAGATAAAAGAAAAACAGAAGGGTAAAAAGAGAAATTGTGAGAAGTAAGAGAGATCATCACCACTGCTGTTATTGCTTCACAGAAGTGTAATCTTTTGTGATCTCCTTGGAACAGAAGGTAAATAATAAAACACAAGGGAGGGAAAAAATTAAAATAAATGTAGTGTGTGAGTGCATGTTAAAACAGATGTCAGATTAAAAATAACTGAAAAGGAAATTCTACTGTAGGGGAAAAACTGCATTTTCCTTCAACATTTTATATTCCACCTTCATTAGGCAAAAAGTGAAAGAGCTGTAAAGGAAAAGGGGAACTTTTGTTGTTTCCCTCTGAATGTTAAGAAAAGCCTAATGTGAGCACAGAGGGGCTGCTCCGTGGCACATAATGCTGGAGCAGTTCTCAGGCTGAAGCCCAGAAGCTGCAAGGATGTTAAATAGATGCTCTGTGTGCTGAGCCCTGGGACTTGGAGCTTTAAACCTGCAGTGCTGCACATTCAGGTGGTTTCAGCCCCTCCATCTTCCCTCTCTTTTACATCCCCTCCATCCTCCCTGCCTTAATCCCTTCAGGGTTGACAAGTACTCTAATGTTGTAAAAAAATAAGCCCTGAAATCTGGTTGGATCACTTCATCCAGTAATGCCCCTCTAACTATAGAGGCACCAGGGACTTCCTTCGAGTTTCTTCAGGACTTTTAAATGGGTTGTTTCAATGTTTGATGCCAGCAGAGTGGGGAACATCTACACAAACATGTATTTTTCCTCATAGGGCAGCCAGACCACACCTATTCTTGGAAGTACTCCCAAAAATACCTGTGCCAGCCTGTAAAATAGTGTCATCCTGGGTCTCTTTTGCTAAATATGCTTCAGAATGGCTCCTAAAA
The DNA here is from genome assembly GCA_013390025.1 of Pitta sordida. Taxonomy (NCBI): domain Eukaryota; kingdom Metazoa; phylum Chordata; class Aves; order Passeriformes; family Pittidae; genus Pitta; species Pitta sordida. The sequence goes on from WEKX01028167.1 coordinate 323,866, forward strand.
ACTCATTATCTGAAAAGTGACCTCGCCTGCACCTGTTTAAAGCTCAAAGAGCTTTAAATAAACACCTTGAAGACATACCAAGGCTGGACTGGGAACCCCTATATTTCTTGGGGAGCTAGCATGGGTGACTTATCTTGTTCAGATTAGCTAATGAAATGAGAATAATCTTTACATGGTTTCCTTCTTTATTCCTGAATGTGAAATGCAAGTTTGAATAAAAAAGGCACAGCTTTGTAACTAATGGCTCACCTTATAGGAAGAGTCAGAAATGACAGATCTCTTTGGCCACTGTTACAGTGTGGATGTCCAATGTATTCAAACAACTCAATGGGATCAAGAGTGAGCATAGTCCTGTAGTGATTGAGGAAAATATCTTTATTTTGCCCTACTTCACCCTGAGCGAATTCCCGTAACTCCTATTTCTTTAAGACACTAAAGGTAAGGCATCAGGGGATACAGAAGTAAAATGTAACCCCAGCAGACTGAAGGAAAAGCTATTTCGCCATTTCTGAAGCTTTTCTTAAGCTTGTCCTGGTGGTGCTAGGTAAGATCCCAATGCAGAGTCCTAACAAGGACTGCTGATGAGCTGGAGCATCTTGGCATTATGCTGCTTTAGGATTTGCCAGAGAGGAAGAAGCAGCTGTAGCCCAAAGTGACTCCACACAAGCAGTCAGAGTGAAATAGCTATGTTAGCAGCATGGGAGGGCACACTGCTTCTTACGTGCATTGTGTTAGACTACAGTCAAATCAGACAGTATTAGCAATATGTGTACCATTTTCAGAGAGGATGGCCAGGTATTAATGGCCACTCACTGGAGCACCTCTGCCCAGAGGCTGTCCTCAGAGACTCGGCAGAGAAGCAGGGACATCCCCAGTAGAAATGACCTCCCCTGTGAAGGTGGGCAGGTAGTGGTCTCCAGGAGGTTTCACTATGGCTCTTTCAAGTAATCAAATTTCATTCACTCCCCACTCCACTTCTCACTAAAAAAAAGCCCTCATGACCTTCTGCTCTGAATAAACGAATACATAACATTGAAGTCACTTCAACCACAGAAAATTATCTATCTGCTCTTAATTATGTGTTCCCTGAGCTGCCTCCTCCAGTGGAAATTTCATTGTTAAGTGTTAATTCCTTTTCATTTTGCTGATAGTGGCTGCCATTGTCTCCATTAGAGGGCCTCAGAGCAGTGTGTTACAGTGTTTTAGGATCATATTTAAACCTCTGTATGTACTTTGGGCCTAATTTCCTGCTGTATAGCTCTCCTGAACTCAATGGGGTGTAAAACTGGTGCAACACAGGGAGAGAAAAAAAATGTGCTGCACCTCAGAATACATTAGTGCTTTGGGTTTTGCTGGTGGGATTTAGAAACGCTGAGATGCTAAGCCAGAATTTTAAATACACGTGTGACAGGTGAGGCAGATGAGTAAGTTAATTGCTACTTGTGTGTTTGAACACAGCGTAATTGGTCAATAGGGTATGTTTCCAGAGAAGAGTAGTGAAGTGCATGAGCAAAACACAAATAGAGCTTTAAATCCTTCCTTAGAAATTACCATTATTCTAGGCAGAAGATAGAGTCTCAAAGACTTATAAGAGTCACAAATGTTTTATTCTCCATTATGCTCCAATTGTAGTGTTGGACAGCTAATTGCTTGGACTGCAATTTTATAGGTAGATGTCGTCCTTGGCTGAACTTTCTTCAAAAAATGTCAGAAAATAAAGCTGAATAAAAATAGAGAGTGGGCTGTGAGTTTTCAGCCCACACCTAGAAACTGGGGCAACTGATATCTGTGAAATTCCCACATTTCAGAGCATGAACCTGTGGCAAGGGAGAGAGTGGTCCCACCTGCCTTTCATGGTATTAGTATGGTGCATGGTGTAAGCTGGAGTGTAACTCCATCAGCAGGCAAGAACTAGAGGGAGAAAAACACAATGCCATGGGAGGAATATAAAGGAAACAGGGAGTGGGACTAGGGAAAGTGAAGGCATGGGGGAAAATGGCTCAAAAGACCAGAAGCAAGAGCTGGCAGGTGCACAGCAAGAGTGAGGCTGTCCAGGCAAGACTGGGTGTGAACCTGCCAGAAACACAGTGCCTCACTGGGAGAGGAAAAATGCTGGGATCCAAAGAAAATGGCTCACAGATGTAGCCTCCTGTCCATTAGTTTAATTTTGGGAATGGCTGGAAAATCAAGACAGACAGACGGACCAGGGAACAACATTGTCACTGAAAGTGGCATTTACAAAGGCTGAGAGAAAGTGGCATGGGCAGCTCAGTCTTTTGTAACTTTAAAATGCTTTGCCCTCCAGACTTCAGTGTTTATTCATTGTTACCTATCATGAGTGTTGTAAAATTAATTCATCTGTGCCATTAACTCATTGAGGCAGGGATTGAATTTTTTCTTTGTTCTGTTTTCACACCGCACTTCCTGAGACATGTTGTGGTTCCTCGCCAGTGCCTTTGCACATCACTAATGCAAACAGGTGATGATACCATGTTGATGGAGGTAAATGTGAATGCCAGCAATGGAGGAGAATGGTTTAATACAAAATACTGGGTTTATATCAGGTGCACTAGGCAAAAATAACAAGGGGGAAATCTAGGGTGAGTGCCAACAAATCTTTCTGTAAGTCATTATCTGAGGTTGTTCGGCAGCCCACTGAGGATGCAGCAGAAGTTTCTCAGCCGGGACCCAGCCGAATACAAGGCAGCTATGATCAGAAAACACAGGCTGCGTGGAGAGGTAGATGAGCTGGATGGTCCAATGGGTCCGCTCCATCTTTAATTTCTCTCATTCTGCACAGCCTTCCCCAAAAACCGGCGCAAAGGAGTGTCAAAAGACAGAATGCATATTCATGGACATTTCTGGAGCTGCAAACTATGAAAAGAAATCAAGTCACTCTCATCCATGGACTGAAATTGAGAGTACACTCTAATCCAAAAGGATACCAGCCCACAGAGTGGTGTATGAAAATCTTATAAAGCACTGCAACACACCATAAATAATTTTCAAACAAAAAGCTTTTTGTTTCAGTGATGGCAATACTAAAAAGGGAGAATGGCAAATAGCCGTCAAAATGCAGCTGAAACAGCCTGCACTCTGTGCTGGTGTTAACTTTAATCACTGAGAGAGTTACACATGAAGTTATCAGTCATTTATTAGAAACTGCAGATGATCATTGCAGAGGTTTAGATTAACGTGGACCAGAGCCTGGTACTTTGCCAATGGGGCAGCACATGATGTGCAGCCCATGGAATAAACATTCTGGCACATCAGAGCGCTATAAATCCTCCAAATGAAAGAAATTAAAAAGCCAGGAGCAATTTTGAAAATGATTTATGATTGGAGGTGCTCTTAGGAATGCTTTTATTGTCACAAGAATATCTTTCACATCCTTAAGGTGACAGACCCACTCTGCTTCCCTCCGGATTTCTCGGGCTACCCTGCGGATGCAAGCACCAGGAAAGCGTGCTGGGGACTGGGGGAGGTGTATGGGCACTTTAGCAGCATCCCCAGTGTTGTTAGGGCTGCCTTTGCACAGCCTGAGGGTGAGAGAACTGCAAATCCATTCTGACATTTTAAGTATGAGAAAAGACGCCAGTTGTGGGGTGTTTTTTTAACTTTTACATCTATATCATTACCATGCTCCTAAGTGCACGTATAATCATTTTATAACATGGATTTGGAATAACACTTGAAAAATAAACTTAAGAATAGTTCCCAAGCAGAAGGTATTCTTATCAAAATAGCAGTCTGTTGCAAGTCAGCCCTTTGCTCCATACGTAAAAAGATGCAGCACTATCTGTTAGGGTACTTCTAGTGTAAATATTGCTAAATGTTTCACTAAAATACAATTCCAGTATTGGTATAGATATGTTTTCTTAAATGAAAAGTGCTTTCACTATAAACTGAAAGGTGAAAGACTGGTTTGCAGGGTGCTCTCTTGCTTATCTAAAGAATAGCAGTGGTGATGTGAGTGGAAGCCTGGATATCTGGTATACCCAAGACATAGGCAGTTAATCCTGCCATAAACCAGTGGCCTGGGCCACTCACACAAACCTACCTGCAGCTTTGCTGCTGTCCCAGTTTCAGCCTTGGGCATGCCTTCCAGTACTTGACCTTGTGCCTCTTGTTCTTCTGGGGTGTCACTGGGGTATCCTACGTGGGCTGCCCTGCACATGCACCCAGCAGGGCCAGCTGGTTTGGATATGTCTGGATTAGCAAGTCTGTCTGATCATTACTGCTTCTGACCACAGCTGCTGCAAAATTTAAAAAAACATAGTCTGCATAGGAGATGGTTTCAGTTAAAGACTTACACATCTCCCAGTGTTGCCTTAGGTGACTGTGGATACCTGTATCAAACTGAAATAATTTCCTCCACCTGTTCCCACAACTGGCTTCTTAGAAAGGGTTAATTTTGCATCTGTCTGCTGATCTTTTTGATGTTCCCATCCTGGGGCAGTGCAGCAAAACAACTTTTATAACTTGGTTGGAGGTCAGCTCTTCAAAGCCTGCAGCTCAGGAGCTGTCTCAAAAAACTCTGTGTGTGTTTGCTGAGCGTGACTTTTCCTTTGCTGGGTGTTAAACTCCAGCAAGGTTCTTTCACCCTTTTGTGGGGAGCCACTCACATCCCCACCCCATCAAACACCGCGAGTGGACTGACAGTCCAGGGTACAACACATGGGAACCTGCATCACATATATGACCTTGTGGAGTCCCTCACATGTGGTGGGAGGTTGGGGGTTAAAACCTTTAGGGATTACTTATGGAAGACCTTTCTTGAATTTGCCAACATTTACTTACATTTTGTAAGCATCTCATATTGTGATTTATCTGTTGCACTGCTGATATTTGCCCTGGATTTATAGTTCACTGATTGCCTGTTAATTACATACCATTAATAAATCAATAACCTGCTTTGATCCTAGTTTGCTCTAAAACATACAAATTGAGCAGCTTTCCCCTGCAACAACACAAATCTTTCTCTGTCCATTTCTCAGAAATAAGCCAATGAAGATGTAAAGCAACTCCTCTCTGCCACACACCAAATTCACGTTATCTCTTTGCATGTATCATACCTCATCCCCCGTGCTGAACAAAAGGAGCAGAATGGGAAAATAGGAGGTGAACACTAAGGGAGACACTAGAAATGAAGGATACAGCTAAATGTTTCCCAGGGTAGCAATAACTCTGGGTGGGAGAGAAGATCAACAAGCCCTTGGAACATCGTGGGAGTACTATAAGTTGTACAAATTGTGCCAAGGGAAACTGGAGGGGCTGGAGGTGTCTCAAACCGAGTGAGCACAAAGAGGGCTTTAAACCATTTAGGATTACTCCTTGCAAAGCCTGAGCTGAGGCACTGCACACTGTAACTTTCCTGCCTCTGTATAGCCCAGGTGTTAGTTCGCTCTGTGCATCTAGTCTTGACCTCTCTTCCCATTTTACTGACAAGGCTGCTGAACAGTGGCTGCTATGACAGTAATAGCCACCTGTGGATCCCTATTTAATAAGAAATAACCTGGGAGAAATTCTCTATCTGCATAGTAGGTTGATGTTCCTCCTTTTTTTCTAATTTGGATTTGATTTGGAAATGCAAAGCCGTAATTTTTACAAGGCAGCTGCTGCTAGAAATGCAGGATGCCACAAAAAGGGATTAAATCCTTGTGTTGCATTTAAAGCAAGAATAGGAGTAGATGCAGTGAAGGACGTTTTAACACGTATCAGCTCCATATCAAGTTCTCCATCCTAAGCAGAAGGCCATGTCTGAAATGGTGGCCTGGGAGCCAGCCACGTTTCTCAAGGAACCGAGGCACTGCGATCGCACCTAACACACCCCCACGTTGTATTTTTGCATTAGGATCTGAACAGCTCGTGTACGAAGTGTCTGTGGTTCTGACAGAGGGTCTGCCTGTCCCCATCCCATGAAATCCTCATCAAACCTCCCAGTGGGCAGACAGACGTTCTCTGAGAGATCTCATTTGTGCAGTGTGTGAGGGTCTGTGCTTTGTCTCACGGGGCTCTTTCCTCCCTCTCTCTCTCACCCAGCCCATCAACACTCCAGCACGAGAATGGGATGCCATCAGGCACAGTTATTAATACACAATAGAAGTGCCATGTGTGATTGTCTGCGAATGCTCCAGTGTTTTATGTAATGCAGATTTAGAGATTTCATTGTAAAGTCATTTTAAACTCTGAACTAATGGGTAGTTTGGCAACAGCTTCTAAGTATGAAATCATTATTAATTCCTTCAGTACCATAATAACATTGATTTAGATGAACTCTTATAACATAGAAATTGTATAGTATTTAGCTGTAATTAACGTCCCCTAATTAGGAAGTGTTGCCAAGTAGTTTTCTCTGCTGGCTCTGTTGTACTTAAGTGCAGCTGGATGAAAATTAACCACAAAGGGAACAGCTTGTGTTTTATGTGAAGTTTGCCTTTGATTGATTAAAAAACTATTCCTTGGTACTTTATTTTATTAGCAAAGAGGGTGCACTGGATTATCAATGTTACAAAGAGCCACAAAGTCCACATGCTGTAAACTACACAGACATTGTATAAACCCAATGACTTATCTGCACATTCAGAAAATCCACGGATTTATTTTGTCTCAATACCACAAGTTACCATAATAAAAGTGAATTGATTTAAATGTGACTGTCATTAATAAAGTCTGTAGAAATGTAAGTAGAATTAGCACAATTTAATGTCCACTCAGAGGACAGAATCATGCACTGCAAGTTGAGAAGCATTTGTTTATGTGAAAAATGCTGACATTTTTGGAAATTCAAATTATAAATGAAATACTGCTGTCAGTTTACTGTGCAACTTGATAGCATATGGTACTTCTGCTGGTGGGTGTTATTTCAAAGTTTGCAAATCACACTATGAGAGTGTCCCTCTGGTAAGCTTTTGCAATGCTTAGCAACTGTGAATCAAAATTGACAGTACAGAGGAAGAGGGACGAAAAAAATAAATTTCTTTCTCTAAGTCAGTAGAACAACGTACACAATAAGTTAATACATTTTTACAGGGGATAAAAAGGAGACCAACCTGCTAAAGCTAACTCAGTGATATGGCCTAGATGATGGGAGGCTTGGATGGATGGAGCGTGGTGCCCGTGGTTCCACGCTTGTGAGTTCGATCCCTGGGTGGGTGTTCGCTTGAGAGTTGGACTAGATGATCTTGTGGGTCCCTTCCAACTCAGAATAACCTGTGAACCTGTGAGATCAATGCCTCCATTCTTGCAGAGTAATGCACAGTCTTCTAAATTGTTAAAATAAAAATACTGTGTGGTTTATCTCTCTCAGTCTTTCTGACTTTGCTATGACAAGAAAATTAAAACAACTGGCGGATGCAACATAAAGTGATTCACTTTCAGAATGAGGAAAGTTGCTGCAAGACATAATGCAATCCGCTCAGAAGGTCCAGATGTTTCTTTTACCCAAATCTGAAAAAATCTTCCAATGACCACAAAACAGCATTTGGCATTTGAAAGCCATTGTCCACCCAAGGCTGGCAACACATGAAAAAAAGCCAGAAAAAAAAGGATTCTGTAGTAGTCCAGCAGTGTGGATTCCAACTATGTAGTCTGATAGAAAGCATTCAGTGATAAGGTATTAAATAACTAAAATATGAAGACATGCTACTCCACAGTTTTCAAGAATCTGCTACCCAGTGACCCCTTTAGCATGTATATACACTATCAAGAAGTGAACATAACACTTGGATTCATTGTGATTTGATCTGACCATAGTTGCTACTTGTTGTTCTGCTAAAGGTAGTGATTTTTGGCACCAGGACAGAATCATGGCTGTTCAGTACAGACCTCATCAATTTACCAATCAAGCTGGCTGAGAATAGAAAGTGATGGAACTGTCAGTAGCAGTTCAACCATACACAATTCTAAACTAAGCAATTTGGAAATTTAAATAGTTATAATGACCAAGATTCTCTATGTTGGCCCTTAATTACTTGAATGTCAATTCAGCTGAAAATTGCCTTTCCCAGGTGATAATAATTCTTAGAAAAGTCTTTGCTTATACACCCACCCATAGCACTCATTAAGTCAAGCTTCTCCTTTTGTCTGAAGAGCTGTCAATTTCATGTGACATCACCAATCATCTGCCATCTAAAAAATCTCTAGGCTGTCTAGCTGAAGGCAGGTTTATTTTCTCTCAGCTGTAGTGCTCTGCATGGCAGCCCAACCCACTGTTAAAAGCAATGTTGCACCAAATGAGTGTCATGAGTTGCCCAGTCTTGACACTGCTAAACAATGAGCCTCTCAAATTTTGTTGTGGGCATCTCAGGTGAAACCGCGATCCAGTTTGATTTTTAGGTGTGAAGGGAAATTACACAGCACTGAGCACTGGAAGGGAAGGTTGGCATCCCTATTCTTTACATCATATCTGGAAAGAAAAGAGAGAGGGATGTTGTTGGATTTGCTGCATCAGATATGCATATAGGATAAAAATGGGTGGAGTGAACCAGTGGTGCATGAATATCCCTGTCTATTCCACGTAGGCTATTTCTTTTACAGTAAGCCTCCTGTTATTCACGGTTCTCTTTGTTGCAATTTCAATCCTTCACGATTCATTTTTCGTCGAAAAAGAGGGGTCCGTGCACGTGCAGATAACGCCGTGAAGAAAGACAGCTCATGAATATGTGAATGACCTCATGAATATATAGATGAGACTTGCCCATCACACCTCCCCCTCAGCCCTGTAGTGCTTAGTGCGTCGGCGCCACCCTGCTCGCTGAAGCACTTGCCATGTGTCTACGGGCTCTGGGGGATGAGTCCTCACCTGCCACCATCTTGGGCCACCTGCAGGAGGCTCCTAGTGCCCGCTTCTACACCATGGCAGGGTCACAAACTCTTCAATGCATGTCAATACATGGTGGCAGTGTGGCAAACCGAGCAGGGACCGGAGCTGGGGCTGGGTCAGAGAGGGCGTCTGTGGCAGCAGTGGCTGTGGCTGCATCGGGGCTGGGTCGGGGCAGAGGTGCCGCTGGTCACAACCCTGAGCCACCAAAGCCCAACTTGGCAAGGTGAGAGGGGAAGCAGTGACACCGCAGCTCTGCTCAGTGTCCCCGTCAGCTGGGTCGGGGGAATGGCAAGTGCAGCAGCATCATATCCTGCACTGGGTCAGAGTGCGGCCATGGCCGGGCCCCACTGTGGGGAGAGACAGCCCAGCCACCTGCACAGGCACAGAGAGTGGACAGTGCCAGGAGCAGGCACTACACCACAGCTCCTTTGTCCGGCTCATCTGCAGCCACAGTTGGCCTGCGCTCATGTGGGCAGCCCCAGCGAGAGGCAGGGAGGCAACCCATGGCTGCTCAGCGAGGATGGGGCAGGTGGTGGTGACCCGAGGAGAAGTGGGGATGGTCAGCTTCCATCGCCTCGCCTTTTGGCTGTCATGTTGGCCTTGCTGTGCACAGCTCTCAGCCAATAGTGAGCCCGCTGCCACAAACAAAAACATCCTGGGGTGGCTGGGAGCTGGGAGTTCAGTCCCAGGGTGGTGTGTGCTCACATGCTGGAATACCCTATGGAAGGGCACACAAAGCCAAGTTTGTGGATGCTGGTGCACACCACACAGATAAACTAAGGGGAGTAGAAAATTTTTTTGTAGGCACTGTTACAAGAAAGCACTTCGCCTTCCCCAGTGGCACCGCTGAGCCCTGTCAAGCCCCAGGTTGAAACATTTTTCAGCACCACGCCTCCACCCACTCCTGGGGCTTGGGGGAGCACCTCCCACTGTTCCCAGCACTCAGAGTCCATCCTGCAAGTGGGAACGAGTTTAAACGCACAGACACAACAACAAACAACCAATAAGCCCCACCATAGACACAGCAGGGAATAAACAATGTTGGGAGCCTCCGCCCTGCTTGGCGCTGCTGGAAGAGCAGTCGCTGGCTCCAGGGCTCCTGGCAGCGCCTGGTTCCTGGCTCCTGCAGGGTTTCTGTGCTAAGAAAAGGGGTGCTGGGGCAAAAGCCAGGATACCTCGGCTGAGATGGAGGAAAAGGCATTTCCTTCACTCTCCTGAGGCTGCTCGGGGCACAGGGTGGTCCCGGGAATGCCTTCCAGAGCTCCAGATCTATTGGGGGTGGAGTGATGGGCGAGGCTTAATTGCATATTCATGAGTTTGCTGTCTTCACGAATCGTGGACTTCACGGCATCAACCTGAACCTGTAGCCCAGCGAAACCCAGGGGTTCACTGTATTTCTTTTGCAGAAATCTAATATTTCCAGTTCAGAATTGTCACATTACAACTGTCTGTGTTAATCTACATTGGTGGACAGCATTACTGGTTTTCTTTTGCAAGAAAAAACATGAAAGTGAAGTGGAGCCATCTCCATGATGAGAATGTGTATATAAATGATCCATTGCTATTGTAACCCCTGTTAATAATTTATTTCCCATAGGAGGCCAACAGCACCTGCAGTTGTGGGTGCAGAACATCAATGCTTTGTTTCCCTCTTCCAGTCACACCTGAGCAGTCAAATTCTGGCACTGAGTTATGTGCCCAAGGGGACTTTTATACCTCTCTGGACACCGTGGCCAGTTCGTAGCATGGTTTTATGCAAAAAAATGGAGGAAAGGGACTCCATGACAGGTTTGAAAAGGTAAGAGAATTTCTTCCATGCTGCTTTCTTGACCATGACTCACTGGCTCTGCACACTGAACGTACCGTTCTGTCACATCTGTAACAGCTGCATAAGAGTGCAATTAAATTCTTGCAGTCAGAACTGTTTCTTACTAGTTTGAATGCAGTTTGCTCACTTTCACCCTGCTCCTGATTCTTGACTTGCACACAATGAAATAGGAGGGGCCTTAGGCACTTAAAAAAAAAATTCCACAAAAACCTAGCCCTCAATAAATCCCCCTAGGGGCCCATTTTAATTCACTTATGCACTTGATGTGCAAGTTCTTACAGTGCTCTCCACCTAGAAGCAGTTTATTTCTGTCTGTCAGCACTGTGAAAGTGACAAAATCCCCTTTCCCACCCACCATGTAATTGCTCTGTTGATGCCCTTCCCACACATGCCTGTAGAAAGAAAAGCTCTCACTTTATTTGTACTGCTGAACTGAATAGCATCTCTCTCCTCCCTCCCTCCCTCCACGTGGCTTTCAAGTAGTCACACCATCATTAGCTATTTCTATTCTGGAGGAGCTCCTCATCTGAGAAGGGACCATATTCCATGGGAAGTAAAGCAAAGGGCTGATCTGACAGCTCTCAAGTGCCCCAAGTTTCTGGAGCTGAGGAATTTTGGGGTTGTAAGAAATTCAGAAGCAAGCATTGCAAATATGAGATATTCAGAGAGAATCCAGAGAAAGGGACTAAAATAAGAACATCAAAGATTACAGCTCCTTTTGTTCTATGCTTACACAGTGCCATGTTGTTTAATTTTATGATGGGAAACATATCCATTGTAACTGGGTTATTTTTGCTTTTCCAGTGCCTCTCACAGTCACATTCTTCATGTAAACTTCTCTTGGTGGTAGAAAACAAAAGCAGTTCTAGACTCAGTCTAAAGTTATATTATTCTTTTACTTTATTTTGGGTTTATTTATCCATCTATTTTAAAGATGCACCACAGATTAATTTCCCCACCTCATTCTAAGTGATCAGTGTATGATTACGAAAGAGCACACCATTGCTATTAACTAAATCATCAGAAATAATTTTTTCAACTCTTGCCTAAGGACACTTACCTCAAACTCTTGTTAAAACTTCAAAATTCACTGAAGGGTGGTTACATGGAAACAAGAAATAGTTTCAGAACCACTCACCTCTATGTCAAACAATGCTCAATAAATTTATTTCTTAATAAAATTTTAAAGTATGGTAACATAGTCTCAGATAAAACAAATTTTTGGTTTAGACATGCTTGCTTTTTCACACAGTTTTTCACCTGTGTGGTTTGGCAAGCTAAGACTGGTAAATAGCCATAGTTATATTGTTAAATAATAGGAGAGCATGGCTGTAGTATATTTTGCAGCCAGCATCCTATTATATGCTGCTTCACAATTTTGCAGTATGACAACTCGCTTTGGGAAAAAAGGTCCCTAACAATAGTCTAAATCACACATTTGCTCTTCCTTCAAGCACCAGTGGTTGTCAAAACCTGTTGCACTCTAGTAGGGGAGCCTTTTAGACATATTCCAGGCCTGGCTTCATGCAGACAAAATGCATTAAAGGCCACTCAAACACCACATCTGAGCAATCACACAAACCTGTTTATGCCCACTCCATCAGCAAGCAACCCTTGAACATCAGCTATCCTCCTCCTCTGCTATGTGGAGCACTGCCAGGCACAGAAAACATCAGGGCCTACTAGCAATTAATCTGCATTACTTCCCAAGCATGTGTTTAGGGTATCAGAGGGGGTGTTATAAAAAACAATGCAAATGTTAGGAAAAATGGGAAAAATCTCATTTTAGTAAGAGCACAATGGACTAACCTTAGATCTGTCCCAGTCTGGGTGACCAGACTTGTCTCTGTGCTACTGTTCCACTTAGCTGTACCCCTCCGCTGTAGTTATTTCCTCTTAAAGCAGTCTATTTTTATTAAAAAATCTGTGTATTTAGAATTATTGGATTAATTTTAGAAGCAGTCAAAATGTATCTGTGAAGGAGCTGTTTTAATTGCCACTCATTTTCTAGGCTAACTCATGGAAACCTGTTCTGGGGAAGTGCCTTTTTACACTACTAATGATGCTCTTCTGATGGGGCTGCCATGCTGGACACTGGCTGTGCACTTTCAGACTTGATTTCCAGCCCTTTACTCTGTGGTTTTATCCTTGACAGATCGTTCTGTCTTCAGTTCAGGTATTACTAAGTCTTCAGAGCTGTCTCCAATTTCAACATTTTATAATCAGCTCTCAAATTTTTCATTTAAACCACAGCAGCATGGATTTGTTAATGGCAGCCTGGAAATAATATCAGCCTTCATCATAAAGCCCGACATTAAAATTTTATCTTTATGGAAATATTTTCATTTGGGTTTGGATAAACAGAAACCAGTTAACCTGTGAGAGCAGATCACTGCTTATGGTTTGAAAATTGATGGGATGATAAAACACAAGTGAAAATGGGATGCTGCAGTATGCTCCCAAATGATCTGTAGAACCTCTCCAAACCCTCTTGTTTTTGCCTAGAGACTCCAAAGCTGAAATAAAAATGTATTCCTCAAAGCAGATTTTCATTGGCTCAGAGGTGGTATTTCCATCAGTGATGACTTACAATTCTCAGCAGCCCCAGTGATCCAGCCATCCTGAGAAATTACACCCCTTCTCTGAGTTCCCCAAAATAGTGGAGTTTGAGCAGAGACACAGATGGCCTTGTGAAATGCATAGCCTTGCCGTCTGTGCAGCCTCTGATTTCTGCTGACACGTATTACCAAAGGAAGTGCCAGATAGCATGGATAGCTTCTGTAACACCAGTCAGAGCCACCCAAGAGCCCTGTGATGACAATAGCTCCACACCTGGCTTTGACCAGAAGTTGAGCTTTGCCTTCCCAGTCCCAGTCCCAGCCCCAGTCCTGAGTGAACCCTGCCCCCACCCCAGTGCTTGGCAATGGCTGTGTCATACTGTCATCCAAACAGCACTCGTGGAGCATCACAAATGGCTTTCTATGTGTGACACAAAAGGGGAACTGAACGACATTCCCTCACTGTGAATTTTGCTGGCACTGCAATATTGAGCGGTGTACTAACATGGACAGTTACTTTTCTACACTCATTTCAACAGGGGAGACCTTAACTATAAACACGGAATAAATGAGGTACATAAAGCAGCTGTGTTAAGAATTTAAGGTCCATATTCAAAAAATGGATTTAAGCAAAACATCACCAATCACTCTGGCTTGTATGGGCTACAATAGGAACAAGAAGCCCTGTGCAGCATCTCACTGCTTATGTAACCCAGATCCTCAGCTCTCTGGCTGGATGCCCTGGATGGCCAGAGAGTGACAGGTACCAAAGTAATATCCACCAGAATACAAGGAAAATTGAGCTCATCCTCATTTGTTACCATCTTCCATATGGTTTTGCAGTATTACAGCATTTAATGAGTTCCAGTACATCCAGGGTTTTCTGAGTCTTTTCTTGCAGTAAGGGGACTCAGGATCCATGTGTCCTACCCTCACCAGCAAGCGACAGCCCAGTAGTGACGGTGTGGCTATGCAGATGTGTGGGTGCACACCCGTGTGCTGTAACACAGCTGCAAGTGATGATGAGAGCACTTCTGAAAAGCCAAGGAGCTTCTTATGAATTGGGATTGGGAGAGAGGAGGAAAAAGGTTCATAGGTAACAGGGACCACAGTTCTTCAGATTCTTATTGACAGCTTTCCTCTGATAGCAAGAATATTTGGCTACAGTGCACGCTCCTCGAAAGTGATCTAGAGTGATCCCCTGTTACTTGCGGGCTGTAGGGTCTGGCCCTCTTCACGCGAGTCCTGGAATCTGTGAAGATAATGAACCCACTAAGTATTCGAGTACGCGATGCCCGTAGCCACGCCCCCTCCCCTAATAAGGTCTGGAGGACGGTCCTGAGAGTGGGGCTTGTCTCAGTTGACTGGCTGTGCTCCAGCGAGGTGGGCAAGCACCGGGGCAGAGGGCTAGTGCCAGGGCCTGGCCACAGGATCTGCCTGATTGGGCACACAAAGGGCACTGTAGGGGTGGGGGGGGAAGGTGCCTCCAGCTCTTGCACAGACACAATTCTCCTGCAGCCTTGCAGAGAGCAATGCCAACTATGCAGACACCCCGAGGGCCCTCATTCCCTCTGCCCGTAAACACTCCTGCAGCTTCTCCAGCTCCGTCCCACCATGNTGAGTACGCGATGCCCGTAGCCATGCCCCCTCCCCTAATAAGGTCTGGAGGACGGTCCTGAGAGTGGGGCTTGTCTCAGTTGACTGGCTGTGCTCCAGCGAGGTGGGCAAGCACCGGGGCAGAGGGCTAGTGCCAGGGCCTGGCCACAGGATCTGCCTGATTGGGCACACAAAGGGCACTGTAGGGGTGGGGGGGGAAGGTGCCTCCAGCTCTTGCACAGACACAATTCTCCTGCAGCCTTGCAGAGAGCAATGCCAACTATGCAGACACCCCGAGGGCCCTCATTCCCTCTGCCCGTAAACACTCCTGCAGCTTCTCCAGCTCCGTCCCACCATGGGGCGGTTACGTCTCCCCCCCACCCCGGCTCGGCGTGGCCAGGCACCAGCCTGCCAGCCCCTGCGGCACGGGCGAAGGTGCCTCCTGCTGTCACGTACAGACACACACAATGGCAGCCCCATCACCCCGTCTTGTAGCCCGGCAGAGGAAAATTCCAGCCGTGCAAAACCACACATTTACAATAAATGCATCCCGGCTGTGCTGCGGTGGCTCCTGGGTGGGACCAATTTACATACTCATGAGCAGAATGGGTTCATGGTAGGTTCTGTGTGTTCTGCGCATGTGCCAGGTCCCACAGCTTGCTGGAAAATCAACAGCGACTATTTGTATCATGCACATCATGGATCGCGACTATGCAGAGGATCACTGTATTTTACATTGCATGGGTTTTACACAGATTCCCGCTCTTAAACTAAATGCCATAACTTCACATCTGGTTATGGGCTTCCTCCCTCTGGCTCAGATCACTGTTCTCTCCTGAACCGTGGCACAGCTCCCAAAGGTAGGCTGAAAAATGCAGCCCAAATCCTAGAGCGCACCTGGACAGGAGAGGGAGGGGTTAAGGCAGGAGACGAAACTGACTCAGGGCCGCTTCTTTTGGACTAAATGTCCTAAAACCAAACAATTCACAAGATGAGAAAATCTCCACTTTAAGACAGAACTTAAATGAAAACAGGAGTGGAAAATTGTCCGCAGCGCTCCGAAGTGCCAGGGGGTGGAGAAATGGGCATGGCCTGCATGCATATTAATGACCTGCCTGTCTTCGCAAGTTTGATGTTTCACGAGGCCCCTGGCATGACCCATTCCTCGCAAATGATGGGGTATAACTGTACTTGACATTTAATGGAAATAACACTTAGGCGTCTCAGTCCATTTTCTGTCTTCCCTTTTGAACCCTGATACACCTCCCTGCGCAGTCCTGAAACCTCATTCAGCTGACAAGGTCACTAAGTTTGGGCACTGTATTTCCACCATCTTTGTTTCCCTTCTGTTTTAAGCAAGTGTACGTGGAATGAAAGACAAGCACACGTTTCTTAGGCAATCAGAGACATTTAACTTTTGGCTGTGTGACACAGGATGAGAGACATACCCAACCTCCCAACTTCTCGCCTGAACTCACGCTTCCTTCACGGCTGACATTTCTCCTTCTGCCAAGTCAAATCAAAACCCTATCTTACAGCTCTCCTGAAAACTGCATTTACAACCAGTCCAAGGCTCGTGAGCCGGTGCCAGCTCTTCAACGCGTCAGAGTGTTTGGTAGGAAGGAAAACGGCCTCATGAAACACACCTGCTTCAGTATGCTGGGCAAGAGCCTACTCTCATTTAGAGTCAGGCATAGCACTTGTGAAGGCAGAGGAACTATTCCTGTGTATGCTGACTACAGGAGCAAAATGCATCCCCCTCTACTCATGCAAAATGTAACCCCTTTCCTTGCCTTTAGGATAATCTGCCACTGGCTCCAAACTTGCACTGTTGTGATTTAAATCACAATACTGTAGGGTAAAATTTGGCTCAAGATGCCCAGTACTAATTTAGGATGAAAAGAGTAGCCTCCCTGATGAAATATTTCAGGTATAATCAGGAAATTGTGGTTACAGATGCAATCCAGGAGCATTTTGGGTTGGTAACCAAGGAAACACTTCTTGCTTCAAGACACACTTTTCTGTTGATAATCTATTGTAATGCCAGTAATTGCAGCTGACAAGGCTTTGTTTGTTGTGAGAGATAATTAGCACTTGAAATAAAGTAACAGATTTAAATAAATTGGGGGGAACTGAGTGGTGCGACCTGATCACTTTAGAAACAAACAAGAGCTTTGGGGGCCTACACACTGTGTGATGTTAGAGGTGGCATGCAGAGCGACTGAACAATACCAATATTTATTAGGAGTTCTTTAACTGGGAATTACAGTTGCTTTCACAACAATTTTTTTGTTTTTTTCAAAACAATTTTTCTCTTTCTCATCCAAGTTATATTTACATTATAAATTATGTTTTAAAAAAACCATGCACAAATCCCTCTATCTACCTTACCAAACAAAACAACCCACGTTTTCATATGCTTGTTATTTGACCTAGAATTTGATTTAAAAGGCAGTGTTTTAAAATAAGGGTTTAAGATGATTGCATAGTTTAAAGAACACAGGGTGATCTGCCCAAGGGTGTGAAGGTAGTGTTATTTGTTCAGCACATACCAGGCAACGTTCACGTTGCTGCCAGCTCATTGAAGCCCTTCATTCTTGTGTTGGATTATTAGTATGGTCCCTCTGCTGAGATCTGTTCTCCTGCTGGGTGGTGTTGTATCAACTAGGGCTGCTGCCTGATGTCACATGAGTTCCTGTGTCCTGCAGAGAAAGTATTAGATGGGGGTCAGAAGCCACGCAGACTCCACTACAAATTCCAGACTAGATATTATATTTTTCTTTCTGTAATCATGAGACAAAACTACTTGGGTCACTGAGTAGCAAGAATAAGAATACAGTCCTAATAAAGTTTTCTGTCATGGGGAATGGAAATGTTTTACATAAACTTGTAGCTTTTGAAGTGAGGATGCTTCTAGGATGGAGCGACACAACTATGTGGTTTAATGCAGCCAGTACCAACCTAGTTATCCCCTTTTCCACAGTGCCTGAGTACCATTTCCACAGTTAAAGACAAAATGAGATTTCCTAACAATATAAAATCATCTTGTTTACAAGACAGAAATGAAGGCTTGGGCTACACAGCTTTATCTAGGCTCACAGGCAGACACAAGGTTTACTGTAAGAGTCATGGGGCACTGGCACAGGTTTGTCCAGAGAAATTGTGGATGCCTCATCCCTGCGCCAATGAGAAGTTGAACAGGGCTTTGAGCAAGCTGGTTAAGTGGAATGTGTTCATGCCCACAGCAGGGACGTTGGAACTAGATAATCTTAAAAGTTCCTCACAACTCAACCCATTCTATGACTCTGTAATCAGTGAAGAAGGTCAACAGTAGCAGCCAAACCTGGAGACCACATTTATCTTCCAGAAGCCAGGCTGATTTTGGGCTGGAAGGGTACAGCTCCTTTATAGAATCTCACCAGATCTGTGAAACCTCCTGCCCAGGACATGATACCATATCTAGTGTCAAAACACAGACCATCATGGCATTCATCTCAAGGCTGGTCAAAAGGCAAAATCAGTCCCCTCTGTCATCTTACAATTTAATATTGCAAGGCATTAAATGTCTAACTCTGGCTAGTAATACCATTTTTTTCTTTAACACTTCATGAAAAAGGCCATATCTTTGTTCTCCTCAAGACAACAACTGCATTATTTCTTCAGCAAACATTAACCATACTTCACATGAGAATTATGCATCTGTTGTACATTACTGTTCACAGCCCATTAAGGCAGGATAGTGGTAGCCTCAGGAGTCCAAAATTGCATTATTACTTTCTTTCTACAAGTGAGGTCAGTGGCTAAAGACACCTGAATTGAGTTGCCTGCTGTTTGATAACCTCTGCTGAAGGTCCAAAGGTGGCTAGAGGAGTAGACCAAACTGAAGACTAAGGGACTTCATGCTTCCAAAGCTAATGGTCAGGGTCTTCCACGTCTGCTCCCCCATGTCTTGTTTTTCGTACAAATTCTTCAGAAGCAATCAAAGAACGATGTTGCATTAAAAATACAAACAGCCCATGGATTACAGTCGTCTCCTTTATTTAGTAATCAGGAATTTAGTTACACCAGGCAAGGTTTCTGCTTTCTAAATGCTTTGAAACATGAAAAACTGTTGCATTTTATGTTATTTAGAAACCCACAATAAATAATGATATGCAGTAGTTCCCCAGGAATTCAAAATTGCATACAATTTGCAGTGTATGCAGGACCTTATAGCAAATCCCATCCCAGCCTCGGTTCTAAGTAGCTCATAAAAATGGCCTGTTTATTTTCTAAAACGATCTGCATAAAAAGATTAAGCTTATTTATTGTAAAAATTAACGTCTTGCTGAAACAGTAATGACGGTATCATCGAGGAATGTTCTTCCCCTGAATGCCTCCCTCGGCAGCGCTGTGCAAGGAGAGCCGCATTTACAATCTCCTAGAATAAAGTTAATGCTCATAAGACTCTGCTCTTGTACGCCTACAGCTAAATCATGGTATCTAGCAGATGGTGTATGTGTGTTTCTTAATGCAGTGTCTTGTATGTGTGTAGTTGTCATAATTAAATAATAACTCCCTACACCATCTCATGTAACAGGAGAGCCACAGCCATATTTCCCATCGGAGTGAAGCCGTCAAACCCAGCTTGTGGATAGATGAAGTAGGAAACTAATGCACAAAGCACCCCATCACCTCCTCTCAGGGATAAAACAAGTTCTGCTGCATGTGACCAGCCCTTTTTTAAAGGTACATAAAAGCTTCTTTGTCCCAACACATCTGAGGTTAAGTAATCTACTATTGTGGGAGAGAAGTCTGACCTTATGTGTTTGGGATCTTCCCTGCTTTTCATGGTCATCTTCTTGATGCAGGAATTAGGGACATCTGCAGGAGAACTGCCTGTGAGACAAGGCAATTTACAGCTATCGTCTTCTTAAGATAAATGCAACAGCTGCTTGTTATATTCCTTTATGGATGGAAGACAGAATGATAGGTCTCTGCAGATATTCATTCTTTCCTTGGCTTAGGGAGAGAATTAAGTTGTTGATTACGCTCAGCAAGAAACATCACTGTTCAAACTGAGGACAAATGTAACTTATTTTAAGGGACACGAGTTTAACAATTCCAGTATTATCCTTCACTTTGCTGTAAAAAAATCCTTTTGCTAAGGATACTAAAAATGACTTGAACAGATGAAAGGCATTTAGCTTTTATTTCATACTAAAAATTAGAATGTGAAATCCAGAAAAGCATCTTTCAAATTTGAGTGAAAAAGTTAAACAGGAGGTAGTAGGAGCCATTTAACTCTTTTGTGTGGAAAAAAATACAAGGATGCTTTGGCTCTTGTTTCCTGTGGCCTCTATCCCCAGATCAGCCTCCACCTCCTGCCCCAGCAGGTCACATCTCCCGTTAAATTGGGAGTAGGGGAGACGTATGAAACACGTCCCTGCATCTTCCTCTTCTGAAGGTGGCACAGCAATAGCTGAACATCTTTTTGTCCCCCTTCCTTCAGCATTAGAGAGCTGAAAACTAAAACCAGGAGTCAGTTCTAAATTTTTCATAGGGCCTCCATCTCAGCAAACAACCACTCTACCTGCAGGATATTAATAGCCTTTTTTTTCCCTCAGTCTTGAAAAAGGGAAGACGTAAGTGTCTAGAATAACTAATTCAGTATTTTATTTCATACTATGATCATTTTGCTTCACATGTGTGAGAAAAAAAGAAAAAATCCACCTGTAAATTTCACATTATGTCCTCTAATTAAAAGTCAAAGTGAACTCTTGCCACAGGAAGCTCATGAAGACAACAAACTCGCTTTTAAAATTTTCCCTAAAAGTTTACATTATCATAAATATTCATGCCATAGTTCCTTCACAGTGTAACTGCTAGAGAACACACTATAATCTGTTTAAGAAGAACATGAATCAGAATGATAAAAATAATTGGTTGGATTTTTCCTTTAATTTTTTGTAATGTTTTAAATAAAGCTGTCAAAGGTTCCTGTGGTAATGAAGAGCTTTGTTGTTATGACAACTGCTTATTCCTTTTCCTTTGAAGAAGTCTGCAATTTGATAACAAAAACATCAGGAATAATTAAAAAACCAAAAAAGCTAAATGAAGAAGAACATCTGCTAGGAAAAATCCCCACCCGAAATCTTAACAATCATCTCATTAGTGAAGTGACAAACTTCAGGTGGAGTGTCTTCACATCAGCAGGCACAGAGGTGTTCAGCAGCTGCCAGGGGTTCTGGTAACCCCACATCAGAAAGGGACACACATGTTACTCATATGACTCTTCCTCTTGAAGGTCTATCCTTATCAAAGCAGGGTCCTTTCAGAAGTTAATTCTTCTTCTTCTAATGATTTATTCTGCTCGCCCATTTCTAAAGTGACTGTCATTAGAAACACTAAGCATTTGGCAGACTGTGCTGGTGTCTCCTGCTACATGTCTCCCTCTCCCTGCAGGAGAACAGTGACCTCTGGTCAAGTTGGTGTGAAATTAAGAGGCCTGGGCAGGAAGCAGGGCTTTGCTTTGGAACTGAAGGTAGGTGTGGGTAAGAGTCCTCTAGTGAAGATGGGGCAATACTCAAATCACTGGCTGGGACCACACTGAGGATCTTCATGGCTTTGATGACCCTTAATATGAGCAGCTGGGGCTCTCCACGGCAGACAATATGAACAGGCAGCTGTGGTGTCGACAGCCACACGAACACAGTGGACTTTGAGATGCATCAATCAGAAGTGTTTATGCTGCCTGGGACTTCTGTTAGACACCAGGGGAAAAACACACCATTGTCAATCACTGAAAATTTGGCAAAGTTTTCCCCAAAGGGATGTTTTTTCCCACATTGGCATCTCATGGGCTGTCCCTCCCAGGAGACATGTGACTGTCAGATTTTAGTTATTTCTTATATACAATAATTAGTCTGCCGCACTTAAAAAATGTGAGACATAACCCCATAAATGCTATATGACAGAAAGAATACAAACACACGCTCCTGGTTCTATAATACTAATAAACCCAGTGTTTGGCAATAAGTTACAATGATGCATGCCACACCAAGATTGGAATTTGGAGTGCTAACATTCCTGCTGTGCATCTAACTTCATGAGAAATAGGACACTTTGCAATAATTTCAGATGCTTTATGTGCCAGCTCATCTTGCCAGGCACACCATGGTCTCATTTTGCCATTCTTTGTGGCACACTCTGCTTTCCATTTCTCCATCCTCTTGGAAATAATCCAGGGCTTTTAGGTAGAAAAATTTTAAGCACTATCTTGCCTTGCCATTGACATTGAAGAACGTGCATTTTTCATCAAGTCCCCTCTTAATACCTCTGTGTTCCTCATTGATTCAGCCAAGACATCCTTACTGAAAGTGAGAATATCAACATCCCTATCAAGAAGGGTTCTTGCTTGCCATGCTTTTTGTATGCAGAGAGATTTCAGATGTCTAAGAGAAGACAGCCATGCTAAAAAATTGTAAG
This sequence comes from Pitta sordida, assembly GCA_013390025.1. NCBI lineage: Eukaryota > Metazoa > Chordata > Aves > Passeriformes > Pittidae > Pitta > Pitta sordida. The sequence goes on from WEKX01028167.1 coordinate 346,139, forward strand.
ACTTGTAAATAGAGGCATTATTTCAGATGCTCAACTGTGAACTTACATAAAGATACTGTACAATTCTATGTTAGCTTAAAAAAACACCACCACCAAAAAAACCCCAAACCTGTTTTGTTGGTTTTTTTTTTCCCCTGCAAATGGCTCTAATTCTGTTAAAGACATCTGAATTGCCAAGCTGGACACTAGGTGGTGCTGGGACAGTGGTTTGTCAGGAAGTTTAGTAGAAAAATTGTGGATGGAAGGGCACAGTAGGTTGTAAATGGTTACTTGCCAATAAAACATTTGCTCTGGTACAGCTAATCCATTACTATCTGTCTTTGTTAGACTAACCCACATGACTGGACACCATTAGCTGGCAGCAGGAACACCTAATGCTGCCTTTTGCCAATGTTGTTTCCCATACATCTGTAAGCTGTCAGAGGTATAGTGCTCCTTTCACCAATCTGTCACTCTTCCCCTCCCTCTCCCATCCCCTCATGGGAGGACAGCAGTCTGGCTGCCTCTGGAATGCAGAAAGGAAGACACGTTTTCCTCAGCTAGCCCTGATGGTTACCTGTGAGGGAGGCAAAGGAGTAGGGCTGTTATGTGGTCAAGTCTGCACCTCCTGGCTCATCCCATGCCCATAAGAGCTGTCAGGTGGTTGAGCAGCTGGCTGGGTCAGGGAGCTAATTTGGTTTTGAAACAACCTTTTCCCACCATGTCCCTGGGTTGGTTTTTTGCTGGACTGGGTCCTCCCCACAGTCCAGCAGTAGATCAGGTTTGTCAGAGACACATCTAACCTGATCTGAAATGTTTCCAGGCATGGGCAAACTTTGATGGGGAGCTGTCTGCTGGGAGTTCACAGGAGGGCTCAGCTCTGCTCTCTCCTCTCCTGAGCAATCCCCCACTGCAGGGAAGCAAGGCTCAGTGCCCTCTCAATCTCCCCACTGCCACAGGAGCCCTGATTCTATCACAGACATGGCACACATCATCCTGCATCTGCATTTGGGGGGTATGGTGCTCCAAAGTGGCAGATGCCGCACGCCTCAGACCATGACAGTGTGTGAAGAAACCTGACAAAGCCATTTAGTGCTGTGCTCCCAGAGGTGTGAGTTAATCTGGTAATGAGGAATAAATAGCACTTAGAAACTAATTAGTAAGACAGGCTTACTCCCTCTGATCTGGTTTTGACACCCAACTAAAGTGTTTCTCCTCACTTAGGTGGTGCTACACGCATGAGAGACTCCTCATCACACCGTCCACTCATCCTTCGCCCCCACCCCCCAGAAAAACTGCACCCCCATACTTACAGACAGCAAATGAGATTAATTCTGTGGGGTCAGGTCAGTCAGGTGCAAACTGGACATAGCTTGGCCTTTTAATAAATATATCTGATCGATAGGAAACTCAATATGAGCCAGCAGTGTGCCCAGGTGGCTAAGAAGGCCAATGGCATCCTGGCCTGCATCAGGAACAGTGTGGTCAGTCGGTCCAGGGAGGTTGTCCTTCCCCTGTACACAGCGCTGGTCAGACCTCATCTTGAGTACTGTGTGCAGTTCTGGGCTCCCCAGTTTAAGAGGGATGTTGAGCTGCTTGAGAGGGTCCAGAGAAGGGCAACGAGGATGGTGAAGGGACTGGAGGGCAGGCCCTATGAGGAGCGACTACAGGAACTGGGACTGTTCAGTCTGGAAAAGAGGAGGCTCAGAGGTGACCTCATTGCTGTTTACAACTACCTGCGGGGAGGTTGCAGCCAGATGGGTGTAGACCTCTTCTTCCAGGCTGACGACACCAGAACGAGAGGGCACGGCCTCAAGCTACGCCAGGGGAGGTTCAATCTTAACGTTAGGAAGCGGTTTTTCACAGAGAGAGTGATTGCATATTGGAATGGGCTGCCCAGGGAGGTGGTGGAGTCGCCATCCCTGGAGGCGTTTAAGAGAAGGCTGGACGAGGAGCTTAGTGACATGGTCTAGCTGGGAGGTGTAGGGCTGGATGACCCTGGACCCCTTCCGGCTCGGAGTGGCCTGCTAGACTGTGAGGGATCTAGGTTGGTGTTACGCTCTGGGATGTGCTCTCGGTCTCTGTACGGGTGTTAGGTGGTGAGTTGGACTAGATGATCCTTGTGGGTCCCTTCCAACTCATAATATTCTGTGATTCTGTGATTCTGTGATATTCAGAAAAAAGAGGAGATTGAAAGACTAAATCATGTAGTCTTATGTTGGGGTATACCTAGTGGATTGGCTGAAAATGAAAAACGTAAGGGCCAATTTGTTTATGATGTGTAAATTTACTTCCGAACTACAACAATTAGATGGACTCTGCTTCAACTTCAATCCTTTTACCCAAAACCTTAGGAATAACAAAGGAAAGGGGCCCCAGAGATCCTGTACTTGGTGCTTTCTACTGTCAGAGAGCACTATTCAGAAAATCAGGACCAGTTTAAGACAAATTTTAAAAAATCCCAACAAACACCACCAAACAAACAAGCAAGTGTTAAAGAATAAAATGCAGTTCCAGAATAACTAATAGCACACAGCAAATAGACATTCCTGCAAGAGGTGCAGTAAACCTAGAGCTGATACCTGACTTTAGAGTGGCCTATTCCCAGAAAGAAGAAATGCATTACAGTGTATGATATACAATACAAGGAGTCGGTTACTTTATTCTTTTTTTTTTCTCTTCTCTTTCAAATCACAAAACACCACTTCATGGCAATCAGAAAGGTTTCTGTAAGAATGTTCCTGTTTCTGTATTAATCTGAAATGAAATAGCTAGTCTGGAGCAAAGATTTGAAACCGCATTTTTAGGTAAGTGTCCAAATGTGTAAGATTGCTCTTGAGTCAAAGATTTTCCTCAAAACATTTTCTAAGCAGCCTACAGAGGTCGTGGGACAGGGGGGAAAGAGATCTAAAACCTCAGAATCACAGAATAATGCTCTCACCTGGGAAAGGCAAAAAATAAATTTAGCTTTTTAACCTCTTGGTGTTTGTGTTATGCACAAAGTAACACCAATCACATCCTCATCCATCAGATACCTGCACCAAGACAAACATCCTTCAGCAGGTAGGTCAGGCACTGGGACTTGGCAGCAGCCTGTGTCCATCCTGTTGCAGTTAACCAGTAACTGAGTGTGTGGTGGGTGTTTGTGTTGGCTCCATCAGATGCAGATTCTGTTGAGATCTGGGCATGTTGTCTCCCAGACACATTGAAACCTGGATTTTCTGTACACAGAAAAACCTGGATCACCTGGAAGAGAAGCTTGTGAAGTTGTGGGGAATGCACAGATGACTCAGACAACAAAAAGGGGTCAACTGTCCTTCCAAAATCCCAGTGTCCTCTGGACAGGTGCTTGTGTCAGGAAAAAGGTTCTTCCATTTCCTCATTTCCTAAATTAAACTAAGTAGAAATTATTCTTATTAGCCAAGAAGACTGTTTTCACATAGGAAAATTTAAACTAGCTCTTGTGATTTATAACTTTGCCTTCATTGGTCAAATTGGCTTTCAAGGATAGGCAAGACTGTGATGGAAACAGGGATAATATCACATCAAATAGCTTTACAAAGTCATTAATTACTAAAGGTCACAACAATATTACATAAATCTTAAAGCATTTTTAATGGAATGTCCTGTTTTGCTTATTACAGCCAGACTGTGAGCAGCTTTCAATGGATTTTTTGCCTTTCCCTACTCCTCTTGTGCTCTGTATCCAGGCATCTCTTCAAGACAATAGTTAATACATATTAAAAGTGAATTAAAAAAAAAAAAATCACCAGGAAGTTTGACTTTTTTATTTGACTATTTTATTTTCTAAATGAGCAGTCCCTGATGACCATCTTGTTAATGCAGACTATAAAATATATTGTTCCTGCTTGGTGGATGTAAAATTAATACAGAGATTTGTGGGTTCTGGCAGTTGCTTCTTGGTCAGCAATGCTCATGCATCTTGTCACAATATAAACTGTAGATTTTTTTTTTATAAATATATAAATATTTCTATCTTGGCAAAGTGATTAAAGGCAGAGTATATCCATCTTCAACTATCCAATGGTAAAAAAAAAAAGAAAAAAAGAAAATAGGTATTAGCAGTAATTCACAGAAGGTCAGAAGGCCCAGGTATGATCATCGTTTTTAGTCATTAGGAAAAGAGTATGTCTAGCCTGACAAGAACTGGTCAGCTGGGACTACGGGAACATGTATTAAGGACCCTGTTCTCTTCTGGCAGTGAACCCCCCTGCTGTAAGTGCACTTGTAGCTGAAGGACAAGAGAACGGCCGTGATCCAAGGAGCAGCTGCCACCTCCCTGCTGCCCAGCCCTGTCCCACTGCCCAAGCAGCTCTGTCCTGTGGTCCAGCAAACTCACGAGGTCCCTGCTTGATACACAGACACACAGATTCCAAGAGCTTATACAAAGCCCAGAGTGCTGCAGAAGTACTGATTCGTCCCCAGTGCTCTCTGAGACACTGTGCCACAGCACCTCCTCAGCCAGTAGTGCCTGATGGAGGAGGATGAGCAACCCCCACACACTGGTGGGGAAACACAACACATACCCAAGAGGTGACTGCTTTTGCAGGTTGGATGAAAGTGCTGCTGTGAGGTGTGTACCACTGTATAATCCCTCAAATTAATCAAAGAGAGAGAACAAAGATAATGACACAAAGCATTAATAAGATTTGAAGTCCTTTTAGTAAAAAATGGTGAAATAAATGCAGCTACAACTGGTCAGCATCAAGGCAGAGCTGCTGAGCAAAAATTCAGGGCATGAGGTGGGGATCCTCATGCCCAAAAACGAGTCACTGAAAATGGAGTCACTGATGATACCCAGGCTGTTGTGTGCATTTACTGCAACATCTGCACTTGCCTTAGAGGGGAGGGAAAGTAGTGTCCCTGAATAAGTCCTTGTAGAGTCTGTCCCAAATGCCTGCAATTCCTGCTTGTTCAGTGGCTTCCCTTTCAGTGAAAGAGCATAACTGTGCTGCCATTCTGTGCTCCCCAGGAATATTTATTAGATGAGGGACAGCAAATCACCTTCATTACAGCAACCGAATGCAAAGCCTTGGATGATGCAGAGATCTTTCAGGTTTATCGGTAGCACTTTCAAAGAAAGAGAAAGTGAGCGTGAACTTAGTTTTGTTCTTTGCATGCTGTCATCCCTCATCATCCAAAGGCTTCAAGCTTACCGCAGTCAGACTGTTGAGGACCCCCACAGATTAACATGAAGCCAGAAGACAGTAAGACATGATCAGACGGCAATGGCAGAAGCAGATGCTTAAAGGATCTTTTCATTTCACCAGGTGACAAACCCAATATGCTAATTGAAATAATGCCTGTGTTTGCTCATACCGTTTCAAACCACTAAAGCTCTGTTTTCGACACAGACACAACAAAAATAAAGTTCTCTTCAAAAGAGTAGCAGTGACCTCATTCAGACACATTCATTTTCATGAAAGGTAAATATGGCAGACAAATAGTGATGTTAGCAGTTTGTTCCTGGGAAGTGAGGAAGGCGGGGGTGGGGAGAGGGGTGGGAGTAAGAAAAATCATCACATAGTTTGTCTTTCCACCAGGCTGATTTCTTTTAGCAGCCTGAATAAGCAATTGGCCACTAGCCAGCTGTGGTGAATTTGTCCCATGTTTGCAAGATCAGTCAGTGAGCAAAGCTGTTTTTGGTTAATAAATATTTGATTTACAAGGTACAGTAAGTAATAAAAAGGGAAGGGAGTTTAGCTGCTGGGAGATTTGTTTAGCACTTTAGTGGGGATAACTAACAACCAGCTTTGGTTGTTTTTCCTCCTTCGCATGGCCAGTGGGCAACCAACTTTATCAGTCCAGCTACATTACATCTCGTAGTGAGCAGAACTAACACACTGAGCAAAACAGAGGTGGACTGGGACTTACACCGTGCCTTGACAGAAACACAGCTGAAGGGAACACTCTTAGATTTTCCTTTCTTCTTCTCTGCAAGTAACCTGTGATAAATATTGTATTTCTCAGTATCATTGGGAAAAATCAAAACTGTTTGATCCTTTCCATATGGTATAGGTAGCTATATATGAGAGGGGGAAGGATATTATGTAGCAGGTGTGGAACCGCCAACAGCATTGTATCAAAGGAGAAAAGACCCCAGAAGACACCAATCAGCCGACTACACAGTCCTGGGTATTTTGGATAGAGCTGGAAAACAAAGTGGGCACACACATAGATATAAAAGAAAACAAAAGTAAAAAAAAGGAAAAGGGCTCTGTCTGAAAAAAACCTCATAATGGAAAAGGTAGCATTTTTTTCTTTTTTACATTTTAATTTCTTCCTAGAGTCCTGAGCCTCTAGGTGGGGATGTGGTAATGTGGGCAGGGCAGGGAACAGAGCACCAGGAGACCTGCCGTGCAGTGCTGAGCACAGGTGAGCACACTCTGTGTGCTGAAGGAGCCGACACTTCTGTTCTGTCTCCGGTGATCAGCAGACCTCCCATGTGGCAGTGGGCACATCATCTAGTCTTTCAGATCTCCAGTTTCTCCACTTGTAAAAACACTCACTCTCCTATCCACTGCTCAGACACATCAGGTTGTTTCTTGCAGGCTCTATAAAAGAGTTGAGCCATGTTGCAATAACTAAAAAAGTGCAGAATATTATTGTTAGGATTGTGGCTGTTCATTGCAGATCAAGGACTCCACCAGAAGAGTAATGGCCTCTTTCCAGAGTCTCAAAACAGCAGTAAGGATGTCCATACAGCCTCATTAGAAATGCCATGCATAGCCAGAGCTACCGATTTCTAGGATGCTGTCAGCAGTTTCTTCCCAGTTACTACCAGTAGGACAGAATAAAGTCTATTCTCTGCCAAGTACAAAATTCTTCTGAGTTTTAAATCCTCACTCTGTACAACTTTCCACAGTTCTATACTGTTTTACATTTGACATCAGAATTATTCCAGGTATTTGCCTAGTAAGATCATAAAGCCACCCCTCCCTGCAGGAGAGGGAGAGATCACAGGTCTGCCAAACCAAACTCTGGAAAATTGGCCCCTTCCCCACACCCTGCTACACTGAGAGGTCTCAACACCCGAAGAGGATAGTGAAAAGCATCCCTGTATAACACCACACTGTTGTGGAGGACATGGGAGCTCTGGCAGGAGCTGAACAGCCCAGCTGGGTGACCCAGGCCCCCTCATAGCCATGTAGGAAGGTCCGTGTTCACTTTTCTGCCAGCACAGAAAATCTGTCTTTAAATTCTGTTCCATGCTTCAGGAAAACTTCATGCCAGGAGTCTCATCAAAGCATATGCTTCTGCAAAAGAGCTTTAATGAATCAATGTTTCCTGACAAAAAATAGCTTTTGCCAGAAACCCTGTCCAGCTCCCCTATTCAGTTATCTATCTCTAAAGACCACAGTCCTCCATCTGCAAAACTAGGATAAGAATTTTACCTTCTTTTTATGAAGCACATTAGGATCTATGGCTGAGCAGCTCACAAACAAAAGAGCTATTAAAATCTGGTGCTTTCACGAATGAACCTGACAGCTGCCACACTAATTTTGGACAAGAGTGTTCAAAGGGGCCAGACAAAGCAGCAACTTCGATGTGAACAAACCTACATTATATTATTTTAAGACATGCAGTCAGTCCTCTTCAACTGGAGTCCAAGGGTGATGCCAAGTGCTTTGGGGAGAGCAGGGAGCAGGAGAAGGCTGTATTTCTTTCATATGTGTTTTAGTTTTTAATACCTGTTGGGATATGTGTTAAACTAAGCCGCAAGAGCTGTTTATTGTAATAACAGCAACATTATAAAAATGATCAACCTCATCCTTCAGAAATAGGCTGTGCCTCTGTTTGTTTTTCTGTTGAGGAAGGATGTGTCCCAGAGGATCTCCCTTTGGGGACCCCTGTCTCAGCATGAAATGAGTAACACGATTTATGTAGACGCTGCCAGCTTCTTTCCCTTCTCAGGCAGAAAATGGCTTTATCTAGTCAGGTAATGTCACAATAAAGTAGTACAGTAGAAATTTCATCACTGAATGGTCTAAAAGAGACAGATCACCCAATCTGTATTTTCAAAGGCTTTTTAAACAACGTGCTGCACACAAAAGGCAGTCAGCAGCACAGAGAAGGGGGAAAAAATCGCAACTAACCACAGTACCAAACTACTGATGCTAAGCTACAGATTGTAAGGCAAATATTTTCATGAGGGACTGCTGATAGCTTTATCAAAGTGGGATAAACAAGGATGAGGACAATGCAACGTGCTGCTCAGATTTTGACGTGCTTGTGGTGAGTTTTTCAAAACAATTCTTGCTTTATCAGCTGTTTAACCATGCAGGATTTGAGTTCAGAGGATGGGCTCTGACAGGGCTGACAGCTCCCTGCTAACAGTATTTGGTATGATGCTAACTCCTCCCCAGAACATCTGCATCCATCCTACCTTTCCTCTCCAGGTTAGACAGGTGGTTGTCCCACTGTATTTGCACATACAGATATGGGGATTATTAATAGCTAATTCTTTAATAAATAGGGAAATGCAGGAAATTGGGGTTTTTCCTATAATATTTCAGCTTCTTGTTTTAAATACATTTTTCCTGAATCAGAGCTTAGTGGTAGGTACAGAACTCTCTGCCCAGGTAATGTACAGCAGTGCCACTTGTATCTAGGTTGGTACATCTCTCTCATCTGCATGATTAAATAAAATATTTTAGTTTTGAATACCTGGATAAAAGCCTCAAAACCCCTAACCAACTGCTACATTAAGTTCACAACGTTACTGTCGCATCAATGTCTAGAAGCTCCACTCATGATTTCAACATAACAAGGTTTCTCAGGCTATGAAAAGCCCCAGTGAATGCATTTTTAAGGAGAAGAACACTGTTTTCAATGCAGTTGGCTTGAGTCACTTTTGCTCTTCAAGAAAAGACCAATTAGTGCCTCAGAAAATAAATTCCTTCCAAAAAATCCAGACTTTTCTTGCAGCTCATATTGGTAACTCTGTACCACGCCATCGGTGCCAAGGAGAGTTTGGAATGCAGGAACTGGTGATGGCATTTAGTAAATGAAGGCAAAGGGAGTGTGTCACCACCTACTGAGATTTGTACTTGTTTTCAACGGTATGAGTGTTTATAAGCTCCTTTCCCTCAAAAGTAAAAGCAGATCTAAACCAAAATCATGTAAGTCACTACTGTCTCAACTGACTTAGGCAGGTGTTTTGCTGATGGTATTTTTGCTTCTAGACATTCATGAATAAATTCCTTCATCTTAAACCTTATAAACATATAAGTTCATGAAAGAACCCACATGACTCCTTTTATTTTTGGGAGACTGAATAGAATATTTATATCCCTCTGTGTCCCAAATATCAATGACTTCCTTCACTGAAAAAGTACATATGCAATGTGATTAAAAATTTACCCTATTACAAAACAATATATAATTAACTCATACATTTCCAACTTTCCTTGACAAACATGTGCTGTATACAACCACATCCATCCCATTTAACCATACACACCATCAATTCATCCTTTCAAATTTGACAGGTAGGTAAAAAATACAGCTGTTATCAGACAATGCATCCACATGATCTCCTGACAGCTACAAGCACACACAGCAGTTACCACTGGAAGAAGTCAACATCTACTAATACATTTGGGTACCAGCCCAATTTTCCAAGATTATAAGATTCTTAAAGTACTTTGGCTTCAGAATTAATTTTTAGAGAAATTTAGGTAAACTCAGATTCAAAAATTTTTAATTTGCTTGAAGTCCTATGCAATTATATTTATGTCTATTGTCTTCTTTCTTATGAGAAATTCCGTCTTCCAAAAAAGAATTTTCAGCATAACGCCTTAAAACTTTATCCCAGTAAAGCTTTCATTTTTTTTCCTTTTCTGGAATAGAGAAATTCAATAATGTTTTCTTGAGAGGTATGAGTTTACATGAGAGATATGAGAAAATTAAAATTTCACTTAAAATTAATAAATAGTAAATTCTTTGAGTAACACACCCTCTGCAATAGTCTTACAATAACATAGCCATGAAAATTAATGGTATTAAAAGAAAAAGAATTATAAAATACTTAGTTAAAAAAATCCAGACCTAATCAACAAATCCAACCAGGAAAACAATGCTCACAAATCAGAAGCATCACTGAAAAGCTGTGTTGGTTGTTTTTTTAACGGTACATCATCTTCAGAATGGTTCTTTTTAGGAAGTCTTCTGAATCTTTCTAAAAATTGACTTTTGTTGTATGTTCATATTCAGGCCCCAGGGGTCAAGAAAGACTGAGAAAACTATATATGAAATATCCACTGAAATGAAGTTTATCAAGACCAGATCTTACAGCAAAATACAACAGCTAACCCAAACTTAATTTCTGGCAGAGAAAGCTAAAATGTTCTTTCAATTATTTTTAAAATTAAATAGCTATAATACAATTAAACATCAACTGACCATAGTTAAATCAGCATAAAATAATGTAGATTTTCTTCTAGTGTAGAAAACCCTCCATAAAATGCTCCAAGTGTATAAATGTGAAGTTTCTATAGGTTTTTTTGTTTTGTTTTTTTTTAGTGTTTGGGGAATTTTTAATGGTGGTGTTGTGTTGGGTCTTTTTTAACTACCTAGTGACTCCAACTTGCTAAGCAGACCCTCCAGGAAAGCCCCCATACTGCTTCTGCTGCTTCTCCTGCTCCATCACATGTAATTTTTACAGTTACTATGGGCTCAGACCAAACTTAGATGAACTATAGGCTTCTCAAGCAGAGGGAAGCAGAAAGAATGAGGAGATGGATGGAGCCTGGTCCCCATGGTTCCACGCTTGTGGGCCTGATCCCTGGGTGGGCGTTCGCTTGGGAGTTGGACTAGATGATCCTGTGGGTCCCTTCCAACTCAGAATAACCTGTGAACCTGTGAAAATAAAAAAGGAAAGAACGTTTGAGAAGGAAACTCCCCAAATCTGTTTGTTTATCTGCATTCCTACAAGCACATACACAAACCAGATGTTGTAGATTTAGTTCCTCAGTTTTCTTAGCCCTGCTAGGCCCTGCTGTCTCCATCATTTCCAAGATGAGAGGAAGGCCTGACCTATTGTATATACCCCTCAACAATGGAGAAAATAAGCATTAGAAACTGTTCTGGCTCAGGGATGAGGCTCACAGTAGCATGACCTACAGATGTACCTGAGCTCTTCCTGAAGTCGAGAATAAGTAAATTTCTCAAGTGCTCGTAGGAGGTTGATTACATTTCTCTTGTACTCGATTTTGGAAGATCACAAGGCTGTCTCCACTTCCCTATTTTTGGTTCCCCCAGCCTCTGCTAACATAAAATAGAAGGGCTTCCCATCTGGATGGGTCTTCTGACAAGCAATAACAACACATGACTTGATGATTTCCAGCAGGAGGACAGAAGAATGCACAGTGGAAAAATGTAGCTTCGAATTCATCATTTTGGAACTTATTTTCATTCTCATTCTATGAAAAATTCATTTGTGCTATTAAAAACTGTCATGGCGGAAACCCAAAAATCCAAGCCAATTTCATAATGGAAGGCAATTAAGTTGATTGCTGAATGATAAACACCACATCTTTCTTCAATGGGGATACTGTTTTTGAGTAAGTAAACTGTGTTTCTCTTCCTGATTGTAAAAGAGTGCATCACAGATCTCTCTCTCAAAAGTTCAATGGAAAGCAAGCATTAATTAAAGTGCTCTTTAAAGTCTCAGCCAACTAAAGACCTTAAATACCAACAATGGAGGCAGGAAAAAAAGAAAAAGCAAAGTTATTCTCACACAAAAATATTAGGATTAGAAAATGTACCTTTATGAATCCTGACCTGTTTTGTCTTTCTGGGTGTCTATTCATTTTTAGAATGTTTTCCTCTGGAATCTGTAGGTTAAGACCAGAATGAGGGAGTTACCATGACAGAGACAGTTATTGCCTTGCATTTGGTTAAATGGCAAAGTTTATTTCTTAAGCAGGACCACAAAAATGCACCAGAAGCTTATTGATTTATTCCCTTGGTCCGGGCTGGGTGAGCTGTATAGGTTAAGTTCCTTTATTCTTAAAATCAAGCCAACCTGGTCAAGAATCAACATAAGAGTTCATACATAACATGGATAGAGAAATTGGGAGTTAAGCATAACCTGAATAAAAAAAAAATCAAAAAAATTTTGAAGCAGTAGAAAACTGTTTTGAATGTGAAGTCAGATAGCAGTCGGGGGCAACAATTTGCAGATTCCTAGACTTCAGAATTTTTCTTTAGCAGTAAAATCATCAATGGCAAAATGCCACAACTTACTATGGTTTCACCATAAAAATCTAAACTTAGTTCTTGTCTTCTGTTAAGCCATATACATTACAGATAAAACGTAGGTAATGTAAAAAACCCCAAATGCAATAACACAATAAAAACTCTTAGAGCAATTTTAGGGCGTTACGGTTTAAAAATCCCATAGGTCATACCATGCATGAGTGAAATCAGATATTAAGCCCTGAAAAAGGGTCCACTTATGATTCTCATGATCTGGAACTGATAATATTCACCAACAGCTGAGATCAAACTCAAATAACATGAAATGAATTTACCAAATGACATTATCAGAAAAAAACTTCAGTTGCTTGGAATACATGATATTTCTTTCTTGTTTTTCAAAATTCCGTTTTTATTTCATAAGGCACCAACAAGTTTCTGAGGTTAGAGACACTCCATCTGTTACATTTGAACAATACATAGAAAAGCAAACCCTGAATGTAATCTGGATCTTTGGACACACTAAGAAGAGTCAGGGTGACACTAAAAAAAACGTGAAAATTCTTAGCCAGTTGATTCTCCCTTCAATTCTCTTTTGTACAAGTGAGGCTAAGATTTGACTACAAATAACACACTATTTAAAAAAAAAAAAGCATTTTATATTTTCATTGGAAAAATTCAATGTTTTTGTTGCCTTGTATTGTCAAGAGATGTGGGAAGGTCTTTCATGTATGTCTTTAAAGAGAGATTAAATAGGAAATATTTGGTAAAGCCATAAATGTGGAAATGTCAAAAGCAGCGAATAGTGCAAGCTGCAGTAACCACTATCAGAAAGGCTGTAGTGCACAGAAATACTGGATGATTAGGCACAGCAGATTGCAAGGAAGGTATTCCAACTCAGGAGCCCCAAAGCCAATACGAGGATATGATAATTTTTAATGCCAAACAATCTTAGGATGTTTTGTGGGAAATGCTGGCTTATAGTGTGCTGACAAATGGGATCTGGGTACTCAAGATGATATTGAAATATTGAAGCTCAATTTTCACAGGATGCTTGAGACTCTTGTAGATCACATCTCCTAAAGGGTGTCCAAAATGGGCATTTTGAAAGCACTGTCATAGAAGTGACCATAGAAGTGACCCGAGACCTCCCCCTTCTCTTTGTAGCAGCCAACTGCCTGCACTGCCTTTGAGAACCTTCAGGAGTTCTGCACACAACTCAGCCTCTGACATCTCTCTTTCAAGAGATGTGCTTCAGTTGAATTTGTTTTAACCAACTGCAGTTCCCAGCAAGCTGCAGCTCCCTCATCAGGTTTCTATTTGAACAAAGACTAGCTTAAACAATTTGTGAAGCTCTTAAAAGACATATACCGTCACATAATTAAAAAAAAAAAAATAACATGGCAGCCTGTCATGACTCAGCAGTCAAGTATTTTCATTCAGAGCTATTTAGCATTAAAATTCAAAGAGATTCAGGTGCTATTAGTTATTTATGAGGGAAAGAATCTCAAATAAGTATTCTTGGTTTGTTCAAAATTTCAGTTACAATGACACTTTTATTTCCTTTTAATTGCGAACAAATGGTATTATTAGTACTCAAAGCAGACAAAACAGAAGTATTTTCATTATTCATTTACCATTATTACTAAAAAATATAATATAAAGAATAACAACAGAAACCCCCAACCTCAATCTCTTCCTCCACCCCTCAAGATATCCTTTCTAATCCTATAAAAGCATCTGTCTTTGATTTCAAGTGGAGTACCTGCTGTGCAGGATGCAATGCCAATCCAATTTGTGTGCAACAAAACCAAATGGGTTGAAATGAACTCTGCATTTTAAAGATGTTTTTGTTTAATCATTACCGTCACTCCTCTTTAATGAATACATTAATCAAGAAAAACTTCATGCAAAAACGGAAAGGCTCATCTCAAGAAATGAAAAAACAAACAAAAAACCCTCCCCTATCTTCATGATATCCGCTACTACTGTCAAACACTGTTACACTTTCCTTTGGCAGAACTTCAAATGCATATTACTGTAGGTTGTTTGGAGACATTAAGTAGAAGCAGCAGCTCCCTCCAGAAAGAAGTGGAGGAGGAAACAGGTGAGCTGCCACACAGCCTCAGCTCTGCTGCTGAGCTGATTAATGGCCTCAGTATGTACAGCCCTGAGCTTTCCTGAGCACCCCCTCGAATGTTCAAAACTCCATTTCATTTTAAGGAAATAATAACAGTCAGCAGCAGGAAAAAGCCATATGCACAACATTTATTTAGGCCTCTGAAATGTACTTGTTTCAAAACTCAGTATCAGTAGGAACAACTCACTATTCAGATTTCCAGCAGACAATAAAGGGAAAACTGTTTTCAAAAATAAGGCCAGGTAAATGCTCACTTCTGACATAAATTCAGTCACACCCACTATTTAACTGACAATATTTACCCACATTTTTGAAGCAGGGATTGAAGATGAATTTTTATGGGAAAATACCAGCACAGAAGAGGAGAAATTCCAGCCTTGCATTCCCACCATTACTATCACTCAGGTAAAATTAAGGACTTGTTCAAATTTAACCAAAAAAGTAGGCTGGAATAAGTCAGTTATAATTTCACAAATAAAGTGGAGATAATTCAGTATCACTTTCTCAGATTACAAATGTATTCTAGGCAAGTGTTTTTCCTTTAAAAGTATTTTCCTTGTTGAAACTGTCATAATCTTTCATCAAGGTGATATTTAAAATCCATTACTTTTCTCTTTCTGCATCCTTTTTTTCCAAATATTTAAAGCATTTTGGCTGGTCACTGCCACCACTGTACCACATGCAAACACAGGGAAAAGAATCGCGGTACCAAAGTTACAGTGTTCCTTTCAAAGGCTTTATTACAGAGCTAGATCTTTTCCAGGAGGAATTATCCAATACCTCTCCATTAAAAGATCATAAAACTTTTAAAGACATTTTATGATCAGGCCAGTGACCTTTACTAGAATTTCTCCCATGGCTTCCATAAATTTTATCTCAATGTGGAAACAGAAAACAGCAGAGGAATAATCATAATGTTTAAAATTAATTTTTTCTTTAACAACAATAAAAAAGGCAGTGTTCGCAGTATTAGATGCACTAAGAGAAATATAATATTATATAAATCTGCCCATTTCTCTAGCCTGCAAACTTGCTAATGATACCAAGTTGGGGACAAATGTTGAACTGCCAGAGAGTAGAAGGGCCCTTTAGAGGGCCCTTGACAGGCTAGAGAAATGGGTGGATTCTAATGGAATGAGATTTAACAAGTCTAAGTGCTGGGCTCTTCACTTTGGACATAGCAATTCCATGCATCGCTATCAGCTGGGGGATGAGTGGCTGGAGAGTGGTGAAATGGAGAGGGATTTAGGAGTAATGGTTGACAGAAAACTTAATATGTGAGCCAGCAGTGTGCCCAGGTGGCTAAGAGGGCCAATGGCATCCTCGCCTGCATCAGGAACAGTATGGTCAGTCGGACTAGGGAAGTTGTCCTTCCCCTGTACTCGGCACTGGTCAGACCACATCTTGAGTACTGTGTCCAGTTCTGGGCTCTCCTGTTTAAGAAGGATGTTGAGCTGCTTGAGAGGGTCAAGAGAAGGGCAACAAGGATGGCGAAAGGACTGGAGGACAAGCCCTGTGGGGAGCGACTGCGGGAACTGTGGTTGTTCAGCCTGGAGAAGAGGAGGCTCAGAGGTGACCTCATTGCTGTTTACAACTACCTGAAGGGAGGTTGCAGTCGAGTGGGTGTGAATCTCTTCTCTCAGGCTGACAGCACCAGAACAAGAGGACATGGCCTTTAAACTATGCCAGGGGAGGTTTAGACTGGATGTTAGGAAAAGCTTTTCCACAGAGAGAGTGATCTCTCATTGGAATGGTCTGCCCAGGGAGGTGGTGGAGTCGCCATCCCTGGAGGTGTTTAAGAAAAGACGGGATGAGGAACTCAGTGACATGGTCTAGACGATGGGAGGTTTGGATGGATGGAGCGTGGTGTCCATGGCTCTGGGTTTGTGGGTTCGATCCCTGTGTGGGAGTGGCTTGAGACTTGGACTAGATGATCCTTGTGGGTCCCTTCCAACTCAGAATAACCTGTGAACCTGTAAAGTTATAACAAATTAAAAATATAGATTCTTATGTGCTCTCTCAACCCTTGGAGTTTTCATACTATTGTTTAATATTTCTGTACAAAACTGGGGAGGAAAGTTGGCACAGAAGACAGACATTTTGCTGCTCTGATGCTACTAACAAGATCAGCTTGTGTCATTTCTGGAGTTACTAAGCAAAGGACAGTTGGCTCTTCTGCAGGTTATACAACAAGAAGCCATTATACAGGACAGGGAAGAAAGCATGCTCCATCCACTGACATAAAGAACTTGAATTCACTGTTATGCTGTATTATGACAACCACAGAATAAGACTATTTTTATTTTTATATTTTAAAATTTTTCCTGTTCAGGATTGTTTTAGAAAAAACACTAGGTCAGGAAAATGGGAGGCTCTGCTTCTGCGATGATCAGGGAGTGCCAGATTCAAAAAAGAAGTGAAGGAAACGGCTCCTCACCCTCATTACAGGATCCAGATGAACCATGGCACACATGAATTATGCATGAGGTAATTTGAAGAAGTTGTATACAAAGTTTAAGTTGTGATTATTTGTCATCACTTACAAAAAAAAAACCCCTGTCACCATGAACAATAACATTTATTTACCAGTTATTCCAGTGCTATGTTTTCAAAAGTATAGCTCATATTTTCCTTACTCTTTCTTCCAAATCCTCAATTTGAAAAGCAATTAAAAGATATCCCCAGATATTCATCTACAAGAGACTCAACTTCCTGATTTCTGTTGTTGATAGATATAAAGCAACACCACAAAGGGGGAAGGAAAAGACGAGAGAAAACAAGTCATCCCAACCTTCTGTCAGGCACTTTACAGCATAATGAGCTATGATGAAAAACAAGTCAAACACTGAGAAAACAAGAAAGCTTGGAAATTTGATCTTCTTGACGGGATCGGGAGCAATTAATTATAAACCCATGTGACCACTGGATGTCCCCACTGTTCCTCGAATTCAGTGCAGATACCAATTCCAAGGCAGCTGCAAAACCAGAGCATCTGTCAAACAGTGTGCAAAGACACGGGTAGTGATGAGTCCCACTGAAATCAAATTCCCAACGCACGCAGATGCACCTGCGGGAGCAAACTAGAGAAAAGGGGAACAGTAGATCACACACTGAGGGAGAAACACTCTTTGAATAGCTTCCACCAAGTTCATTTGGTTTCCACTCAGTGCTTAATAATGCAACACTGAGTGAGGCCGGGTGATAGATCCTCAGAGGGGGCCAGGAAAGCAGAATTACTGCTGAGGAGATGTGAAGGAAACCAGGATTAGAGCCTGGTGTGTCACAGGGCAAATAACCCCCCCCCCTTGTGCCATAATAGGTGAGAGTAAAGGTGAGCAGGAGCAGGGATGGCAGCATAAGGCCACCGAGAAGCTGCCAGTCAAAAGCAAGCAAAAGAGTTGAAATAACAAGAAAACATCTGTAACACCATGGTGTGCTATTCATATCAAAGCTGTGAGGGAACTGGTGGGATGAAAGCTGGAGAAGGCAAAGGAAAACAAAATCAAACTCCAAAATACACCAGGAAGACTACTTCTACAAACCCTTCTTTTGAGGTCAGGTCATATGAGAGGTTTAAGTTCCCATGAAGAGGCAGGAAGATGAGGTGTTAGCATCAACTAATTTTTATTTATTTTCCTACGTGACAAAAAGCCAAATCTAATTCTGCCATCAAGGAAGACCCAAGTGCCTTGTTTACTATGATAAAAAGAAAAGAGATTATCCTACTTCTAATGGAAAGAATTTTCTACAAATACATTCTAAAGCAAACTTCAAATCAACCATGCGTCTATTTCGTAGACTTAGAAAGCTCAAGCTCTGGTAGTTTATGACTTATTTCAATCTTGCAATGAGAGGTTACTCCACAAAAAGCACCAGATCTGCCTCCACCTCCTTTTCTTAGCACAACTCCCTGATGTCAGATGTTGAACTACAAAGCTATGGGAAGGGTGCAATGGCTCATTTAAAATAATATTTGAAGAGTGTATACTCTCTGAAGGTTATGCGTGAGTTTCTTCTCTCTCCTCCATCTGAAATCCCCTTTCTACTACTTGTAGAAACCTGATCAGTGAAGTGTCTGGCCCACAGCTGACTTCACCTTGGACTTCAAAAAGCAAGGCATAAAAACCCCAAGAGCAAAAGCACTAGCAGAAAGACACTAAAACCAAATACACACAAACTCAAAACAAGTACCTGAATCACACATTACATTAGAACATGCCAGACTGGCAATTAATATTATGTCCAGTTATTATCTGTATTCTGATCAGTTACAGGACAAGCAGGAACACAGAACTAAAGGCAGCACCTTCAGCCTGGATACCTCGAAGAGTTTACTAGAAGGATTTTGTATTTTTCCTTTATTTTTCCTCCTCATACACCCTTAGAAAGATGACTGGTCTGACACACTAGAAATCCTTTTGTTCAGATTTCAGACGTTCACAAAACAGACCTGCACTGAAAAGGCAATGCTTTTAGGGGGAGACTCCTTGGGGAGGGAATTGCGTGAATATATTTGAATAATAAACTAATTTGAGAATTTCATGGTTTGCAATTAAATTAATTAGGCACTCTGAATTACAGGACAGTGACTCTTCAAGCTTGTTTTACTCATTTTGAACTGATGTATATACATAAATGTGCCCAAAAATCTAGATAGCTTTTGTTCCCTCCCCTTGACCTCATCTATACTTTAAGATCAGAAACTGACTGTAATACATATGCTTTTTATGAAGAATAAAATGGGTAAAGTGATTTGCTGAGATTTCACAATAATAAAAAAGTACCTGTTAGGCTGACTTCTGGTAGTCACCACTCTCTTCTGCAGCATGTTGTCTGACAGAATTCATTGTGTACATCTCAGCCTTCCAAAAAGTAGAGTTACTATCATGGCTTTTCATCGAAAGATCTGAGATTGCTAAAATTGTCAGGGATGCTTTATGAGAGCTGTTCAAATTCTGAGTATTTTCTTTATAGCTTTTGGCTCTAAAAGAGGATAAGTAACATATCTAATACCAAGGCCGGATTACTTTCCCAGATTTGGAATGGGAACTGTGCACTCTCATTTTCAGACTCCTTGTAAAGCTCGATCTCTGGCACCTCCTCCACTCAAAACATTGTCTCCACTTGACTCCAAGTTGAAGTCAAGTAAGAGAGCTCTGCACTCTCCAATGCTCAGTCTTTTCTTTCTTAATCAGGTGCTACAATTGCATAGGCCTTATTTATGGCTAATCTGTAAGTTTAGGAGAAAATAATAGGAAAAAATATCAAGAAACAGTTAAAAATCCCTTGAGCCAAACATTTTGTGGCCCAAAATTTCAAGATCCCGTCTCTCAGCCTACAACCCAGAGAAGGAAGAGTTTAACCTACAGTGTTAGGCTGTGATAGTAAAACATCCTCCAGTCACTCAGATTCCTCCAATTTTAGTATTGTCAAGGTTTGAAAATTGTAAGGCCTACTGTGAAGTCATTTAAATTAAATCCTTATCTATTAGAGATACAGTTGAGCCCCATTAGTGTTTACCGAGAAATATCAGACTTGAGGAATTATATAAACAAAACTAGAACTATTGAGCCATTGCTAAGGGACCTCCACAGAAAAAGAAAAGGTTTTGCATGTGCAAGCCAAAGACAATTGAATGGAGAAGTATTAAAAGGTGTCCACAGAAGAAAATGAAGAAAAGACTTCAGCCAAGTTTGCTCGTATCTTTATTCTATGGCATTTATTTCTTATCAGTCATTAATTTAGAAGAGAAAAATTTGGCCCAGAATTGCCACATTTATTGCTGATTAAGTTTTAGCTAACCATGTGTGATATAAAATTCCTCTTTGAAACGACTGTGTAGTCTGGTCTGAAACATTCACACTGCCTTGATAGAGCTCTTTAAGGATGATAAACCAGAAAAAGGCTACACAGTCAATCCTGTCTTGCACTGAGTCTCACAAATTCAGTTTTAATTTTTATAAACAGATTGCTTCTTGAGTTGTTATTATTAGTGCGAGCTGGACAGCTTGAATTAGAGAATAATTTATTCCCTGTGCATTTCTAATTACAGAAGAGAGGTTCACTCACTGACACACTTGTCCGTCTTGTTCTTTCCTGTCTTTCAGGCATGGCTGATTGCAGTTAAATAGACAGACCAGCACAAACTGCATGAGAAACACAACTCTGTCAAAAAAGGACTGAAGTGTTACCATTAATTATTCTGGACCATGTGCTCATTTACAACAGATCTAACATGAGAAATATTCTCAGAGGTGTCAAACAGCCTCAGTTTCATAGGTGCATGGGGGTAGCAGTGACTAAATGTTTGAGTGACTGGTAGGATGTGACCTGCCAGAGACCCCTGAAGCTTGGGGATTTCATGTGCAATTTGTGTTACAGCATTCAATAGATAATTTAAATTGGGCCACTCTCTCTGAGCATTTCTGAAGGATCTACATGCCTAAGCCCGTGTGGAAACTGCACAAGCATCTAAAAAAACCCAAACAACTAAAACCCCCAAACAAGAAAACAAACAAAAATCTCATCGCAAAACATTTATGAACATCTGTACAAGTGATTATTTGGAACTCACTGCATCTTAGAAATGCTTGAAGAAAGTGAAAATGCCATTTACTAAAAAATGTTGAAAGATAGGTTTAACAATCATTTGGTGCATAGGAAGAGAGCTCGAAAATAATACATAACTGGGGAAAAGAACAAAACCAAAATCACCATGTTTTAGTTAACCTTTGCTACACAGGGGATGTTGTTTTAAATAACTGAGCAGAGAATAATCCATTTTAGCCCTTAATCAGATGAACAAACTTTGCTAACACAAGAATCAATTGACTGGTAATTCACAATGGAACTGACTTACTAAGTTATAACCTTAAGTTATTTAAACCAGAATTACGAGAGTACCCTTTTCTGGTCAATATTTTTAAAATACAAGTAAAATGTGCTTTAAGTGTGCTCTCACTGCCACTGTATTTAGAATTTTTAACATATGTACAATCTAACAGACGAGATTTTCATCCACTCTCACCTATTCTAATCAACATAAGTTTCCTAGCCCAAGCAAGGAGCAGCAAGAAAAAGTTACAAGGAATGAAGAATACTACAATGAAGCAACACCATTTTCAAACAGTTCATATTCTCCTCCCTCATCTCTTTGTACAGTTTGCTGCTGCCTGTTGAAACTGTTTGCTTATTTTTGCAAGATTTGAATAATTTCTGAACTTGGATTTCTGCAATGAAGTTTCTTCCTTAAAGTCACAGATACTTCCTACCTCTTTTTCACTGAATATGTAACAGTGTATAATATTTTTGCTGCTTAAGGTTTTACACAATATTCTCACTATTAAAATTCAGTTTACAAACAGCTTAAGTTTAAAGAGCATTTTTACTAAATGACAGCTTTTTATAAACAATGAAAAAGCTTGTTCAGGGGGTTATCATCTGTCAGCATGCTACTAAAATCTCTCGGGTTTTTCACCTGGATATTTTAAAAAGGAACAATTTCAAGACAACAGAAAAACTGTTTTGGCTAAAAAAATCCAAGCTAAAGGAATTCAGAATTGCATGTAATGCTGGATTCAGCTTCAAGCAGCACCTTCGCCTTGCAGTTCAACATTAGTTTTGAATTTATGTTTTTACTTGGTATCAAGGTTTACTTCTTTCTACCAGTTAAATAGACAGTGTCTTAATATCATTTTCATTGACCAAGCAAAAAACCAAACCCTGAGATAACTTGCTGTGCCTTTTAGTAAGTGCTACCGTTACTACTACCCCCAATCTCATCTGCAATCTTGCTTCTGAAGTTTGCACCACACGACAATGAAGGCACTCTGGATCTGGTTTCAAAAGATGCTTTTTAACAGGATACAAAGCAGGTAGGACAAAACGTCAGCTGTTTGAAGATTTGTTTTTCTGTTGGTGCCCTCCACCTCCCTCCGGCCTCTGTAGTGATTGGGTTTTTTGGATTGTTTATTAAGTGTTTCAGCTTTCAAAAAATTTCTTCTGATCTGAAAGGAAAAAGAATATATATATTTAAAAATAAAAGGAGAATCCAGAAAATATGCTTGTCTGCTTTCGGCTCCATCCAGTCAGTACACTCTGTTAAACCTGTGAAAAGATGAGCTGTTCCGGATAGCACAAACAGTCGAACAGGAGTTTCCCCACATTATCAAGAAAGAAGCCTAACCTCCCAAACTGTAAAGCTAATATCTTTAATATTTTCTAGATTTGTGTATTTTCTCAGAAGTGAGTTATATAATAGGAATGAGAATATTTTGGCTCTACATAAAATCTCGATTGTTGGAAAGGTGGTGGACTACTCCCCAATCAAATGTAGATGTACACACTCCAATTTCTTTACTTAATTGGGGTAAAATGGTCAAACAAAAAAACTAACCCCCAAACAAAATAAACAAACAACTCTCCACTACCCCAAATCTGAAAAATATGCCAGTTAAACATTAAAAAAATCTGCTGATTTTATTTTTGAGCATGTAACCCCTAACAAAATATGTAGACCATATTTACAATTTGGTAGTCTTAAGCTGCAATATCCAGTACTCTTTAGAGATGAAATACCTTCAGAGCACTCAAAAATCATTGTCTAAACAGTTCCTTTCACTGTTATTACCACTGAATATTAGAACTGATTAACTAAAGCGTCATCACCGATACTAGTAGACTGAATGAGATTCAGATGTCAACCCTCTCTGCATCAAGGAAATTTATATTTAAAGTTACAGACAGAGACTGAAACTAGAATAATTTAAAGTACTAAACTAACAGAATATGACTTTTGTAGTGAGATTTCCTAGTGATCAGGCAGAAAGGAAAAGGTAATTTTTGTTCTATTCAGAATGGATACAACATGAGGATAATTGTAAATTTTCTTTGTCCCCCCCTTTTTTTAGTTAACATGAAATAAAACCAGACTTCCAAAACATTTCCTGGGAGGCAGCTGCATCTTCCCTTGCAAGGCAAATCTAGTGCATATTAGAGCAAACAGACACCAAACTTCAATCTTAAAGCTCTAGCTCTCTGCAGCTCTGCTTTAGAGCCACAAGGAAGGCCTTCTTCTACACCATCTTTCAAACTTTCCCACAGGAACTAAGACTAATTTTCATAACTCGTGGGTCATACATCTCTTTCTCCCACCAGGAAACAGGTGTTTCAAGAAAATTTACAAGATGATCCCAGTAATTACAGACCTGTCAGCCTGACCTCAGTCCCGGGCAAAGTCATGGAACAGATAGTCCTGTGTGCTATTATGCAGCAACTGCAAAATGACCATGACATTAGAACTAGTCAGCATGGATTTAGCAGAGGCAGGTCTTTCCGGACAAACCTAATCTCCTTTTATGATGCAGTGACTCTCCTGGTTGACGATAAAAAGGCCGTGGATATTGTGTACTTGGACCTTAGCAAAGCCTTTGACACAGTTTCCCATAATAAACTTCAGGAGAAACTCTTAGAGCATGGACTGGATAGAAGCATTTTATGTTGGGTTAGGAACTGATTGGATGGATGAGCTCAGAGAGTGTTGCTGAATGGTGCCACATCCAGCTGGCAGCCAGTCACCAGAGGAGTCCCACAAGGATCAGTGTTAGGCCCAGCACTGTTCAACATCTTCATTGACGATACGGACGAGGGAATTNGACATGGCCTTAAGCTACGCCAGGGGAGGTTTAGACTGAATGTTAGGAAGAGCTTTTTCACAGAGAGAGTGATCGCTCATTGGAATGGTCTGCCCAGGGAGGTGGTGGAGTCACCATCCCTGGAGGTGTTTAAGAGAAGAATCAGTGATGAGCTGAGTGACATGGTCTAGTTGGTGGGAGGCTTCCATGGATGGAGTGTGGTGCCCGTGGTTCCACGCTTGTGGGTCTGATCCCTGGGTGGGCGTTCGATAACCTGTGAACTTTCAAGACGCTTCAACTAGAAGAAGGGGGAAGAGATCCAGCACAGATCTAGGCTGGCCGGTTTAATGCTGTAAATTACCTCGAGGGTATTTTAATCAGATAATCTCTAATTCTTTATAAAAAGAAAAAAAAATTCTGTATGTTATACTTCCTTTCATGCCTAGGGAATCTCACTGAAAGAAATCAAATAACTTGCACAAGGACTCTCAAAACCTATGTAATGTCTGATCTGAGTTCTACTGTCTGACTACTACTGCTGAGTTTTAACAACTCACTCTTTTCCTCCACAAAGCTGCAGGCTTCAGCAAACAAAGCATTCCTTACAGCTAATTGGTATTACATGGAAACTCAACTGCTCTTATTTACAAAGCTGCAGATTTATGTCAAGCAAAGCCAATTATACTTAATGTTTAAACTATTGCAGGTGCTCAATGACATTGTTGCTAGGCAGTAGAAGTGAAATTGCTCTTTTAATGCATCTTGTTCCAACTGGGAGCATGTGTTTTATCATCAGTGCAAACTTAACAGATGGAGACCTGAATCCTCTCCAGTGAGTTTTCTTCACCCTCCCGCACTCAAAATGGTGCCCCATGCATTTAGACTTCACTGAGGTGCTCAACGAACTGTCTGGGACAGAACTTGTATTTTGTGTATGTGTGCACATGAATACAGTATAAAAGACAAATTTAACCATTAAAAAGAAACCCCCAAACTGTACCAGTGGTAGCCGATCTCCGCTGAGCACAGCATCTACTCAAACTGCACAAAAGCAACCTCTTCCAAAGTCAAGACTGAATCTAGAGCCCTTTATACTAATTCTACTCTGCTGAGAAATCTAGAAAGTTTCAGTATTCAAACAGAAACTGAACTAGGATGTTTCTTGTCACTCCTAGCCTCACTTAGGGGGCCACTTTTTCCACAATACATTTCAAAACTATAATCCTTTATGGTGAGAATGAAAGCATTTATACTTCAACCTACTTTGTGCAAAGCAACACAGAACAGGTGACCACAGACAGGCAATCAGATCCAAGTGCTTTGTGTTTTCCAGTGAAAACTGCTGTATAACCAAAACACTAAGCCAAAAATTTTAACCTAACATTTTCCAACTGCCTATTGCATCATGTCATATGCACACACATCTCCTTTTTTTTTTTGCCTTCTTAAT
Organism: Pitta sordida; assembly: GCA_013390025.1. Lineage (NCBI taxonomy): Eukaryota > Metazoa > Chordata > Aves > Passeriformes > Pittidae > Pitta > Pitta sordida. The sequence continues at coordinate 371,562 of WEKX01028167.1, forward strand.
TTTTTCTGACATATTGAACCACACGAAAAGCAGCTTCTTTTAAAGTCAAGACCAAACCTACAGACTCCCTTATACTGATTTCACTCTGCACCGGCAGAAGACTTATAAATTCTAGGCAGTGCTCTGAACATCCAAAGGATTCCATCAGCTGGGCATGGAGTTCCAGATGCTACAGTTCAAGAAGCATCCTCATCTGTTGCTTTGAACTGCTAAATTGCTCTGTCATAACAGCAAACATGATTGATAGAATTTTTCAGGTAGCTTCCTTTGCACCAACAACTGAAATAAGTCAAAATCCAGCAAACACTACCTCCTTTTCCTTTGCCATCCAGCTAAGAGGCCAAATTATTTTTTGAATCTGAGAGAAAAGGCATTCCTCCAAATTTTTACAGGGCAAACAGGGAGTTGTCATCAAGGCATGACATCCCCCACTAGTCAGAAAGCAGATCTTTGACATGAGTGACTATTTCAGATACATATGACTTGTAGAAAAACACACCTACTTCTTCCACCTCCACAGGGATTCCTGGGACCACATTCTTGAAGGTATTAAACAAGTTCCAAAAAACCTCACTTTCAACTGGGTACTTCTCCTTCCTAAAATATTTGTCACCATCTCAGCTTTAACGGGTCCTTCAGTCACCTTTTAGCCTTCTTGCAGATCCTGGTCTCCATCTTCACAAATTATTTCCCATAAGACATATGTCAAATGCTTTACTGAAATCAACATAAATAATCTTGATTATGTTTTGTTTAAAAAATGAATTCTCATTATACAGACATTTAGGAAGTCTGGCAAATCTGCCTTTGATATATCTGTGTTGCATTTGATGTTTTTGTTTTTAATCTCATGACTCTAAATATTCCATTTATTATTTTTCAATTAATTAAATACTACTGAGATTGAACTAACAGCTCCTTTCTAGCCTCCTTCCTACTTTTTAGATATATTTACTACATTTCCCTCCCACTTCCACAACCCAAAGTTACAGCATGAAATATGGTTAAGGGTGAATTAATTTCCTTTATCAGTTTCTTTCATAGTTTCAGCTCACAAACTACTCTGTGTCACTTCAGTGCATTGTGTTCTTTTAATGTAGTTTCTCCTGTGGAAGAGCACTCCTCACATTCTGACTTAACTATCACTTCCATTATGAACATCTTTGATATCAAAGCACTTCTTTAGTTTTTGGGTTCAGTGTGTTTCTTAATCATATACAGACTCCACTTCTATCCTCAAGGTTTTTAGTAATATAACTTCTAAAAAGAAATGTCAAGTGCCAGATTAACATCTCTCACAATAACAAAATCAACCTATTTTGGGATAGTTTAATATTGTGTAAATCCTCAAACCGGAACTCATTTTACTAATACATAACTTATTCACTCCCTTTCCAACTATATCTACCCTTTCCCAGACTTTTTTCCTAAATTCCCTTCATCTCTCATTAACTGGGCTACAATCAGGAATTTTTATATAAACAAAATTCTAGGCTCCAGTTCTCCTACAAGCAATTTTTTTTCTATCACTCTTTAGGAATGGCAAATCTCACAGTGCCTCTGTCAAACAAGACTGATGACTCCACATCAAATTTTCACGGCGCATTTTATGAACTGATGACTCGTATACAGTTTCTGTATGTTTTGTTTATGTTTTCAGTATGTTTTTGGTAGATCTCCAAGCGATTTGCAAAGAGGGTTAGTATGTCTGTGTCCATTTTAGTGACAAGGAAACTGAAGAAACAAATGGCTGAAGGCTGGGGAGCAGATCAGCAGCAGATCCAAGAACAACACACAAGTCTCCCACCTTGGCAAGTATCAAGCAGCCAATACCAGACCCCAAAATCACTCGTAAATGATAATGTCACAGAGTTATTTGCTAAACAAATGCATACATGTTTATTAATTTTGAACTATTCCTAAGTACAACTACACGTGGATACCTATTTTTAGGGATTAAAAGCCTCTTTCCATTAACCATGCCAAGCAGTGAACCCTCCATATCCTCAATGTAAATTATGACAGTGCAGCCTTGTACAAGGCCAAATGCCATAACAAATGTTATTTTGCAAACTTATAAATAACATTATTATTCATCAGATAATTTATAAATACATTGGCAGTTCCACTTAAGTGCACCAGGTAATGTATCATCATAAAACTGGGGGATAAGACAATCAAAATTTGGTGAAACAAGGGTGAAATTTTATCAGGTTTTCTCCATAGGAGACAAAATGGGAGAACTTTCCAAGACACTGTCATAATGCTTGATGGCTTTTTCATGCTTCAGAAGTTTTTCTCCAGGAAGACTTTCTCTGAATTCATTGATGTAGTCCTGATGCAGATTGTTGTATCTGCAGAAGATGATAGGGAAGGAAATTACCAAAATAATAATCTATTTGGGTATTAATGCTACACATTGTTTATTAGGCAATACTTTGCAATGTACAGTGTCTTCTGAGCCCTGCAATTCTAGGCAGCTAAAAATGAGGACAAAGTTATGCATGTTTCTAGACCCTTTCAGAACTTAAGGATGAGAAGTGCAAAATTAGATGCAGAAGTTAACAATACTGTATCTTTTAAACAAATTTTTAAAAAATAAACCTGCTTTATTCCACAGAGAAATTTTAGTATAATTTTTTCTAATTCAGAGTTTTAAATTCTGACTCCCCGCCATGGTTAAATCAATGTTTATCTGAATAAACACCATTTTTCCTTCCCCTCTGGGAGAATCCTTGATCAGAACAAAATGACAATTACAATTTAACCTCAAAACCCATATTTCTTCCATGTTTTGGTTTTCTTACTGAATAATGACATATCTTTATTCTGAAGTCAAAAAATAATTTCAAATAAACTTTTAAAAACATTTTGTTTTACTTTCAGGAAGATTGGACATCAACAAATTTCCTTATAAAAATATGTTAAGTTGCATAAAAAATTTTTATTGAGATCAACCCAACTTTATTTCAACTCTTTGACAACCAAAACCTTTCATTTTCACCAGTAAATGTCACAAAAAAAAAGTATTTCATTTTACAGAAGAATAGAATCTCATTTCGTAGGAGGAATACAAAGTACATGCAGAAGAAATGGTTTTAGTTGTGACTCAGGTCACATTTGAAAGGAGAGAATCACATTGAAATAATTGACAAGATCTTACGGTAAACTTTAGTGCTGCAAAGTTGGTGCTAAATGTAATAGAAAAAGCAATACTTTTGTCAAGAGCTGCACTACTCTTGGACGTTTTCTATTACTGTCATCATCAAATCTCTGCTTCATCAAGGTTTCTAAAGGGTTTCCATAGAACTACCTCCCAATGTGTAAGAGCGAATGCTACTTGCACATGAACTTTCCCACTCACGGTGACACAGGTTCCTTCCCTTCCCCTTCTTGACGTCAGGTATTACTTATAATGTTAACAATGGAAAGCTAACTATGATTAAGTGTTCCAGAACACAGGAGCCAGGTTAACTTTCAAGCCACACCAGATGTAAGAGGGGATCGCAGTTGCAAGTTCCTTGCATTTTACAGGCAACATACAGGGATTAAACCTAGACTCTGTAGTTGGCATGAAATTATTCCTGTGTATGGCCTGTGAAATTCTGCTGTGTCCAGCAGAACGTTGCTTTCATCCCATGCCCCAGTAGAGTATTAGAAAATATTTCAGGGTTGTTCTGTTGAAACCACTGCATACAGCATTAGCCTGTGGTGGTCTGCTGCTTCATTATTGCCCCTCTGCTCTCTGTCCTATACTAAAGATATAAGCTCAGTGAAACAGCAGTATTGTTTTATACATACCTGGCACAAAGCTGAACACAGTGGAGGTCAGTTCCATGACCAATATATCACTGTGCTCCCATCTAAACTCCATATCAACATGTTTATACCTTTCTATAAAGAATACGATGCTCTTCTTTAAGGCATTTTTGTATTACGTACTAAGACCTCCTTAACTATTTAATAGGTTGGACTCGATGATCTCAATGGTCTTTTCCAACCTTGTTTTTTCTGTGATTTAAGGCTAATTACATCAGGGCTTTGTATTTTTTTATCTTGACCACATTTTTTTCCTGTGAAATCTCTCTGCATATGATCTATCACTACCAGTTCTGTATTACTCACTACTTTGCAGATTCTACATGAATTTCTACCTGTATCTACAAATGAAACATCAAGCTTTCTTTTTCTTATCCATACCTGTGTGCAATGGTCCAGAAGCCCAGGGCATTCACCATCATTAAGGAAGCCAAGAAGAAGAAGAATCTCTCCAATTTACCTTCATATAGCAAATGTGGAAACCAGTTGCCTGATAAAGCAGACATTTGAAACAAAATTAGTTTGCCTTGCAGGAAGAGACATGGTTCATATGGAAGACAATCCCAGTAGGTGCTCTGAACCTCTCTGTTCATTCCCGCAGCATCTGGGTTTTTTGAGTCTACAGTGTACTCTTGAGCTTGCTTTGCAAATAACCAACAGAGATCTAAAGAAACTAAAAAAACCTTCCTAATAAATCTGAAGTGTACTGGAAAACAATTCTGCACAGCCACTCCTGTAATGATTGGGACCCCTACTCCCTGTATAATCCTGTGCACACAGCTAAATTAATGTCAAATCAAAGTTTTAGAAAGCTAGAATTAAGGTGGCTAGTAGAAATCCTTATTAATATCTTTCATGTGTTTATAGGTTCTTAATTTAAAAAACCAAAACCAACAAAACCATGAGAAACATCTGCTCAGTGTATTGGATAGTGCTCCATTACAAAGATGCTCATTTTACTTTACCTCTCCTTATAGATGCCTTTATTCACGAGTCTGCAAGGTATCTTTCTTTTGCATTCAGTGTTTATTTGCATGAATCAGACCTTTTCCTACTAAGGTTTTTGGAAATTGTGTCTGGGACATTTTGACAGTGACAATGACACCTAACTCAGTGACATGGCCTAGACGATGGGAGGCTTGGATGGATGGAGTGTGGTGCCCGTGGCTCCAGGGTTGTAGGTTCGATCCCTGGTTGGGCGTTTGCTTGGGACTTGGACTAGATGATCCTTGGGGGTCCCTTCTAACTCAGAATACCCTGTGAACTTGTGACAGCTTAAACTTCATTCAGCAGAGGACAGAACCACCTCTATGTACGCAGAGGCTTCCCTGCCTGTACTCCTGTGTGCTTCAGCTTGTGACTCAATGCTCATTGCAACCAGTCGGCACACAAGCTCAGGTGGTAAATAACTATGGAAATAAAAATGCTTCAAAAGAAAGCCAACCCCAGTCAGTCTGCAAGTGACTACAGGACTGCAGTAAGTATCTGAAGTATTGTTATCAACCACAGCAAAAACATTTATACCAAAAATGAAAGAGAATTTACAGTAGAAACTGAAGTTACAGAATATCAGAAAACTCCATGCTGCTACAATGACCATTTATGTAATTTGGAAATGTAGGATACATATCTATTGCTAATGAAGAAGGCAGATAGACTGTCTTCATTAGCAAATAATGAGGAAATACCAAGTGCAAAGCAGCTGCTGCTAAAAATGTCATGTCTACACTATCCACAACTCAGGGCAGTTCCCATCAGATAGGTTCCCACTAACAGCTGGAATGTAATAGGCATCAGCGCCCTTATTCTTTAGCCCCATCCAAAAAGAATACAGTTGCTTTTATACTCCAAGATCATTCTGTGGTGCAAATCAGAGATGAGCAGAAGATTCAGATTAAAAGCACACTCCTGACCTGCACTAACATGCTAGCATAAATGCGCCCAAAGCCACCTTTCTTTGCTACATCTGGTATCAAATCCCATCCATTAAGTAGTGTGGCTATTCACCCCTTGAAGACCTAAAGGGGAGAGGAGGAAAACCAGCCTTCTTTCCACAGCTGTACTGTAAAACCTGATCTTTTGGACACTAATGTCATCTTAAGCCATCAAGTGCCATCCTTAGTTTGTTGATATTTTTTCTAATTAGAGAAAAAGAGCAGTTCCACCTCAGAGACACCAGTCAAAGGATCACATCCCCGAACACGCATTCATGTATTTCCTCTTCCCTCCACATCATAGAGTTGTAAATACATTTCTTTTCAAAGCTGTTGCCTTTTGCTTTCCTGGGATTAACAGAGAACTATTGCCATCCTTGCAGCATTTTCCCTTGAACTGCTCCACAATTCTCTCCATACCATGTTACCTTTCTGCCTGTCTCAGAGCAGCATCACCTCATCTCTGCCTGTGCCATTCCTTTTGTAGCGTTATCTCAGGTTCAGTTTTAAAATGTATCGTTTAACATTGCACATTGACTGAGCTCCTAGGTGCTGTAACTTCATTTTAGTAGCTTATAAACTTTTACTGTCATAATTCACAATCAGGTAGTTTTTGATTTTGCATCCTCAAGTGGCCAATAGAAGTTAGAGTGTGTGGAGCTGATGAAAGAGAAACCACAAGGAGGGTTCAGTCCTCCAGCTTGTCAAAGAAGGGTTTTCACTGTCTGTTAGGTTATTCACACTGATGGACTGTATAACCAGCAGAATGGTATTTACAATGGGACCTGAATAGAAAGCACTTACTTAAAAAAAAGCACTGAGCAATAGAAAAAAAAAAAATAAATAATATAGTAACTTCTAAGAGAATGGAGTAAAATGGACCTTTGAAACTGTCTTACCACTAGTAAAGGCACCAGACAGAATCACCAAAGGTGGGAATTGTTGTTCCTAAGAGGGTAGGAGGGCAGCCCAGAAAGCACGAGATCCGAGATCTACTCCCACTTCATCACTGCTCTCCTCTGTATTCTGGGTCAAAGATCATTGCTCTGTCTCCTCTCTGCTTCTTTTAGTAATTGCCAGTTTAAACAGCGAGGCCAGGATACTGACACAGAGCTTTTGGGAAAACCTGTATTAAAAATGGGCAACAGCATAGGCAGGGAAAAAATTAGATTAGGCATGGTAAGGTTCCAGCTGCCTTAGCACACTCTTTCTCTCTGTAGTTCCCTGCTCTATCCAAACTAAGAGGTAGGAGCAAGGCTTTCCTTTTCAGAGAGGAGCAACAAAGTTTGTCAGGGATCTCTTTCTCTACAGAGGAACAAGGATGGCAGCAGTCCTGGGATATCCAGACTGTAATCCTACTGCCAATACGCGTTTTCTTCAGTAGATGCAGCAAAGATTAACATAGCTATTACTTATTTTCAGTCAAAAATATTTACTTTTCACTCTTTTTTCTTGCATTTTCCTTTTTAAATTCAAGTTTTTCCAGGAAAGATGGAATGAACCTAGACCTTCTACTTACACTCACTTTACACTCCTCTGCTGGCAGGAAGCCTTGGGAGAACAGGCATCCATGCTAAAACATCACTCGTGTTTCAGGCACCACAAGACCCTATAGTAGTTTTCACTCGTTACCTCAACTAACACCTTCCACAAGAAGTCTGCAGATGCCAGCACCCTCCACTGACTGGTTTTGAGGTTCATCTTTTACTGATCTTACTTTCAGCCACAAATATCAGGAATTTACTAGGCCAGGTTTTTTTATGCCTTTGTTGGAGTAAGGCACTCTGGACACTGCTGTGTTTGGAGAGTCCAACACTTTCTCATCCTTGAATCAGCATGAAATATGCTAACAATTCATTTCCCCCCAAAAGGCATCACCTCTGGATTCTGTCAATCCTTTACTTCTCTATGGAGATTGCCAACAGAAGTGCCAATGACAAGGTTGGTTTGTCACATGCATAATTGCTCACTGGGAATTAACTTTCTACAATAAGCTTCTCATTTCCAGTTTTTTCCAACAATGGAAATACTAGTAAGCATGAATCACCACAAAGAATCAGAGGTTTACTTTAGATGCACATGTTTTAAAGAGACTTTCCTTTTTGGTCAGAGATGAATTGGTTATGTGCTTATGGCAAAATTAGAACAAATTACACACACACAGAATCATACACAGAATGAGTTGGAAGGGACCCACAAGGATCATCTAGTCCAACTCACCATCTAACTCCTATACAGAGACTGAACACCCCAGAGTGGTAAACATAAACCAAGTTCCCTCGCAGGCGCACAGGCCACTCTGAGCCAGGAGAGACCCACAGAACCATCCAGCCCTACATCCCCCAGCTAGACCATGTCACTAAGCTCCTCATCCAGTCTTCTCTTAAACACCTTCAGGGACGGCGACTCCACCACCTCCCTGGTCAGTCCATTCCAATGTGCAATCACTCTCTCTGTGAAAAACCTCTTCCTAACATTAAGTCTAAACCTCCCCTGGTGTAGCTTGAGGCCACGTCCTCTCGTTCTGGTGCCGTCAGCCTGAAAGAAGAGGTCCACACCCACCTGGTGGCAACCTCCCCACAAGTAGTTGTGAACAGCAATGGGGTCACCTCTGAGCCTCCTCTTCTCCAGGCTGAACAACCCCAGTTCCCATAGTCGCTCCCCATAGAGCGTGTCCTCCAGTCCTTCCACCATCCTCGTTGCCCTTCTCTGGACCCTCTCAAGCAGCTCAACATCCTTCTTAAACTGGGGAGACCAGAACTGCACACAGTACTCAAGATGTGGTCTGACCAGCGCCGAGTACAGGGGAAGGACAACGTCCCTAGTCAGAGTGACCACACTGTTCCTGACGCAGGCCAGGATGCCATTGGCCTTCTTAGCCACCTGGGCACACTGCTGGCTCATATTGAGTTTCCT